>JARHVA010005101.1:0-132500 GCA_037957365.1 Torreya grandis | reverse complement strand
CAAGATGTGTGATACTAGGATCATGTTATCACTATTAGATGGATTTATGTCCATGTGACCTTTGATGATTATTGAGTGTGATGCCTCTAGATATCTAGACCAGGTGTATTCATTACCCATAGGAGAGATAATGATGCCTAGGAAGGTGATGAGAGGAATAGGTGTGTTTAGATTTTGATGGGGATGTATGGGTTTTAGATGGAAGATAAGATCATGATAGGATGGTGTGATGACTGATGGTGGATTAGGATTAGTATTGACATACATCATTGGAGATATTGGACATTCTTCATTTAATTAGTACCAATTGATAAAGGACTACATGAGATCTAAGACATATTGATTTTTCATTCATATTTGATCTGATTAGTTGATGGATGATTGGCTATTTGGATATTGCTTGTGACATTATTTTAATTTTGAAATGGGATTTAAATTTGACTTCACCTAGTGCCTAATTTTGGGATTCACCAAGGGAGATTAATTTTTGACTTGATAGATTATGATTATTTTGACTTTGATAGTTCCCTAGTGCTTGAGTTTGGTCTTCACTAGGACAAAACATTTTTAGATTAGGCTAATGATTTGATTCTTATAGATTTTAACTTATGGGATCAAAGATTATTTGAGTATTTTGATTGAATTTTTGAATATTGTCTTGGAATTTGGTACTTGTGGCACATATTATATTTCTCAAGGAAGAGTCCAAAGATGGATTTTCTTATTCATCCTTATGAAAGGAGGTGATTAAATGATCACTGACAGGAAGAAAATGATCAATTATGGATGGAGGTGGTGGAGATGGTGTGATGAGGTTAATGAAGGGTGATAGGGAAGCATAATTATCATAAGGGTTCCTAGGAGACCCAATTTTGACATTGGATAAAATATCTTCAAGATCAAAAAAAGGATTACTAAGATTGGTTGTAGTAGACACATCCAGAATAGGATCATATTCATTCTAACAATATTGAATAGATAAAGCTTGAAATAACTCTATGATGACTTCATCGTCTTGATTGGTATCCAAAGGTATGCTTGATGATGGATTAGAGGTACCAATATTAGAGGTATCTTAAAAAAGATAAGCATGATCAACACCTACTCTAATATCAATGAGGGATGATACTTTTGATGAGGGAACTGATTTAGATACTGGTGTTGAACATGATCTTGATGATGATAAGACTTGTATGAGATCCGATATAAAAGATGCAATACTATGAGTAGAGGAGTAATTTTATGTGATTGACCTCTAAACATGGGGTTGGGATATGATGGGTGAGAGGGAGATGGTGGATGAATGATGGATTCATGGGAGAGGGGAGGGGTAGATTCATCTTTGATGGAGGGATCAAGGAATATGGGTGTGGTGTCTTAACCTTGGTTTGGAAGGGGAAGGGCTTGATCATGATTGATAATGGAATCTTAGAATTCTTATTTTGCACCCAAATCATCTGGTTCATCCTCAATTATTATTTTTCCATGGTTGATGAGGTCTTAGATAAATTCTTGGAAAGGTTGACATCAATTAATGGTATGCTCTTAGGTTTGGTGCTATGCACAATATTGATTAGCTTTATACCAAGAGGGATTAGGTTTAGTGGGATCAAGATGTTGTATAGGTGGATAGATCATCATATTAGTGGTGATGAGCTATTTGAAAGGGTTTATAAGGACATAGAAAGAGGGGTATATGGACCCATTTAATTATGTGACTTAGATGTGGAAGCATTGGGTTTTAGATCAGATGATTACTGAAATGATTGGGTGGATGGACTGGTAGTAGTCAAGGTGTCAAATATTATATTCCCTTTATTAGTATGGGAATGGGTAATGGATGGTTTATGGCTAGTGGGTGAAGGATTGGTATGGGAATCACATGAATGGGCTTGGATGTGAGGTGTAATGAGTTAAATGGGATCAACACCTTTAGGAAGTGAGACACTCATCAAAATAAGTTGTAGGAGGATCTCATACTTGTTCGTATCTATGTATTGGACTTTAAAAATGGGGTCTAACTCCATGGGGGATGGATGATAATAGATAGATGATGGGAGGGAGGCTAAGGATTAAGTATGGTTATTTTAATAAATTGGGTCCAATGACCGAGCTAGTGATGATGATGATGATGAGGTGGAATAAATGTGATTAGGATGATATAGAATTAAGGTCAGATGTTAGATGGATAGGAACTAACATCCTATTAATGATGACTAGTTTTCAATATAGCAAAAGGATTGAGGATTTTATGGGTGTATAGATTCAAATTGGCAAGAGGATAATATGATGGGTGATAATTATGATTAGGCAAGGATGATAAAGACTAGATTGATGACAGTTTGATAGATTAAAATTTGACAAATTGACAAGATGCTAGTAGAATATTGACTAGAGATCTAACCAATGGGATGAGTGATAGTGGATTAGGATGATAAGATGATGTGGATAATAAGACAAGCTCATAACCTTAAGCTAATTTTACTCAAGATAGGATGGGATATGATTTATGTGATGAAAGTGATTAGGATAAGGGACAATAAGTATAATGATAGGTTATGATGAAGTGATGAAGGGGTAATGATGAGATAGGGGTGATGATGATAAAAGGTAATGTAAATGATATGGGGATAGTTTAGATCCTAAAGATCTAACTAGGATAAGATGAGGATGAGATTAGACTAGATGGGTGATGAGGACAAGGTCAAGACAAAGGATTGATGATGGACTTAGGATAAGATGTGGAGGATGAAACAAGGTGTGATTAGGATATGTAGGTAATGGGGGTGTGATTAATGATAGATTAGTCTTAGATAGGATGTGACTAGAAGGATGTAAAAGATAACAAAGATATGTACAAGAGGGTAAGATAACTAAATATAAGACAATGACTAGGATATGTGAGTGATGAGGTAATGGCCAATGATGAGTGGATATGATCAATGATGAAGGGGATGAGGACAAGATGGGAGATAAAATAGGCTCAAGGAAATAATAACATGATGATATACATATAAAATTATATATACAAAAGGCAAGAATATATAATGTGGTATTTTGACAAGGTGTGTAGGACTAGAGGTGATTAGGATATGTGAGTAATGGAATATGATCAATGATGAGTGGAGATGACTAGACTAGGATGGATGAAGATAAGATGGGAGATAAGACAATGCAAATATATACATCATGGTATGTACAAGAGGATGATGACAAAATGATAAATCAAGTATATAAAAGATGATGGATTATGCAAAGATCTAAATAGGTGTGTATAAGTTTGGGTGAAAGCTAACTTAGCTCACACACATTACTAGTTTAACACAACACACAACAAATCAAGCAAACCATAATCCTATGATTAGTAAACTGGTAGGTATGTAAATTAATGCCTTCACCATCAAATAGATTCATGGGTGAGGCTATATGCTAATGACCCATTATGAAATTTATCAAATTCTCTTGACCTCATTTGTACATGATGGCTACTTAGGAACTAATATTGATTTTGGTAGTATTACACTTGTTAAAATTGAAAGGTCCCTATGTGAGGTCTACATAAGGTTTATAGGTGTATCCCATATATATGTGAAGGTACAATGGGGCCCAAATATGTATGGGATGTTGTATAACTACCTTGTATCTTAGAGCTTAAACACCCCTCACTCCACGAAACCCTTTGTGGGGAATTCTACTTTAGCATTGAATGACAAGTTTCCTAATATTTAGACTCCACCAAAATATGGAGTTTGTTCAAGTGCATGGTGGTGAAATCCATGTCACTAATCCCTATAAAAATAAAAAGGGAAGGGGTTTATAGGTGGTTGTTGATCCTCTAGGAATCACCATAAGGACGTAAGGAGGATAACAACACCACCATAGCCATTAGGTGAAAAATAGGTAGACCAAAAGTTAATTAATTGATTAATTTAGATGTGAGATATACACAATATTGCAATAATATACAAAATAAAGAGATATATAAAATGTGTAAGATAAAATGATTAAAGTGTAGTCATATAAAATGTCCAAATAGGTAGCTTGAGTGTGGCTTATGACAACCAATCCATAAGACCTTCTTGTATCTCTCATGACCCCTCTAGACACCTTTTTGCTCATAATTGGTCATCTATAGACTTCTAAAACCTGATTGCAGCTCAACTAGGCTCTATTTCTAAGGTTAATTCTATCCCCTAGGACTCGAGCCTATATGACAGTAGTGCCAGACCTAGACTATAGTGCTGGACCCTAGGGTGTCTTATTTTTAATGTTCTTATCCAATCACATTTTTATCCCAAATGATAATTTCTATCCAATTCTAATTATTCATTATGTCAGTCTAGCATGAATACATTTAACCCATGACCAATAGATCCCTATAAAAGTCCATTCAAAGTTCATTTAGAAGAGAGGTGATAAATATTACAAAAAAAGCAAGAATACAAATAAACCATTGAGGAAAATTTACCTATTCTCTACATACAATCACTCAACACAACTGCAAACATATTCAAAAACCCCACACTAGTCCCTATGTTATAAATCCATGTTACTCCTCTTTATTTTGTTAGTGTAATAGTTTATATAGATTCATATGCTTTGTATGTCATCCTGTGAGCATTTTGTTTTATCCCACATGCATGAAAAGTAGTAGTTTCTTATATTAGACTTAGTATATAAGTAATTTGAGGCCAATGAAGGCATCTGTGAGTTATTTGTATTGATCTTTCTTAAAGGAGGTTGCCCCCTAGAAGTGGCCTATGATCAATATAATCCATTTAGTGCTTCTACTCATTTTATAATTTTGTTATTTTGTGCATTTTTATTGACTTGTTATAGGTGGATCCTCTCATATGCTATTAGAGTAGTTTCCAAGGCCAATTTTTTTCCTTTAGAATGCCTTCAATCTATTATTTTGCATAATTCCTTTAAATATTTTTTCAAAAATAACTCTATTATGTGGCATAATTTATTTAAGTATTTTTTTGTAACACAATAATATATTTTAGATTAGGGTAAAAACCTAACTGCATAACTATGGAAAGTGCTTGGGTGAAAGCCATAAAACTCATTATGAGTACCACATGAACCCCAAAGTAGCTAGACCATTGAGAGGACTACCAGTAAAATGAGTAATGGCCCCTTCTTGATTGAGTAGTTACCATCTGTGAGAAAAACCAAGAGCTATTGTTAAGAGATAAAACTATGGCCATGATTTTTTTGGAGAGTGATACTTGATTAAATGACATTGGTGGCCAAAGTGATATATTTAAACCCTTAGGCAACCATTGAAACTTGGGACTCATTTCTATCAGTTTTAGAAAAGTATCATGGAGTATCAAAAACCATGACATATCAAATCTTTAGACTTGTCATACTAGTTTCAACATATTACTAGCAAAGTATCAGAAAACTATCATATCATATCTTCAGTAGAGTATCAGAAGGCTTATCATACCAGTTTTAACATATTACTGTAGAGTATGAGAAAATTTACATATCAAATTTATAGACTTATTTTAGCATATTTATTTTTTTGCCATATTTGTCCATCTATCACCCTGTTCATCATAAAATTTTATTCAAACACCTAAAATTCCATTTGCCACATTTTATTCTTTGAGGTCCCATATCTTGATTCTACTCCCAATTGCTATAAATCATAATTTACCTATTTTTTGGGTTTTGCCATAATTTCTATTTTTTCCATTTGCCTTGAAATTTTTCCATAGTGTTCCTCTCACCTTTCTACTCCTTTGACCCTCTTTGATAAATTTTCTAGTTTTTCCATTTTCACTCCTTAAATTTTCCTCTATTTTATCAATCCTACTCTCACTATGTAAGAAATTTAGTAAAAGTACATTTACCCCTTTCGATTTTACCCAAATTAAAAAATTGACTTACTAAACATGTCTTAACTCTAGTTTTCCTACCCATTGCCAAAAAACAAAGCTCTTATTCTGGTCATGGTAATAACCTGAACATGAGAAAAAAACATGGAGGATGTAATTACTTCCTTCAATACCCACATCAAATATCTTGATGAAAAAAATCTTGACCTTAGTCTTCAACATACCACCATGATCAATAGACAACATCTAGAGTCCTCTTCAAACACTGGGTTTTATTCTTCCAACACTTTTTGTGGCCCAAAGATTAATTTTCCTTGATTTAGTGGTGTAATTTGACTAGATGGATCTATCAGATAAAACAATATTTTAGTCTACATAATACTTTTGATGCCAACAAGGTCACACTTACCTCCTTTCACTTGGAACATGGATCCCTTCAATGGTATCATTGGTATACCAAGGTTCATGATGAGTCCATGTGGACCAATTTTTTTGCCCTCATTTTGTAATGGTTTGGCCCTAGTGATTTTTTATGACTTCATTGGAGCACTCACTATACTTTTCCAAACATGAACTGTGAGATAATATCAAATAGAATTTGAAAATCTATCCAATCACATAGAGAAATTATCTAATGAATTCTTTAGGAGTTGCTTTGTTAATGGATTAAAGGATGTAATTTAATATGAGGTCAAAATTTTCTAACCCAAAATGATTATGGAAGCCTTAAGGTTGGATAAGTTGGTAGAAGATTAGATTACAGCTCAACAATGATTCAAATCCAATTTTAATCCATTCAAAAATATAGATCCATAATAATTTCAAACAACACCAACCCCTAGAACCACTCCAATAAGGTGTTTTACTGAAGCAAAGATGCAAACCCATAGAAAAAAAGAACTATGTTATAATTATGCTAATAAATTTACTCAGGAACATTGATGTGCCGAGCAAAAGCTCTACCTATTGGATGTGGACTTACCACCCAAAATTAAATATTAGAAAGATGTTCAAGATACAATAAATGATCTAGAAGAAGCTCAGTTGATTGTGGAACCTACTTCTTAGGAGGACCAACTAGATATCTCTCTCCATGCCTTAGTAGGATTCACTACCCTACAAACCATGTGAGTCAGGGGTTACTTCAATAAATTCCCTCTCATAATACTCATTGATTCTAGTAGCACTCATAACTTCATTAACCCTTAGATCACCAAATAAGCTGATTATTTTCTCTATCTTTGCTCTAAATTTGAAGTCATGATTGCCAATGGGGGAACATTACCTTGCAAAGGGAAATATAATAATTTTTATATCTCTTTTGGATATTATAACTTACACTCTAACATGTTTGCCTTTCCTTTAGGTAGATGTGATGCCTTTAGGTAGATGTGATGTTGTTTTGGGATCCTAATGGTTACACACATTTGGACCCATCTTATGGGATTTTTCTAAAATTTGGATCCAAATTTTAGATAATGGGCAAAAAAACACATTTAAAGGCTTACAACTAAGGTATCTCAGTATGATAAGTTCACATCGCATGAAAAATCTTCTTAAGAAAAATTCACATGACATCATTGCCTAGCTCCATTCCTTTTAAATGCAACTATCAATGGTCTCCACTACTCCATTTGATATACAAACCATTTTTCATAGGTATGCAGGTGTATTTTCCAAACCCATGGGATTACCACTTTCATAGCCAAAGGACTACCATATTTAGCTCATTCCTAGAAGTGTTCCTCCCAACATCTAGCCCTAACACTACCCACTTTAGCAAAATACTGAGATCGAGATGCTCATTTGAGAATTACTGAAGTAAGGGATTATTTTCCCTAGCACTAACC
Organism: Torreya grandis; assembly: GCA_037957365.1. Taxonomy (NCBI): domain Eukaryota; kingdom Viridiplantae; phylum Streptophyta; class Pinopsida; order Cupressales; family Taxaceae; genus Torreya; species Torreya grandis. The sequence continues at coordinate 124,798 of JARHVA010005101.1, read as the reverse complement.
CATATTCTTCCCTAGTTCTCCTTGTTAAAAAAAATGGGTCATGGCACCTCTACATTGACTTCCATGCACTTAATCACATCACAATCAAGGATAAGTTCCTGAACCTTTTATTGATGAGCTTCTTGATAAGCTTCATGGCACTCATTTGTTATCCAAATTAGATCTCCACTCTAGATATCACTAGATATAAATTTATAAGGGTGATATCCCTAATATAGCTTTCCACATGCATGATGACCACTATGAGTTTCTGGTCATACCCTTTGGCCTCAGTAATGCTTCTTTAACATTCCAAGCATTGATAAATAAAATATTCTAGCCTTACCTATGAAAATTCATTTTGGTCTTCTTTGAGATATCCTCATCTATAGTAAAACATGGTCTGAGCATCTCCAACATCTAGAGCTCACATTGAAACTTCTCTCTGACCATCATATTTGTGTAAAATAGTCCAAATGTGCTTTTGGACAAAATAAAGTGGAGTATCTTGGGCTTATTATTTCAGCCCAAGGGGTTTAGGTGGATCCTAAAAAATAGATACCATGACAAATTAGCCTCATCCTCAGACACTCAAGAGCCTCCATGGTTTTTTAGGGCTGACTGGATACTATCATAAGCTTGTCAAGGATTATGGGAATATTGTAGCTCCACTGATAGCTATGTTGAAAAAATATGCTTTTATATGGACATAAGCTATTGAGTATGCATTTGAAGAATTGAAATAAGCTGTGTACTACACCTATTCTAGCTATGCCAGATTTTGATAAGACCTTCATTATTGAGAGTGATGCTTGTGACAATGGACTTGGTGTTGTTCTCCTCTAAAAGAATTCCCTATTTCATTCACTAGTGAAGCCCTTTCTGGAAATAATTTAGTATTCTCTATTTATGAGAAGGAAATGATGGCTGTTTTGCATACAGTACAAAAGTGGCAGCCATACCTACTAGGGAATAATTTTTGCATCAAAATTGATCACCAGAGTCTAAAATATTTCCTAGAACAATGGGTATTCACCCTATCACAATAGAATGGGCCAATAAACTCATGGGTTATGACTATGAGATCACTTACAAGAAGGGTAAGGACAATATTATGGTTGATGCTCTATCTCACACATTTGTGAACCAATCCTCCCTTTTAGCTATTTATATGCCTATTCCAAATTAGTTGGACACTATACAATAGTGGTATATCAATGAATCCTCATTATCTCAAATCATTCAATAGTTGGCCACTAAACCTCCTGCTATATCACATTATTCTTGAGATGGTGATTACTTATGATATAAGGGTCATTTAGTTCTTCCCCAGAGCATAGATATTTAGTAAGATACATCTATGAAATCTATGCTTCTCTATCTATAAGGCACTCAAGGTTTCTCAAAAATTATGAGTGGGCATGATGTAACTTCTTTTGAAAATAAATAAAAAAGACGATTCAATAGATGGTGGCTGAATGTGACACTTGCCAACACAAGGGTGAAATAAAACTCATCCCTAGGTTGCTCAAACCCTTGCCTATTCCTACCAAAATTTGGACTAATATTTTTATGGATTTAATTGAGGGGCTCCCTAAACTTGGAAGGAAAATAGTGATCTTGGTTGTAGTTGATGGCCTCTCTAAATATAGTCATTTTTGTGCCCTCAGCCATCCTTATACCACGTCCATAGTCGCAAAAATCTTCTTGGACTATATTTTCCATATTTATGGCATTCCTTTGTCCATTATCTCAGATTGTGATGTAAACTTCACTAGAAATTTTTAGATAGAACTATTTCATAATATGGGCACTCAACTAAAAATGAGTTTTAGGTATCATCCCCAAACAGATGGGCAAACTAAAATTGTCAACAAATGTTTAGAGAATTTCTTTCTTTACTTCACCTCAGAACAACAATATCTATAGGAAAAGTGGCTCCCCCTCACTTAATGATGGTATAATAACCCCTACCACACTTCAATAAAAATGACTCCATAAGAATAAGTCTATATCAAGCCCACCCATGATCCTTCCATACACCCTCAGTAATTCATTAGTTTAAGTAGTCAACACAAGTATCTAAACTTAATATTAGATCCTTAGCATGCCGTGAGACAATATTAATATGGCATAAAATTGAATGAAACAACAAGTTTATCAGCACCTTTCTGAGTGCACTTTTCAAGTAGGTGATATGGTTTTTTCCTACAGCCATATAATAAATCATCTTTAAAACTCAAAGGGCATCATAAATTGGCTCCTAAGTTCTATAAACCCTATAAGGTTCTCTAGAATATTGGGTTAGTTGCTTGCAAGTAGGAGCTCCCACCTTTTTGAATTCACTTAGTATTTTATGTCTCTTATCTGAAGAAATTTCTTAGATCAAACATCAGAGTGCAGACTATTTTACCAAAACTTAGGATTCATCTTTCTTGATTTGAAGGAAATCTTGGATAGATTCACACACTAAATTTTCTCTTGCTTCATCATAAAGGTTTTAATTCAGTGGCATGGAATGCAATCAAAGGATGCAACATGGGAACCATTACTTTAGATTCAACACCAATTCTCACATTTGAAGTTTTGAGGACAAAGATTTTTTGAAGAGAGAGGGGATGTTATAAATCCATGCTACCCCTTCTCTTTATTTTGTTAGTGTAATCATTTCTATGGACACATATGATTTGTAAGTCCTCTTGTGAGCGTTTTATTTTATCCCACATGTATGAGAAGTAGTAGTTGCTTAGATTATACTTAATATATAAGTATTAAGGCCAATGAAGGCATCCAAAAATTATTTGTATTGAGATTGATCAAAGGAGGTTGCCCCCTTGAAGTGGCCTATGATCAATATAATCCATTTAGTGCTTCTACTCATTTTATAATTATGTTATTTCATGCATTTTTCTTGATTTATTGCAGGAGGATCCTCTCACCTTAACCACTCAAGAAATATTAATTTAAATTTTTTGTATCCTCATTAGACTATTTCATAAAGCAAATCAAGTGGGAGAATTACATATGGCTTGATCCCTCTTTGGAGTATTGGTATGTAGGCAACATACCCATACAAGGGGTGTAGATACATGTTCAGTGCATCTTACACACACCCCCTCTTTCTCAAGTTTTATCAAGAAAAATGAAGGTCTAGGGTTTCAAGATTGAATTACATATACAATGAACTCATTCTACATTCAAAACTCAAAATATCATAGGCAGGCTCATATAGGGACAATGAACAAAACCCAAAAAACTCAAATCTCTATGACTAGTTTGGACAATAGTGGTAGGAGTGGACTATAGCACCAGACCCTAAAGTGTCCTATTTTTGATGCTCCTATCCTTTCACCCAAAAAAATCTAGATCTAAGTTCATGAGACTATTCTAGTCCTACACAACCAATTTTAGCTTCTATCTCAATCATCTCAATATAGTTTTAAGCTAAGTTACATTTTTTCTCTTTCATTACTATTTTTAGAAAGCTAAAATAAATAAATAAATAAAATATAGAAATTAGTATTATAGTTATTTCAATATTATTTATTGATTTATTATTCCACACCCTTAACTAAATTATAAATAAAACTCCAATATTCTCAAAAATAATTAAATCATTTGGTGAACCTGACTTACTTTGTTTGTGCATAAAAACCTTAGAAACCCCAAGGTAAATTCCTTGCTAATTTTTCTAGTATTTTTTTTTGATTTTTTCCTACATATTTAAATCAAAATTCACATTTTATTTTTAAATTTACCTTAGTAATTTTAAAAATAATTTCATTCAAACCCTAGTTGCCTATACTAGGTCCTAGTTTTTTCTAATATTTTTTAATTTTTTTCTTGCATATTCAAATCATAAATTCATATTTATTTATAAAATTTACCATAGTAATTTTGAAAATCAATTTATTTCAAACCCTAGTTGAATTTACTAGGTTCCTTTGTATTTGAGGTATCACCTTACATATATTTTACATAAAAATTACAAATGGATCTTACTCCTTTCAAAACATTTCTTGCAAATAATAAGGAATTCATACTTGGTCCTATAATGTATATGAATGATGAAGTTTACCATATGTTAATGCAAATATTAATTCTTTCCTTTTCATGCTTACTTTTCATAATATGAGATGATATTAATAAAGTTATTTTAAAACATATTAAGATCCCTTTCCTTTAAAGCAATGTTTAATTTTCTCTAATACAAATTTTCATTATTTATTTTAAATAATCCCTCTTTCTCATGTGGAATAATTTTCATCTCTATCTTGCTAAACATATTAGAAATGTTATGTTACAAGTCAAAAAAAATTATGCATTAGTACAAAGTTCCATACTCTCTATCCCTTATTTTCTATCGCTCATATGGAATATTCTTGATAATCATATTTCTATGAAAATTATAAATCTAATTACATGCATTTCATCCCGCATACATGATTTCTACCTAGATGCATATAACTCTTTTGCTACTCCTATGTCCAAATTACAACAATATAAACACAATAGAATCAAATTTTCAATGCATAGTTCAAATTATCCATCTCATGTTCTTAACTATACTTTGTCATCTCAAGCAATGAAAAAATGATATCTAAATGATAATTATTTTACTCTTACTTCTCACATTGCAAATGAAAATAATGCATGCACTCCATTCAAGGATAACATAGATGCACATAATATTCCACTTTCACATAATAATTTATTCATAGTAATAAATAATTTCATTCTCCTCCTCTCTCCCAAGAGGGTGATAGCTACTTTCCTTCTAACGAGGTTCATGCTATCACCCATAAAAATGGTGAGGTAGCCTTTACTATTATTCCTAATGCATACGTTTAGCCTATAACTTCTTGAAAACCTCTTCAACATATGTGCTTACATGTTCAATAAAAAATAACTAGGTTTTACACTTATGAGACTCTAAGCGATCAAATCACCAGTATGAACAAGCTAATTTCAGATTTAGAAACACATAATCAACTATTACATGAAAATATCACAATATTGGAAAATCAAATTATAATAAAATAGCCTTAAAGGCACCCTAGTGCCAATCATGCATATGCACCTTCACCTAGTCAATTGGTTGCAAGCAATGTTACATATCAAAACAAAAAATCATTAAAAAAAAAAAATATACAACTAGTGATTCAAAAAGCATTCAAAAATCAAATAAGATTTCAAGTGAGGTACTAAGGGAAATGATTAAATCTAAGTTGGGCAAACTACCTCATTTACATCTAGTGAGAAGATCCAGATATTATTGTGTATATCATAGAATGCATGGGCATCACACAGATTCATGTTTGGCATTGAAAAAACATATACAATAGATGATTTCTAATGATGACCCTATATAATTTAAATATTTCAAGCAATCCATAGTAACACAAGAACATATTCACAAAGGGTCAAACTCAAAAATAATACAAAAGTGGTTATCAAAGCATAGCTTAAAATAATAAAAGGATTAAAAAGTAAAATCAGAGCAATAAATAGGTACAAAAGCATAGGTAAAGCATAGAAAAATGCAAATCTACCTCTCCAAAATGAGTCTCAACTTTCAAAGCATTATGGGTTTGAGAAAAATATCTACAATAGTTTGTTTATCAAGGTCAAGGGTTGGGCAAACATGCTCAAGGCATCACTACTCCTTTTCTAGCAGTTGATAATGTTTGTCACCAAGGTTTGGGATTTATTGAACATCCTAAGGAAAATAATTCATAGACATAATTTATCAAAGGAACATATCCATATACAACAAAAGTCAACACTAGAATTCCATTTGTTCAAAATCAAGATGATAATGATGAGTGGAATAATATAGGTTATTATGATTTCCAAGATACCAATAATGAATCTAAATATTCAGAGTCATATTCACAACCATTCCCTCAAGCTTCAAAATCATGAATGATTCCTTTGTTTGATACAAGACACCATGATAGGAAGTCTCTTTCAAGACTCATTAATTAGTATCATTATTTCTCAGTTTACTTGTACATATTTTCTTTCTTATTTACTTGTACATAATTTCTCAACATACTTATACATAATTTCTCTTTGCTTGCTTGTACATAGTGTCTATCTACTTGCTTGTACATAGCTTTTTTCAAAAATTACAAAAACAATATAACATTTCAAAATACAAAAACATTCAAATAATTCAAAAACACAAAAACATTTCAATTGTATGTATTATCCATGCTTTACATTTCTACTACCATGATAGACTTACATTTTCCAGTTTATGCTATTGTTTATCAATTTATCTCTATTACCATGCTTCACTTGATCTTCTTTGAGTGTGTGTAGTGACACCCAGATTCTTGATTACTTCACTCTATCCATTGAGGGGGCATCCTAATTATACATTCAAGACATACATCGATATATCTACGCACAAGGTGCATCTTTTACATGACTACACCATCCAAGTTATGACATTTCAACACCACACACTCTATTTATCATTTTGATGTAAATTAATTACTATATTACATAGATTATTCTATCGATACTCACTATTATATAACACTTATGTATTTCTTAGCATATACATAGTCTTGTACTACATGTCTTACATACTTTCACTTCTTGATTTGATTAGTTAGATGTGATTGTATTTCCATTATTTACATACCTTCTTTTTTTTGCTTTGAGTAGATAGATGTGATTGCATTTATTAGTTCTTGTTTTGTCTCTTGTATGTGCCTTAGGAAATTTTCTAATGTCCTTTACTTGTACTCTTCTGTGTGCTTGTGTCCCTCATGCCAACTTTGTTTATTCTCAATAATATGTGTATGTGGCATTTGAACATTCCTTGTATGCTTGCTTTTTATTTTGAGTGACACATGCCCATGTCTCTTGTTTTCTTGGTCCCTTGGCCACTCTTGTATGCTTATTGCTTCTTGCCTTGTGTGCTTGTTTTCTTATTGATTATCCATTGTTTACAAACCCATGATCCACATCATGCATTATCTTACTTGTTTGGATGTCATGATGAACATCATGCTTCATCCCTATTTGACAACTAACAACTAACTAGAATTTTTAGTTTTAGTTCAATAAATTACACATGCTATTACATTGTTACATCTATCTAGGCATACCCCTATTGATCTAATAATCTCCAATATAAACTATGTTATATCTTGAGACATATTTTTGATTAACATTACTCTATCATGCATTTATTAGCATAACACACTTATAGGGATATTTATTCTTAGGGTAGTCATTGCAGAGTCTTCATTCCTAGCCTCAGAAGAGGGGCCAACAAATAAGGGTTTTATCATATAGATTAAAGATCCTACCAGTAAAAAAATCAATTTTCAAAACACTTAGAATAACAATCAGAGGTTAAACTAGGTAGAAAAAACTAGAAAAATAGTGATGATTATAAAATAGTGATCAGATTCATCAAAAGATAACAACACTAGACTTTGACAATAGTGACAAATAGTAGGGTGTCCTATTTTTGGTGTTCCTTTCCAAATAGCAAAAAACCTAGATTTTCCAAAAATAGGTATAAAGGTAAGCTTAGCTATAGTTTTTTAGATACAAATCAATTCAGAATCAATAGTTTTAGTATAATTTTTCTTAGAGAATCTAGATATGGGGGGCATCATGCATAAAATGATGGCTTTTGATTCTAGTTTGAGATTGGGTAGTTGGTATAACTTTTAGATCAGAATCCAGGTTACAGACACCAATGATTAGGGGTAATGTGCGTGACATAGTTAACTTAATTTATTTCTAAGTTCAATATACTACCCAAGCATTCTCACCAGTTGCATGCCTTATTCCATCTATAGGTGGTTGGCATCATTTTGGAGTGGCTTTCCTAACCTCCACATTCCAAAGTGATTTCTACATAAGCCTAGTTCCTAGTTTTGAAGTGGCTTTCATATGATTCTAATATCCTCCTTTTAGAGTGGCCAAGATTGGCCTAGTTTTTAATACACATTCAGTTATACATTTCACATTATCAAATTTCAGAGAATTCATGGGATTTAGGAACCATCTCATATAATGCATACTCATATTGATATCAGTTTATAACTTCACTTAGTGGTTAACAATGGAGCCAAAGGACTAACTAGCCCTTTTATTCTTGAGCCACCTACTTAGAGGTATTGGACACATAGTCCAAACATTGATTAACACATACATGATCACATAACTTCACTTAGTGGATGATGATGGAGCTAAAGGGCTAGACTTTGCACTCTTAAGCCACTCTTAGGGAATTGAGCACTCAACTCCATTTATGATATTACTTTTAGTACAACACATATCTATCATTATCTAACATCACTCAACATCACTTAATAAAATTGTAGGTTTTGTATTGGTCTGCATACCCGATGAGGTGTATTTATTCCTTTCTCTTCCTCTCTCTCTTGCCTAGATTTTGTACATTATTATTTTAGATATAATGTATCTAGTAAGAACTGATCTACTCTTTTATTTCTATTGCATATTTACACTTCATAATGTGCTCTCTATGCACACTCAACATCACATAGCTTCATGGGCTTCACCATTACAAATAAGTTTAGGTAAGATTTCTATTTATTCTTTTATCCTAGTATTTTTCTTTGATGCATCACTAAAATAAAGGGGGGGGGGAAATTTAGTCATATAGTTTTTTTAAAATGGTAGCCTATTGTGACACCCAATCCATATGACCTTCTTGCATGTTCTCATGACCCCTCTAGACACTTTTTTGGTCATAAATATTCATCTGTAGAATTTTGAAACCTGATTTTAGCTCAACTAAGATCTATTTCCCAAGCCAATTCTATCCCCTTAGGTCTCGATCCTATAGGATAGGAGAACTAGACCTAGACTATAGAGCCAGAACCTAGGGTGTTCCATTTTTGGTGCTCCTGTCCAATCACATTTTGATCCCAAATGACCATTTCCATCCAATTATTATTTTTCATTATGTTGACCTAGCATGAACACATTTAAACCATGAAAAATATATCCCTATAAAAGTCCATTCAAAGTTCATTTAGAAGGGAGGTGATAAATCTTACAAAGTAAGCAAGAATAAAAACAAAATATTAAGGCAAATTTCTTTATTCTCTACATACAATCACTTAAAATAGATAAAAACATATTCAAAACCCTCATACTAGTCCCTATCCACCTCAACAATTCTCAATTTGGTAATTTTGCCTCCTCATTACACTATTACACAAAGCATATGAAGTTGGACAACTACATATGGATTGATCCCTCTTTGGAGTATTGGTATATAGGTAGCATGCCCACATAAGGGGTATGGATACACATTCAGAGCATCTTACACACACTAACCCCCATCTTTTTCAATTTTTATGAATCATAATGAAGGTCTAGGGTTTCAAGATTGAATTATCTCTACAAGGAGATCTGTCAACATTCAAGACTCAAAATTTCATAATCAAGCTCATACAGTGACAATGAACAAAACCTATAAAATTAGATATTTGTGATCAGTTTGGACAATAGCGACAGGAGTTCTTGACCTCAAAGTGTCCTATTTTTGGCACTCCTAGCCTTTCACCAAACAAAATCTAGATCTAGGTTCATGACATTGTCCCATTTCTACACAACTAGTTTTAAGCTAAGTTACGTTTCTCCTCTTTCATTACTATTTTTAGAAAGCTACATAAGATAAATACAATCTAAAAATTAGTATTATAATTATTGCACTATTATTCACTGATTTATTGTTTCAGTCCTTTAACTAAATTAGGAATAAAACTCTGATATTCTAAAAAATAGTTAAATTATAAAGTGATTTAAAATGGTTTTTAGAATTCTAAAAGGGGTCTTTGATAGATTTCCTACAAGAAAATGGTTAGTAATTTGATTGGCACTTTTAAAGAGACAACCTGTAAGATAAATGGTTAGTAGTTTGATTTATAACCTTGAGGGGAAACCTGCAAGACAAGATGTTAGACCAAAATATGACCTACAAAAAGTGATGTTAACAAAATAAAATAGCCTCTAGATTCAACCCTACAAGAAATAAAGTGTTAGTGTAATAGGCCTCAATAAAAACACCCTAAAAAATCATGATTTATATCTATAACTTCTTTGGGTGAGGAGGTCACAATGCAGGGGTCTGGGGTTGGTAGCCCCTAACAAGGTCAAGGGGTAGTGCCCCTTATAGGGTTAAGGGTTAGTACCCCTTATAGGGTTAAAGGGTAGATCCCCTTGTAGGGTTTGGGGGCAGTGCCCCAGACATGCTCCCTATCATGGTATAGGGTGAGGTCAAGGGGTGGATCCCCCAATGCCAAAGGCAATTTGGGCCTTGCAAGAGGCTCAGAATGACTCAAAATTTACCAAAAATCACTTCAAAATATGTGTTCAAAAGGGATAATTTTGAAGGAAAAAAGAGGGTTAATATCTCTAAAAATGATGTTAGTAGACAAATGATTTTAGCATTAATAATTTTTATTATCGACTTTGAAAGGTCACCTATAAAACAAATGTTAGTAGTTTTGATAATTTATCCTATAAAAGTCATATTACCTACAAGTTGAATAAACTTGACAAGATGATAATTAATTAAAAGTGATATTAAATCCTACAATGCTTTAGCAATATTGTTGACTTGATTGCTATACCACAACAATATAAAAGTTAGACTTAAATATTTTAAATTTTAATAAAAAATTTAATATTGACCATCTTCATCTCTAATATTCAAAATAATATTTAACAATAAAGTGACTAACCCACAATTGCATAACCAAAAAGGTAATAATTAAATATGTAAAATTAATAATATGCCAACTTAATCACTATATAAATAACAATTTGAAATAAGATCTTTGACCAAATGACACTGTATATGACCATTTATCAAATTATCAAAAATGAGACTTGGGTGGCTCAAAATATTTGAAAATTGACACATCTCAAGGCATCTTTAGACAACTATAAACCACATGATAGCTAGAGTATACAACTAAAGATGATGTGGGTAGAACTAGTTATAGGTTTAAGGTTCAAACCCCAATAGCATTATTTTGTTAGGTCTCTTGTCTAAATTACCAATAAAAATGGATACAGGTTACCAATATAAGTGATTTATCCCTTAAAATAGAGAGGATGTAGATGCAGTTAGATGGAGCTAGGGTAAGGAGTGGATATTATTGGAGATTAGAGCCAACACTAGATGGATAAATGATGTGATTTGAGCACACCAAGGTAAATGTGGTACAAGGATTGTGAATGGAGACTAAGTGGGATGATCCAATTCAAGGAGCAGGTCTAAGGGATAGGACTATGAAGTGGAGAGGATGGAAATGCATATTAACATAGGTAGGAGGATCCCAAGTGACACTAAATGAGAGGATCAAGTCATGATACAAACTTTCCAATAGTAAAAGGAAGACTAGGCTTGATACAAAATAAAAAACATAGCCAAAGATCAAAGTTGAACTATATGAAAATTATGGTATATTTTGATGTAAGCTAGATGCAGGGTGAAAGGCTCAAAAATGGGGCGATTTTTTTATCATTGTTCAAGGTTTAAAACTCAAAAACATGCATACAACATTCAAGATTTTAACCCTGATGGTATTGATTGTATAAAGCAGATGCATGCTAAGTGTCCTGACTATAAAATGCCCTTTTAATATAGAGATTTATGTTATTAACAAGGTTTATAATGGACAATCACTTGACATGATCAACCACACACTAATGAACATGAAATGATCATCCTACTTTTGCTTAACCCATGACTTGTGCTACCAAGATTTTTTTGGATTTTAGGAAAAATAATAGACTCAAAATAAAAATAGTAGACTATTTTTTTTTTCATTTTTTCTATTTTTTTAAATTTTTACCTAATGTAATAACAACCCAACAAAATAAAAAATGCACATATCAACATAATATCATATCACATGAATAATCCTTTGGTAACACCATAAATTTCAAAGTCACACTTTCAAAAAATTTAATAACAAAATGTTGTTGCATACATGGGGGAATGAAAGAAATAATAAAAATCAAATTCTTTTGAGCCACCAAATTTTTATTAAATATTTCCTGCAAGCAACATTATCAAACTTCACACCCACAAGATTAGTTAAAAAGTGTGTCCCACCATGGTCGCCAAAATGTAGCTTAAAATTTGAGCTTATGGATTAAACTACAGAATTTAATCACTCAAAACTTTAAAACACTAAGTAAAGTGATAAAACCATTAAGACCAAAATGCAAATGAATGAACATAATTCAGAACCATCACTATGATCCTAAAGCTAAATGCTCTACACCATGATTAAATGGAATAAATACAATGAGATTGGATTGATTACCTTAGACTCAAAAATTTGGCATGATGTTGATTGATCAAGGATGCTTGATCATAGATTGATTTGTCATGGAGATAGCATGAGAATTCTTGTTGGCTTCCATGGAAGAAGAGACTTGTTTAAATTATTTTTGAGGGAGAGATCAATGGATGAGATTTTAAGTTTAGATGAGGGAGATCAAGGGTTGAGGATTAAAAGGAATTTAAAATTCCTTGGAAGCCTCTAGATTTAGAGGCTTCTTGAGAGGAGGGGTAAGAATAGAGAGGATTCTATAATCCTCCAATTATATAATCCTCTTAGGGATTAATTAGGATTAAGTATGGATTAGATAGGGGTTAGGTATGTAATTAGGGACTAGGGTGGTAGGATAACCTAGGTATAAGCTAGTAGGTGGGCCATTGAAATTTAGAATTCCCAAATAATAGATAAATGGGAATTAGTATAGGATAATGGGGGTTTAGGAAAATTAATGGAGTGTGGTAGGACTAAAGTTAGTAAATGAATAAATATGGAAGGGGAATATTAGATAAATGATTAGACATGGGTGATCTATTAGTGGGATAAATTAGAATAAATGAGATCAGGGAATTAGTGTCGACTAATAGGAATATTAGTGACATTAAATAAAGTGAGAAAATTTGGATGCATATAGAAATAATTTTATCCAAGTAATATATTAGCTAAGGAATCTTTCTAAACCTTAAATAATGAAATTATATGTACTATTCTGCAAATGAAATTAAGAATAGTAAAATTGGATAATCAACTAGCTTCGTACCCACCATTAATGATCCCAAAAATGAAGTAGTTATTATCTCCATCTAAAAATTTCACCTATAATAATGTCATGCCTTCATGATATGACCCTAAAAATTTTTGTTGGTTTCATGTAAATGTGGGTGATTCTCATGAAACATGTCATGGACTTGTCAACTTTACTATTTCTTTTATGTTGGAAAAAACATTTGACCATGATCCTATGATCAAAGTACACCATCATGATTATGTTAAAGCCTCTAAAAATAAATAGGTTAGAAAACTTATATCTTATAAAGCTCAAAATTCTTATTCCATTCTTAACATAATACATTCCAATGATAATATTTGTGAAATTGACATTGATTATGATCAATATTACACCAATTCTCAATATGTGAATGGAGTAAATGTCAATTATAGATGAAAAACTACTCATAAATTTATTATCACTAAACCTAAGAAATGTTCTATCAAATAATAATTAATTAAAACTACTACAACTATTGCACCCACATGCCTTGGAAAATGAACAAACACTTCCACAATCAGAACCCCAATCTCGTTCTCTTACTCTACCAAAAAACATTGTACCTCATAAACCTCATGTCAGTTTTTCATCCTCTAAATTATATTATAAATTTTTAGAAGAAATTAATTCAATGACTTATAAAATTCCCCTCATGGATTTATTTCATACTTCTCCATATCATCACAAATTCTTTATGCAACAATTATAATATATCAAAGAACCACCATCACTTGATTTATGAAGACCTTATAAGGATCCTTCATTCATAGAAGTACATGCAATTAAAGCCATTTCTACATCCTCTAAACCATCCATATAATTCCTTGAATGGGATATGATTAATGATGAAATTATTTTTTAAGTTGATAATCCCCCACTCTTTATTAAAAATGTGATCAATAATACCCTTATTTGAAAGTTATTAGTAGATGAAGGATAAAATATTAATGTTGCTTATCTTTGGTTAATACAAAAATTGGATACACCAAAGAAAACTTTAAAAAAATGCATATAAAATGTAGAGGGATTTGATAAAACAAACAAAAACCCACTTGGTTGTATTTGGCTCCCACTTACTATTGGACATAAGACAATCTATACTCAGTTCATGGTTCTTGATTTACCATTATCTTACAACACAATCCTTGGTCACCCATAGATGCATTGTATGTAGGTCATTACCTCTTCATGTAATCAATGTATTAAATTCATTCATAAGGATAAATGCTACAAATATGATGTTGATCCTAATCTATGGCATATATAATTACCAAATCCTAGATCTTAATATCGCATTCTAACCATTCCACCCATTTTAACATGAATTATGATTTACATGTTACTCTCATTGATTCAGATGATGATGAACCTAATGAATTACAAAACATTTATAATACCACTAAATTACCTCCTTGTATTAAAAAATGGCTTCCTCCTTCTTTACTTCCATATGATGGCACCATTGCTCTAATTGATGATATTACTGAATCTCCTCCATATAAAACATATGAAGATTCTTACACAAAAGATGACTTTACATGTGATGAATATGGAGTGGCCAAATTGTTTCAATATCCTTTAACTATATATCCTCAAAAATTTAGCAATCTAGGTGTTTTAACTCTCCCATATAAATAAAATCATATACTATTTCTCACACTTATGATGATATTTATATAATGGACCAAGCATAGTCATCATATTTAGATGTACAACATTACAAAAAAACATTATTTAAACCATGATGTCCATGTCATTCATACATCATCTGATATTTAATAAGAACTTGAAGGTTATGTATCTCCTAATAATCCTCCATTTTAGATACCTTATGGGTAATTGAAGAAATATTGACTCAATAATATTTTTCCTCTTATGATCTTATTGATACTACTAAAGATATTGATTTAAAATTTTTGGGAATATTGGTGTATTATTCCTAATTTAGTTAAAGGGTCTGAGTAGTAAAATCAATCAATAATTATTCCATAATTAACTTACTGATTTGTTAATTTTAATTGTTTTTTAGACTTTCTAAAAATATAAAGTGAATAAAGAAAAACATAAATTTGCTTAGAATTGTGTGGATCCAATTGAGATAGAGGTTGATATTGACTGTATGGGACTAGAACACTATTATAAACTGAGATCTAGTCTTCATTTTTTGATTAGATAGGAGT
Organism: Torreya grandis; assembly: GCA_037957365.1. Taxonomy (NCBI): domain Eukaryota; kingdom Viridiplantae; phylum Streptophyta; class Pinopsida; order Cupressales; family Taxaceae; genus Torreya; species Torreya grandis. Next base: position 109,508 of record JARHVA010005101.1, on the reverse strand, counting down.
GGCACCGATGTTATATTCCACCTCTACCACTATTATCCTAAAGATCTAAGCTTTTTGGGTTTTGTTTGATAGGTCTGTGTGACCCTATCTATGAAGTTTTAGTAGTTGGAAATTTGTAGAGCTCCCTATAGATAATATTCTTTTTTAAAACCCTATATTTTATTATGCTTTGACCAATTTTGAGAAAGGGGGTTAGTGTGTGTAAGATGCACTAGATGTGCTTTACACCTCATGTGTGGGCATGTTGCTTACATACTAATACTCTGAAGAGGGATCAAGCCATATGTAGTTCTCCCACTTGATGTGCTTTGTGCAATTGAGTGTACGAAGATGCATAATGTTAGACTTGATGTACTTGAGATGGCTAGGTGTCGATGTAGGAATTTTAATAAGCCTATAAGTGTGTTGGCTGGTTGTATGCAAATAATAGGGAATATTGCTTAAGTAGTCTTGCTTGTATTCTTGCTTGCTTAGTGATATTTTCCAACCATTTCTAAATGATCTTTGAATAGAATTTTATAGGGATATATTGGTCATGGATTGAATTTTCTCACATTAGGTTGACAAGGATAAGGATGGGAAACTGGAAGGAATTGACAGTTGGGGCTAGATATAGACTTGGAAAATAGCATTGAAAGTGGAAAAGAGTGGCATTGGTGTTATAGTCCTAGTGTGGAACTATTTTCCTAAGTATACAAGACTTAGGGGGATGGATTAGTCATGGAAAGAGGAGTTTGGCTTAGTTGAGACCAAGTATGGAAGGCTATAGATGATTGAGAATCAATGAAAACAAGCCTAAGAGGGTCATGAGAGCAAGGAGGGACCTATGGGTTGGGTGTCATTATCCATGCTCAAGTTACTAGTTTTTACATTTTATATGACTATAGATACAAAACTCAATACCATTGAAACTTTAACTATTGAACAAAATAAAACACACTCACTCCATATGTATATGATAACTTACATTTTTTCTTCAAAAAATATTATGAATCATTCAATTGGTGATATGAAGATATTTTGGGTATTGATCTTAGCATCATTGTGTATAATATCATCACTTATTTGGATGTTAAACCCTTTAGATAAAAGCAACAAAAATTTCCACTTAAAACTTATACCTTATGTCACTAAGAAATAATTAAAATTTTGAATGCTAAATTAATCAAACCCATGAAATACTTGGAATGGGTATCAAACGTTGTTCCTATTCATAAAATGTTTCCATGGTTATTTGTATATGCATTAATTTTTGTAATCTTAACTTAGCATTTTCAAAAGATAAATTTCACTTATCTTTAATAGATGCTATCATTCATTCCATATCTAGGTATGAAATGCTATCACTTATGAATGGTTTTTTAGGTTATAACCGAACTCATATATCTCTTTAAGTCCAACATTTAATACATAATGGGGCACCTATTCATAAGTTAAAATTCTCTTTGGTATTAAAAATGTTGGAGCCACCTATCAATATGAAATGACATATATTTTTCACAATATTACTCACAAGATAGTTGAAACTTATGTAGATGACCTCATTGCCAAATCTAAAATCTTTAAAAATCACCTCAATGATTTAGCTATCATTTTTTATCACCTTATCAAATATAAAGTTAGACTTAATCGATATAGATGTGTATTCAGAGTTATATTTGGTAAAATTTTAGGCTTCTTATTTTTCCTAGGGAATTGATGTTGATCCTAATAAAATTAAGGCTATCATCAACATGCCTATTCCTTGATCCATTAATAAAATATGAACATACCTTGGGAAACTTGGGGAAATTCATTGATTTATCCCAAAAATGGCTTATCTTATTTATTCTACCAATTCTATTCTTAAAAAAGGTAATGCTCTAGAATGGATGAATTCATGCCAAAATGTATTTGATAGTATGAAGGAATATATGATCCATCTTCCTCCTCTTTGATCACCTTAAAATGATTATCCTTTCTATATATATATTAAATCCACATATCAATTGAGGCAATGGTTTCCCAACAAGATGACATTGATAGAGAATATGCTAGTTAATATATCAATCAAGGTTTAATCGATTATGAAAAATGTTATACCAAGGTATAACGTGATTGTATTTATATAAATTTCACATCTGAAAAGATCCATCATTATATTCTCTATCAAACTACTTATGTCATTATCCATTTTGACCCACTTCATTATTTATTCTCCAAAGATTTCTTAATTGGGGATAGAATTAGAAAATGGATGTTTTTATTGATGGAACTTGACTTTCTAATTATTACACAAAAAATTGTTAAAAGACAATTCATTATAGACCAAATCATAAAGTCTTCTTTACCAGCTAAAAATCACCTTCAATATGTTCTTCCTAATGAAGATATTCTCTATATTAAATGTCTTAACCAATAAATTTGTCTCGAATATTATTTTCACAAATTTAATGTTGATCTAGAAGAAAATAATCTAGAAGAAAAGGATTACACTCCTACCAATAAATCTAAAGTAAATATAAAAAAATACCAAAAGTTACAATTGACTTACATGAAGATACTTGGAAACTTAACTTTTATGGTGTGAAATGCCTCGAAAGAGATGGGTTAGGATGTATTATAAACAACCCACATGGTAGAATTATACCTTTAGCATTTCAACTAACTTTTTATGTTACCAATAATATGGCTAAATATGAAACTCTAATTTTAGGCATGCAAGCTGAAATTGATTTAGACATCCCATATTTACATGATTTTGGTGATCCATAACTTATATGTCACCAAGTTAGTGGTTAACATCAATGCAAAAGTACAAAATTAATCATAAATCATCAAATTGATACTACACTTGTAAAAGAATTTGCCCATGTTACCATCAAACCAACTTTAAGAGATCAAAATTATATAACTAATTATCTCACTTCATAAGATCCTTATTTCGCCCTCTTCAAGTACTTTATGATTCTTAATTTCTTATCCAACTAATAGAAACACCTTCTTCTTCACATAACCAAAATGATTTGCTAATCTATCACATTGAGGCTATTTCTATTCGATAAAACCCATGGTATTAAAAAATAATTCAATTTATTGAACATCAAACCTACCATCCAAATATAGATTCTCATGAAAATAATCAAATATGTAAATAAGTTTAAAATTATGTAATTTGATATAACACACTTTACTATTGCAATGTAGAAGGAACCTTACCGTGTTATGTAATTTAAGAGGAAGTTCCTATTTTCCTAGAGCAAACACATGGGGGTATTTATGGTGGTCACTGTAGAGGTCATGTTATAACGTTTAAATTCTTGGATATGGGTTAATTTTGGACTACTATAGAAAAATATGCCATTAATTTAAGTAATAAAATGTAATCTTTATCACCTTCATGATGATCTAATTCACTTCTATCTAGCTGAACTCCAAATAATGGAGTCTCCTTGGCCATTATATATGTGAGGATTAGATATCATTTAATAATTACCTTGATCATAAGATGGAAATGTATTTATTATCATTGCTATCAAATATTTTACCAAATGGGTAGAATCCGTGTCTCTTGTTAATGTCATCAAAATTACTATTTCAAAATTTATTCTCAATCAAATCATATATCATTTTTGAGTTCTCCATACCATCATCTTTGATAATGGTGGTGATTTCATGAATAAATATATGAAATAATTATGTGCAAATTTCAAAATTTCAAAAAAATTCTCAATACCTTACCATCCTCAATTTAATGGCTAAGCAGAGGCCACCAACAAAATTTTGAACAAAATCTTACAAAAAAATATTAGATAAACTTGTACTGATTGGCACTTCCATCTATATCCCATAATTTGGGCTTACTCCAATAACATATGCACTACTACTAGGACAACACCATTTTCAATTTTATATGGGTCTGAAGCAATACTACCATTAGAGGTTGAACTCCCATCTTTACGTATATCTCTTCATGGTATAATTCTTGATGAATAATTATGTGAATCTTGTCTTCATGATTTAAACTTTCTTGATGAACATTGTGTGGCCAATTTAAAACATAATTGAAAATACAAGGATCACATTTCTAAAAAACATAATGAAAATACAAAGTACACACTTTTAATGTTGGTGATTTAGTCCTTAAACTATATTATACACATGACAAAGAAGTAAAATATGCCTAAAAATGGTGGGTTTGTTACTTAGTAAAAGATATTATTGGTCTTAGTACCTATCTATTACAAACTATTGAAGGACATGTTTTAAATAACCTACCAATGCTTATTTTTTGAAGTTTTTTCTTAAAACATTTACTTTCTTTTCATATTTCCATATACTTTAAATACTAACACTATTTTCAGGTCTCCTACAATGATCTCCAATTTCTTGCAGTACATTCTACACACTAACCTTAGTCCCCATCATTGGTCCTTAGGTTTATATATATTTTTTTCATTTAATTAATGAGTTACATTTTAATACTATAGATATGACCCAACCATCCTCACAAATATCTTTTACTTCATAAATCTAGTATTAATATTTTCTCTTTGATCATAGCTTTGTCATTTCATAAGTTTATTTTCATTTCTTATTTGTTTTGAGTTGTAGTATAAGACCTTGGATAGGACCAGGCCTTCCTCAAAATAACATTTTTACCTTTTTTACCCTCTTTAGTTTATCTTTTATGAGTTTTAGTTTAAGACCTTGGATAGAACTAGGTCTTCCTCATGTAATCTATTAAATTTTAAAAACTATCTTAAACTATAATGTTTTCTTAGAAATTAAGGCATTAATTAAGGTTTGTAATCTCATACTATCAATATCAATTTTATTTTTTATTATTAAACATTTTTTAAAATAAATTATCTTTTCATGTTTCCTTACACATCCATTACTTATTATGATATAGAGTCATACTTACCTATCATTCTATCCTGCTCACATTGTTAATTTTGTTTTGATTTGAGGTAACTCAGTCATTTCATGTTATTTATCCTATATTACCCTACTTTTATTCTACTTTGGGCACACCAAGGTCAGCTTAAAGATAACATTCTTATATAAACTTGAAATTAAAAGACTCAGATACCATCCTCTTTAATTTGTTTTCTTTAGATACAAGTTTAAATTTTCTTAGGTATATTTTACTTGAGTTTTTTGGTCATTTAGTATCCTTGCCTTGTTTGGTTACATGGTTTACTCTCATTTTCCCTTGGTCCTTTTGGTTCTAAATTAGCATTTATAAACCCTAACTTCCCAATTGACTAAGTGATTTATTTAAATTCTAAAACATTAATTTATTTTGATTTACTTGTGTTTGTTTATTTTTTATCTTTAATTTTGTAACCCTAGGGTTTGTCCAAAGCAATAAATTCACTCTCCATGATCAAAATTACATATACAACAAACAACCATTTAATGATAAAGGTAAGTTAACATATGTATATGATATTTTTAGCTATTTTAATTATTTATTTACTATTATTTCAATTTATGATTTTTAATTAAAGTTAATAGCTAAAAATTTTGGGTTGTATTTTTTTTCCAATGCACCATCCCATGCTACAACTGTGTAATATGTTGATGCAGGATCATCCTTCTAAAGATGACTCATTTTGGTATTTATTTGACTAATTTTGTTTTGGTCAGTTATTTTATGTTAAATTAGGTGTTTAAATGGTGTTAGGATTCTTAAATCACACTTTTGAATATTATCCAAGTGTCTATAGGTGCTTAGGTAGGTTATAATTCAAATTTGGCATTTCTTGCCAACTTTCATAATTTGAATTTTTGAATAATTTTGTCTAGTTTATGTGTTATAGGAGGATTTGAAGGAGTCATGAAGGTTAAAAATTATTGGTGAGACTTATTGAAGATACTGTATGTATATACATGGGTCCTAATTCATAAATGTATGGAAAAATCAACTTTGGTATTTATTCCAAAGTGTAAATTTGCTTGCAAGTTGACCATTAGAAGGTCCAAAGGTGGTTAGAGTGGTTATAGGTGATACATAATTTGTAAGTTTTGGATTGACATAGTTATAGGGGATTAATTTGAAGATGGATATATTAAAACATCTAAGAAATGAAATAAGGATTCCTCATTTTGAAGACCTAATCAATGTTAGACCTTATTTTCTATGTTAAGCATTAAAAGTGATTGTGTTTGATAGTGTATTGGAATAAGAATAAATAAAGATTACTTGATAATGTTTTATGATTAATTTGGTAAGTTTGATATATGTTTTATGATGTAATAAACACATTTTATTAATTTATTTCAAAGTCCTTTCAGAAGGTTTACTTGCATACCTTCTTGCCTGTGTTCTTTCTTAGAAAGCAAAGTCTGAGTTTGCATCATTAGTAGGATGAGTTATGTGGAAGGTTATATAAATTAATTAATTATTGGTATGAGAGTTTTTAAATGTTATTAAATTTAATTAGGAAATTTACACTTTTTAAACAATGTATTTCATGGCATACTATGCTAAACCATGTGTTAGATTATGACTGCACAGATAGCTAGATCAAGAAAGTCAAATAAAAGTTGAACAATGGAATGAATATGGGAATTTATTAATTAGAAAAGGAATGTGGGAACAATATAGATAATATAAAACCTTTAAAGTGATTTTAAACCATTTTGGGATCATTAAACCTCAAATTTCTTCCTCTTAGGCACATATAGTCATAGTTAAGCCTGAATTAGGGTTTCAAGAATCAAATTCAAGTTATTGGCATTTTAACCAATGAAATTCCAAAATAATTTTTAATTTGATATGGGATAATATATAATAATATATTATGGAAGTTTTGGTCTGGTTAAGTATGGTAGCATATGGATATGAGCGACTGTGTATATTGTAGGGTAGGGAAGGCATAATTAGGCCTAAACATAGTACTAAAAGGACTAAAAAAGTGACTTTTAGATATAATTTTGCCAAGAGTTAATTTGTATATATGGATTAAATGATAAAGTGTGGTAGTAAATGAGTTTAATTTCTCAATACTAGTGGGAAAAGTAAAAAAGGCTACAAAGAACCCTACCAAAGTGAGTGAAGTGATGTATGTTGTAAGAGGTGTAATGAAAGGTTTAATTACTTGATTAAGTAATATAATAAGGACTATAATGATCCTATTTAATATATTAATAATATTTATTAATCTATTGAATCCTTGAATGAATAAATAAACCTAGGAACCTTTGTCAAAAAGTGATATATTATAACAAGAGATAAGTGAGTGAGTAGTGAGATGTTAGTTTTTCCTCTGAATCATTTGGTATCAGAGCTTAGGATATATTATGAGGAAAATAAGTCAATATGGCATAAAAATGATGAGGAACAATATCAACCCAAATAAGGTTGTAATAAGTTGATGTATTAGTTATATAAGTGAGATATTTGCAGGTAAGGTTACAAACCATGGAGTTGGCTTAGAGAAGAGAGATGTGAGTGAAGGAGATAATGAGGGTACTCAAGAAGAATAATTATAATATGGAGATGAAGGTAGAGTATAAGAGATGTTTATAAGAATAGTCCTTGGAGTGACTTCAAAACCCAAGATGGAGGTGCTAATATATGAGGGCAGTCTCAACATTAAAAATATGGTTGATTAGATCACAACCATGGATAAGTAATTAAATTATGAATAGGTGAATGAGGAAAAGAAGGTGAATTTTTTAGTAACAAATTTTAAGGGTCATTCATCCTTATGGTGGGATAACATAGAAGAAGAAAGATGAAAAAGGGGAAAAGAGAATATAAGGTCATGGGATAGAATGGTGGCCAAGATGAAAGGAAAATTCATGTCTAAGGACTATCAGACCCCCTTGTTTAGGAGGATAAAAAATATGATATAAAAGAAATGATAGTGAAAGAGTACATAGATGAATTTTACAAGATAACTATCTGAGCATGACACATAAATGAGGATGCAAAAATGGTTACTAGGTAAATCAATGGCCTGAAGTTTGTCATTTTACCACCAAGAATAATAGAGGATGCATATCAAGGGGAATTGAAGGTAGTGAAGAATTTTGATAGAAGGAAAGTCAACAAAATAGAGGTATAAGTGGTAGAAGCTATAGAGGTAGAGGTCAGTAATAAGGAAGAGGACAACTAAGTAATAAAAATTAATGGCAAAGTTAGAATAAAGAATTTGGTAGAAGTTCTAAGAGTTGAAGTCAATCTAGTAGAGGCGGTTATGGTTATAGAGGTGGAATATCATATGGTATATAAATAGGCAATGGCTAGTTTGTTGGAAAGTTCTTCAAGTGCAATAAATTTTTAGGACAAAGATCATATGAGTGTCCAAAAGACATTAAAAGTGGTAGCTCTTTGAATGAGAGTAGAAACCAAGTGGTTCAAAAAGAAGAGGAGAGTGTAGATTCATTGCCAAACTATGTGGAATAAACTAAAAAAAGAGAGAGTTTGTTGATGAGGAGAGTTATTTTGAAGACCATCCATGATGAGAGAGAACCACTATATAAAAATATGTTATTTAATACCATGTGCAAGAGCAAAGGTAAATGTTACAAATTCGTAGTTGATAATGGTAGTATGGATAATCTTGTGTCTTCCTTGATGGTAGATAAGATAGGATTAGAAATTAAAGAGCATCCAAGTCCATACAAAGTCTCTTGGATTCAAAATAGTCATCAAGTCTTAATGAATGAACAATATTATGTAGATTTGTAGATTGGTGGGTATAAGGATAGAATCTTGTGCCATTGATGTGTGCCACATCATTATTTGTAGACCATGGTAGTATGATAGAAGGGATATGCATGATGGTAGATCCAATACATACACCATTGATAAGGATGGTATCAAGAACACACTAACCCCATTGAAGGATAGTCAAGAATGCAAGGAGACACCAAATAGTGTGATGATGTTTAAATAAAAGGAATACTTGCTAAAATAAGTTAGTTGTAGCATTGAGGATAAGAGTGTGATACCTAAGAACAAGTGCAATGAAGAAGAAGGTGTAGTAAAATTTTACATATAAGTGAGAGAAAAGGATACAGTACATGAGAAGCATTTTGAGGTATTAGTTTCAAGCAACAAAGTGGAGAATGTTTCATTATGTTTTGTATTTATTTTATTTTTTCTTTTCCTAGAAAATAAGTAATTTTTTTTTAAATAAGGGTATCATTTAGAAGAACCTATATTTAGTTGTGTTCTCATGATCCAGTCGATGTAAAGAACTCCTCTTTGTCTTGGGAGGATGACCTACACTAAGAGAGAAGCTAAAAATAGATTGATTAATGAGATAGGTGGGTGGATTGCCTAATAAATGTTAGATCTAAAAAGTAATAGACTTATTTGAAGGGTTGTCAATCTACTCTTTAAACAAGTTAAGTTAAAAAAAGTGTTGATAAGAGAGGTTTTCATGGAGTAATGAAAGTAATTAATCAAAATGAGATAAATTCTTTCAAATAAATAACTAAATTAACAAAATAACATTAGCAAGGAATGCTAAACTAATAAATTCTAGTTTATATTATTGCTTCTGACTCTATGTGGTGACATGGACTGAGAAATAGGGTTTTTGGCTGAGGTTTGTAGGTGGTTTTGACTTGATTTTTTGGGTATAATGAGTTACACATGTTGATCATTGTAACTGATGACAATTAATAAATTACTAATGTTGATCAAGGATGATTGATGCTGGTTAACTATGACTACTATTAGGCACTATGAGTTATGGTTTTGGGTAGAATGGATGTTGGGTGAGTTATAAGAAGGTTTATATGGATTATTTTGGGATTGGATAATGATTATGAGGATAAAAGAGATTCTCAGAGGTATCAATCTTAGTGTAGAAACCCCTGTTTCCCTTGAATTTTGAAACTGAATATTTTGAATTTACTTTTCTGTATTTTACCTTTTTTTTGTGTTTTTGCATGAATAAAGATATGATTATGCGAGATAAATTCAATAAAATAAATAAACAATAGTGTAATCTCTTAACTGGCTAATCTATGATATTATTATTCATCTAGATGATTACAATAGAAGTCCTCTGTCATGCATATAAAATAATATGAAACATTATTCAAAAACTTGATTGTTTCTTGCAAATCTAGAAATAACTCTAAATCTGGTACTATGTGGGTTTCTATGTGAAAACATAGTCACCGACATCGGTTATGCTGCCGCCATTGGTCGATTTCTTGCCGACATCAGTCAATTTCAGTCAGCTACTCTACCGACATCGGTATTCAATCGACTGATGTCGGTCTCTACTGCTGATGTTGGTCTCTGTGCAGCCTGATGTAGAATGGTATGGATTTTATACAGTAACAGGAAAAATAGTATGGCCTGTATGCTGGATGCCTGATCTCAAGAAATATGGAGCTAATACGAAAGATCTTAATCTGGATAATTACTGAATCAAAACCCTAATGAAATAAATACCTGTAAATCTCTGTGATAACTTTTGTATGAAGTTATCTCTCAAACTGGCAATAGATCGAATGATATCTCACAACCTCTAAATCACACAAACTGAAGAGTGGACATTCTCCAATGCAAATGGAATATTAGAACCCTTGGCTCAGTCTTCTCAGAAAATACTTAGCAAAATTCTTCAATATCAATAATCATAATCTTCATAATATAATTCTCCTCCCAATGAGAAACCCTTATATCCTCAAAAAGGTGTGCTTGACCTAATTAGGGTTTCATAATTAAGAATTAGGGTTTCTTAATTAAAAAAATATGCCAAATAGTTAATATTTAATTAAATCAATCAAATATTAATATCTTCCTCAATACATGTCTAAAAGAGCCCGAACGAAAGCCAACTAGTAAAATTTTGCTAATCAAAGCTAAGCCAAGCTCCATCAAGACCCTCTATCCATCTTATCAGCCTACGAGGGTCACATAATAGGGTAACCATCAACTCTAAAGATGTCAAATAAAAAGGGGACATGACAATCCACCTGACCTGAAATTGCTTGTCCTCAAGCAATCACTGAATGATAAAACAATCAATCCACCTGGATCCCAAATGTAGTCATGATCTACACTGATGTTAATCAACACAAACTCCATGCCATGTCTATCAAAACTCTCATCCCATGGCATCAAATCATCTCAAGTACCAAGATAAGGATCCCAACATCCAATCCATGAATGGAAATCAACTGGCAACTCAAGTAAACTCCTCACCTGAGTAATGTGAACAATACCAACTGACATCACACACCTGTCTCCTATACCCACTACAATATCTGAATCCAGAGTGGGAATGCTAGACATACTCATATCATCATCAATATGTGACCTGACTGTAAATGAAAGCTAAGTCCCTACCACATGTGCTAACTCCTAAATTGAACTCACCTCAAGACAAAGCTTGTCCACATGTCTCTCCTGTATTGGTGCCAATGTGTACTCAGTAGCGCACTCTCCCATATCATGTGGTATGAGTCTCTCCATCCAATTTAAAAACATATTTTTGATGTTGCTGCCCCGTATTGCCTTAAGAATATGTGTCTTCCCACCAACATCAAAATGAACCTCCATGTCCTTGAGATGAAGAGTGACTTCCTCAAGGGAATGAAGCCACTTCATACCCAAGACTAAGTCTATATCCCCCATGTTCACCACATAATAATTAGCCTTGAAGTCATAGTTGTTCAAACACAATGGGAAGTCTCTAATCATCCACTCACACCTAAGAGTGTGATTGTCAGCCACCTTAACTCTAATTCCCTCAAAATCTTTGGTAGCGAGTCCACGCTTCTCCATAAATCTGGCATCTATAAAATTTTGTGTGGCTCCTGTATCAAGTAGGGTGATGACCCTCTATCCTGCCAAAACTCCATGGAATCTAAATGAATCATCTGACTGAATGTTAGATAGGCATGCCTCCTATATGTGAAGCTCTAAATCTACCTCTACCTTAGGTTCTAAAGCCTCTGCCTCTGACTCAGAACTATCCTACTATTTGGAATCCTCTGATTCTAAATCCTCATAATAAGCCCACATCAGTCAATTAGCCTTACCCTTAGGCCTCAAAGGACAATCGTGACTGGCATCATAGGGACCTTTGCAGTAGAAGAAAAGCTTCTTCCTACGTAGATCATTAAGAGCCTCATGATCCAAAGGTGGTGCTGCTGGATTTGCCTTTGAATCATTCTTAACACCTGATTTATCTATGTTAAAATCTGATCTCTCTTTATTACTGTTGAAGCCCTTATTGTCCCTCGATGAAGAAGTGCCTCCTGATTTATATTTACTAGATGGGGCTGCCATCTCCATACTATGCACCTTCTTCATAGCTTCCTGTAACAAAGGAGGATCAAAGGCTTTGATCCAACCTCTCAATGGTTTAGATAGGCCCTTGATGAAGAGAACTACCAATCTATGCTCTGAAATGTTTGGTACCATGACTACCAATCACTAAAAATCACCAATGAAGGACTCCAAGCTACTTGTTTGTTTCAACTGTGCCAAATCTTGAAAGTAAGCTTCAAGATCTTTCCTGTCAAACCTCTCAACCAACCTATCCATGAAGTCTTAGTACTCTGTCATCTGGTTATGCTAAAGTGTTACCATACCATGGTACCACCAATCATGTGCTACTCCCTCCAAGTGCAAAGTGGCATATTTGATGGCCTCTATCTCTATCATTGGCCTTAATGCCAAGAATGTGTCAAGCTTATGAACCCAAGCTTGAGCTGTCATCTTTCCACTACTGTCAAAAGTGGTAAAAGAAAGCTTCCCTGTAGCCTTCTTCAGCTCATTGAGTTGACCTCTAGGCCTCTTATCCTGCCTAACTGATTTATAGTGCTCCCTCCTTTGATTAATAAAATGATCAAAGGACATCCTCTCCTATACTTGAGGAGAAAATAAGTCCCACTCATCATTTATAGCCATGAGAGCATCTACAAATAGGGAATCTCCTTCTGCCTCCTCTGCTAGAACCTCTGGTTCCTCCTGAACAAACATGGGACGTGTAGGCCTATTAGCTATTCTGGAATGGGTCAGCTATGGTCTCTGATTAATAGTATCACTCCTATTATCTCCTTATTCCCCATTCTATCTAACAAGTGGGTTCATCCTCTCTACCATAGTAGTGAGTTCCTGTAGTGCCTATGTCATCTGCTGCTGGCCTGTAACCATAACCTGAAAGAAGTCTTTGGTGTCTTGATCATCATTATGTTGGTGGCCCCTGGGTGGTCTACCCTCATGCCTGTCACTCATGGTGATTGATGGATATTCTAAAACCTGATCAGCTTCAAGCAAGGTTCTACTACGTGTGAAATACCTGTGTGGTCCCAACTCTTGTGGCTACATAAGATTGTTAAACCCTTAGGATGGCAGGATTTAGCTTTGATACCACTATAGAAACCCCTGTTTCCCTTGAATTCTAAAATTGAATATTTTAAATTTGCTTTTTTGTATTTTACCTTTTTTTGTGTTTTTGCATGAATAAAGATATGATTTTGCAAGATAAATTCAATCAAATAAATAAACAACAATGTAATATCTTAACTTTCTAATCTATGATCTTATTATTTATCCAGATGATTACAATAGAAGTCCTCTGTCATGCATATAAAATAATATGAAATATTATTCAAAAACTTGATTATTTCTTACAAATCTAGAAATAGCTCTAAATTTGGTACTGTGCAAGTTTCTATGTGAAAACATAGTCACCAACATCAGTTATGCTGCCACCATCAGTCGATTTCCTATCGACATCAGTCACTATCGGTCGGCTACTCTACCAATGTTGGTATTCAGTCGGCTGATGTCAGTCTTTGCTACCGATGTCAGTCTCTGTGTAGACTATAGCTCTGTACGGCCTGACATAAAATGGTATGGATTCCATATAGTAACAAGAAAAATAGTATGGCCTATATGCTGGACACCCGATCTCAAGAAATATGGAGCTAATATAGAAGATCTTAATTTGGATAATTACTAAATCAAAACCCTAATGAAATAAATACCTGTAAATCTCTATGATAACTTCTGTATGAAATTATCTCTCAAACTGGTAATATATCGGCTGATATCTCACAACCTCTAAATTACACACACTGAAGAGTGGACGTTCTCCAATGCAAATGGAATACTGGAACCCTTGGCTCAGTCTTCTCAAAAAATACTTAGCAAAATTCTTCAATATCAATAATCATAATCTTCATAATATTATTCTCCTCCTAATGAGAAACCCTTATATCCTCAAAAAGGTGTGCTTTCCCTAATTAGGGTTTCTTAATTAAAAAAATATGCCAAATAATTAATATTTAATTAAATCAATCAAATATTAATATCTTCCTCAATACATATCTGAAAGAGCCTGAACAAAAGCCAACTTGTAAAATTTTGCTAATCAAAGCCAAGCCAAGCTCCATCAAGGCCCTCTATCCATCCTATCAGCCTATGAGGGTCGCATAATAGGCTAACCATCAACTCTGAAGATGTCAACTGAAAAGGGGACATGACACGTAGGGGTTTGACACTCAAGTGATTGGGGATGGTTTATGGGTGTTTGGGTGAATATAGTGTGTGTGGAGTTGTAAAAATCTAACACAAAGGGGATATAGGGAGAGATGAGAAATGAATACAAACACTAAACTATAGAAAACTAAATAATTGAACTTGATATAAGTATAAAATAATTAGTTTTTGGTGTCTACTATCTTCAAGAAGTCCTTAGGTTGGATGTAAGCTGCTTGGGAACATGAAATAATTTGGATAGAGTAAATGTGCTTGAGCTCTTCATAGTGAGTTGTTAAGGCACTTTCTAGTCTTTGGTCTTGCTCTAGTTCAAATTTGGTTCTCATATGAGTCATTATTATTTTTTGATCTAAATGATTACACCTTCAAACCTTTTTCAATAAGGGTCAATGGGTTAACATTAAGTAACCGATGTCAGTCCTATTCAATTAATGTCAGTCTAGGGGTGACTGAGATTAGTCAGGGATAAATAGTCTAAGCTTACAAAAAATAGTCATTTGCACTTAATATTGGCTGTTGAGACCAACAAAAGTGGTCCATGGTTATTTAACGCAACATTGATATGCGTGAGTAAGAAGTATAAGAGGTTAAAGCATTAAATGTTAAGGTGGTAAATAGTCTTAAGGTTATGTGTTGATCAATTACACATGGGTTTAGGTGGGGAGGTGTAAATAGGATTATTTAACTTAATTAATTAATTAAGTTAACCAAAATGGGATAAATGGGTGTTAATAA
Organism: Torreya grandis; assembly: GCA_037957365.1. Lineage (NCBI taxonomy): Eukaryota > Viridiplantae > Streptophyta > Pinopsida > Cupressales > Taxaceae > Torreya > Torreya grandis. The sequence continues at coordinate 94,297 of JARHVA010005101.1, read as the reverse complement.
TAATTTTAATAAATATCCTAACCCAAGGGGACTAAGGGGGCCAAGGGGTAGTTATACGATAACTAGAACCATGTGGTGTGGTTTTTTAGTGTCTACATTTTGCCCCTTTGTTTTGCATAGGTTACATCCACAATTTATAAAACAAAAACAAATTTTTGGTGGGAGGTTAGATCACCCATGTATGGGAATAGATGTTCCCCCTCAAACCAGGAATCAATGAGGTGAAATGGAGTCAGGTGTGGGTTTGACAAGTGGATAAGTGAGTGTAAAAGTTGATTGGTTAGGCATTGAAGAATGAATGGGCATGAAGAATGTGACTAAGAGAGATATCATAGATCATGTATATACTAGGCTATCATAATTAAGGTAGGTTTTCAAATAGAGTTGGTGCTAAAAAGATAAGTGACATGATAACTAACTATAGAAATTGTGTGTGTGTGTGTGTGTGTGTGTGTGTGTGTGTGTGTGTGTGTGTGTGTGTGTGTGTGTGTGTGTGTGTGTTAGGTTAGCACCTATAAACTCAAGTCTCTTAGGGAAAGTTCACATGTTATCTCAGGGATCCAAAAGTAGGAAGTGATCTTGAGAAGATAAAATGGTTGTAGGTGTCAGGACCAAAAAGGGTCATGCTCTGATGTACCTTAATGGCTGTACACAAAAGTAACATGAGTTCTTCAAATATGGTAAAGTAGGTATGTAGTGAAAATGATGATGACAAGGTTTGGTCATAAAAATCATGAATGGTAGGCCAAAATGACCAAATTTGGGGTTTGTTGGTTGGCTGGGTTGGTGGAAAACAAAATGTTCTCCCATGTATGAATGGTTAGAGTAATGTGGTTGTTTTGAAAATGTTTGGTTGGTGGTTCTCAAATTGGATTTTTAATTTGGTGTACCACTTGGTTTGGTAAAAGGGACCTATTTTTTGGTGAAAGGTGAAAATTTGGTAATTGGGTATCAACAAGTTGTCATGAAAGTAGAAGGTGATTAAGCACTCCCATTGACAAAGACCATAATATAAAGATGGGTTACCATATGAACATAATCCCCTTTCATGCTTTGAATTATCATTAGTTCATTTTTAAAAATAAGTGACTTGATCATCAATTAAGCTCAAAATCCCTTGATTTTAGAGGGTAAAAAGGGAAGATGTATCAAAGGTGGATGGATGATAGTGTAACCTTTTTGTGGGGATCGCTTGACCCTTCTATAGGTGACCTAGGAACCATTATAGAAAATTTTTATTCCTTTAATTTAGTGTAGACTAATCAATGTGGGAAGTCTAATAATGCTTTCCTTAGGATTGTTTTTGTTTTGATATATGACTTGGGGTTCTTTTATTCCTTTTATGTGATGGGTTTGGGAAACTTATCTATGTAGGAAGCTTCCAAGAAATTTTTTGATTTGACAAATGTTTTACTTTGAAATCCTTCAATGGAGTGGTCTATTATTTGGATTTATTTATTTTGAAAACTGACCTCATGGAAAGTTTCATTTTAACCTTAGTAGTATGATATAGGAGCATCTTTCTAATGATGATTCATTTTGGTGTTTAAAAAAAAATTTGATTTGGTCATTTTTTGGTCATAAATTAGGTGTTTTAAGGGTGTTAGGAGTATTAAATCAAAATTTTAAATATTTTTAAACTATCTAAAGGTGCTTAGGTAGGTTAGAATTCAAAATTGGCATTTTCCCTCCAATTTTTATAATTTGAATTTTTAAATAATTTTGTCTAGTTTAGGTGTTGTAGGAGGATTTGAATGAGTCATAACTATGAAAAATTATTAGTGAGACTTATTTAAGACACCATGTGTCTATACATGGGTGCTAATTCAAAAATGTATGTAAAAATTAACTTTGGTATTTGTTTCAATGTGTAAATTTGCTTGTAAGTGACCATTGTAAGGTCCAAAAGTGGTTAGAGTGATTATAGGTGATATAAAATTTGTAAGTTTTGGATTGATACAGTTATTTAGGATAAATTAAAATATTAAAATAGTCCAAAATCAAATAATTTAAATAATTATTACTCATTTTGAATTCCTAATCAATGGCAAACCCTTTTTCTGTGTATAGCATTGGAAGTGACTATGTTTGATAATGTATTGGAAGAAGAATCAATAAAGATGACTTGATGATGTTTTATGATGAATTTATTAAGTTTTATATATTTTTTATTATATAATACAAACATTTTATTAATTAGTTTCAAAGTCCTTTGATAAGGTTTACTTGCATATCTTATTTCCTGTGTTCTTTCTTAGAAAACAAAGTCTGAGTTCGCATCATCAGTAGGATGAGTTGTGTGGAAGGTTATAAAAATTAATTGATTATTGGTATGATATTATTTGATTTTTATTAAAATTAATTATGAAATTTACGATTGTTCAATAATGTATTTTGTGGAATACTATGCTAAACCATGTGCTAGACTGTGACTCCACAAATAGTAAGATCAAGAAAGTCAAATTAAAGTTGAATAGTGGCTTGAATATGAGAATTTATTAATTGTAAAAGGTATTTAGGAATATTAAAATGACTATAAAACCTTCACAATGATTTGAAACCATTTTGGGAGCATTAAACCACAAATTTCTTCCTCTTGAGCACATACAGTCACAGTCAACCTTAAACTAGGGTTTGAAGAATCAAATTCAAATTACAGGACTTTTAACCCATGGAATTCCACTAAATTTTGTAATTTGACATGGGAGAATATCTATGAAGATATTATATAAGTTTTTTTCTAGTTAAGTATGGTATCATATTGATATGAGTGACTGTGTATGTTTCATGGTAGGGAAGGCTTAAATAGAGTACTAAAAGGAATAAAAAAGTGACTTACAAGTATATTCTATCCAAGATAACTTGTAGAGATGGATAAAATGATATAACGTGGTAGGAAATTAGGTTAGTTTATCAATACCAATTTGTATCAATCTGTGCTAGTGGGAAAATTAAAAAAATGTTATAAAGAACCCTACCATACTAAGTGAAGTGATGTATGTTACAATAGGTGTACTAAGGGTTTTAGTGAATTGATTAAGGAATTAAAGAATGAATATAATGATCATATGTAATATATTGATCATCCTGATTAATATTGTAAATCCTTGAATCATTAAATGTATAAATGAACCTTTGTCAAAGAGTGATGTATTGAAACAAGAGACAAGTGAGTGAGTAGTGAGTTGTTAGTTTTTCCTATGCACAACATGTGATGATATTTGAGTGGTTCATATGTATACACATAATATTTTTAAACTTTATCAATTACTGATGCTTTCTCTCTTGCAAGAACCTATCGAATCTCAATCTCTCTAAGTGCATACCTTAAAGGGTGCATCGAGAAAGGGGTTGACATACCTATGGTGCTTCATAGGATTTTTATCCCATATACCACCACTTAAAAGCAATATAAGCTACTCATATTCATTTACCCTACTTATTCACTTTCTTAAGTATCTCAGTACCTAAAATAATCCATAACTAATAAAATACCCCTGTTTACCATGTCGCCTACTAGGTCAATTGGGTAAACTCTATTTTGGGATTTATTGTGTGTTATAGAACAATGCCTACCCAAACTAACATAGTTTTTGACTTAACTACTTTATTTATTACCTAATAAGGTTAACTGGGCTGACTACATCCACTTAGTTTTGGGGAAGGTTTAGGGTTGATCTATTCCTATAGATACCCCCTTAATTTCATTTCTAAGATAATATCAATCAATTATGCATCATTATTTATTTTAAATATACTTATAAAATAAATAGGAGGTTTATATTATTAGGTTTTTTCCCTTGAAGAAGTATCACTTGTCTTGTGGAAGTCTTAGATACATAGGAGTAGTCTTTTAGCCTAGAGTTGATTTATCCTTGTGATCCTCACAATCCCATAACAACTTCTTATGAATCACCATTGACCAAGGGATATATTGAGGCATAATGGGTTCACTTTAACAAAGATAACTATATCCCTATCCCTTCATATTTCAATAAGTAGATCTTGTAAAGTTAATATATATTGATTTATATCTTCTTACTTAAGATCGGTTATATGTGGTAGATTGATTTATCTTTGCATAATTATTAGCTTCCCCATTTATGCCACCAGATTTGGTGAGTACTATATTATCATGCAAATTTATTTACTAGATTATCTTGCATAGTTTTTATTATATTATATTACTTGATATTATTTATAATCATAAAGACCTAGCTGGGGTTATCACAAGATGCCATTTGACTAGAGGCCTTGGAAACCTCTCCTTTACCATAATGTGATAAGATATCCTTTAGTGTAGGTTTAACAGATCCATTACTGGTCATGATCTTGATTTAAGTATATCCCTAAGTTTACTTGTTAGTTATTTACCTTTTCTAAGATTAAATATTATTGAGTAGGAAAAGTTATAAAATTATTTAGTTTCACTTTTATACACATGCCAATAGGTATTTAAAGCTATTAAGGACTTACTTGTGACAACTAAAGTATTGAGAGGTCTAGATTAGAAGCTACCCTTCCATATTAATATTGATGCCTTTTATACAACACTTGGATCAATCCTTGGAAACATCTATTTCATTAGTAAAAATCTACACAAAGGGTAGAAATAGACTACATTTTTACATAAAAAGAATTCATTAAAATTGTAGACACCTAAAATTGACCACCAATAACCTCTAATTAGGATTTTGACCAATTTCCACCAAAATGCACAATTTGGCCTAAAAACACAAAAACATGCTAAATGATGTGAAACTGACATATTCAAGTGCCAATTTTGGCTAGGGTATCCCTAAATGGGGTAATACAATTTGCACCTAAGTTCTCTGGATTGCTCTTTCCTATCAAATATTCTACACAAGACATGTGCCTTTGTTATTTGTTATTGGTAACATACTAAATGTAAATATGGTTCTAATGCATCTATCATCACCTTCCAATTCTAATCTAGTTGAATTTTGGACCAATAACAAGACATTCTGATCAATTTGAGTAATTTGTGCATAAAGTTCTTAATCATGCTTAAGAGCTAATTAACCCAAATCAAGACTTAATTAATAATTCCATGGAAACTTGTTGAATACTTATTTTTGGAAATGAATATTGAATATTTGCATCATCAAGTGACCTCATTCATTGGGAAGACATCTGTAGGCCATAAATTTCACAAATATCAAGATTCATGCCCTCCATGCCTCATAAATGCCTTCCATGATGCCCTACATTCCTCTTAATTTCCCCTTCTTCCAATGCCATGATGAGGATAATTAAAAACTTAATTCCAAAAATTGAATTAATCCTCAACCACACATCTCAATCTTGAGATGGATGGTTCATGTTGATTTTGATCAAATCAAAAAATCTATAAATAAAGAGGCCATGCACATCATTTCTAAACTATTTTGGTGTAAATTTATAATGCACAAATGTCTTTAAGAAGCTATTGCTACTAGTGTTACCATGCCAAATTGGTTCCAAAAGCTTCAAAAAATTAGTGTTACCATGCTAAATTGATGCCAAGCTAAGCCAATCCACAAGTCAAAGGTGCTAAGGAGAATAGGAGATAGCCAAGCCTCCTTTGATGAAGACTTCATGAGCACAAGCTGAGCAAACCACTAATACAAAGGCATTTGGAGCATCTAAGGAAGGTGAAGGAATCTTTTTGTTTGATTCCTTGCTTTTTTGTTGTGTTTATTATTTACTTTTGTTAACTAAGCTCTCCCTAGTGTCTAAGCCTAGAGATGTTATGATATTAGTGTGTTTGTTTCATTTTATTTTCATTTTGGAACTAACACCATACTAACCATACTCTATTGAGTCAAATTCCTAGATTACATTAATGGCATGCCTGGTGGGACTAGATGCATCTCACACTTGAAGGAGATCCTTTTACAGCTCTAAAATATTTATTTGGGCTCTTAAAACTCTTGCAAATTGATTTTCTAACTTTGTTTTGCCATTTTCCCCATGATTTTACATAGTAACTAATGTTGGTAGGAAATACCAACAATAGTTACCTAACTTAACTAACATCAATCAGTAAAATCAACATCGATTAGATCTTAGTTAGCCATAATAAGTGATTTCAGTGGTAATAACTGATGTCAGTCACTGTGTTTTTTCAAAAACATAGGATTGAGAGCTACTTTTTCAAAGTTTATTATTTTAAGCTAAAATGAGCTTCAAAGCTAAAGGACATCCTAAATTTTTTTCTATAGGACCAAGCTATATATTTTCTCAAAACATGTTTAAATCACCTTTGCATGCTTAAAAATTGATTAGGAACCTTGTTTTGGGTGTTTAACAAAGACTTTAAGTGTTTTTGGTGAATATTTTTCAAAGTTTGCAACTAAGACCAAGGGGTCAAATGAACACCACCAAATATTTCATTTTGGGTTTAAAATTTAACACATTTGTCAATTTTTGTTTGCAATAGTTATTTAATCAATTTTTGTATGGCAAAAAGAGGTATGTTACATGTATGCTCTTCCATTCATCCTCTATAGGGAACCCTTGGAATAAAAAACACCATTCCTATTTCAAGTAGCCTAGTCCAAGGCTTAGAAAGAAAGTCATCTAAAGTACTCCCCAAAAACTCATCAAAGTTTGGGTGACCTTGAAAGTGACCCTAAAGTTTTTTTACTTTCATGCTTTATTTTTTTTTATGCATTTTGGCTTGCAAGGGGGATGTCATTACCTCCCATGAGTTCTTTAGTGAAGCTTTAACCTAGGGTTTTACCTCTCGGCATTGACTTCATTTGGCTCCTTTGGAGTTAAACATGGGACATATCTGCATTTGGACATTGCACTACACTGAGGGAATAGCAGGATGTAGTGGTTGTAAAAATGACTAGACCTTTTTACAAATAGCCAATGTTATGGTCACCCAATTTCCATATTTATTTTTTACATCATTTTACGTGAAATTCATTATGCAATTGATTCCCCTAGAATGATCAAAACCTTTCTATTTGAGTAAACCCCATTTTTCCATACCCTTTCTAGGATTTGGATGATTATGCTTAGTGTATTTTGGTCATTTTTGCTTGGTATGCTTTGAGACTAAAAATAATTTGTTTGTTCATAAGCCATGTCAAAACAATGCATTTGAGTTGTGAAGGGCAATGCTATGCTATCCAAATCATGTCAAAACATTTTAAGTCTTTTAAGTATTTTCAAACATAGCATTAATCACATCATTCGAGCATGCTTACGCCATTAGGATGCTTAATTTGTTTCAAGACTTGTTTACCATTGTATCAATAACCATTTGTTTCAAACCATTTTGTGTATACCATTTGGACCTTTATCTTATGTCATCATTTTATAAAAACTTGTTTAGCCCATTTAGTCAAATCATAGTTTTCAATGTTAAATTTTCAATTAGCCTTATTAAGTTTGGATCCAAACATTGATTGATTTCTGTTTAGGCCTCAATTCATGGAGCTGATACATAGATCTTTCTCTTTTGGGTTACATAACTTCAGTTAACCGATTACCCAAATTTGAAAACTATTTATGGTTTGTTTGTTTAATGCCTATCCTCATCATTATTTTCACCTTTATTTGGGAGAAAAAAACCTTTTTCAAAGAGCCTTCTATCTTATGCCTTATGCCAACTGATCATGTTTATGTTTGATTCCATGTGTCAGGTCTATGTCAAAGTAGTTTCCAAACTTGTTAGATAAAATCAAATCACATTAGCCTTTGTTTCAAGTCTAGATTTTGACATCATTTGGAAAAAATTCCAAGAACATGCTTATTTGTTTGAGCCTAGCTTTTAACTCTGCATTTAGACAAAATATCTAGTAACTCAACTTTTCCCTTTCCTAGTTTAGACCTTGTTTGGAACACTTTGAACTAGATGTTTGACATGCCAATTTTTATTCATACACTTAACCTTTTGTGTATATGACATTTGAAATTAGACATTTTATGTTAGGATATTTTATGCCAAGTCTTAGCATAAATCATTTTAGGTATACAACTCCAATTTTAGACCATATTGGAGATGCAGCTCTGATCCTTCAACCAAGTTAGACCAATTTTGAAACATTTGTCCTTTGGACATAATTTTTCAAATATTGTAGAACTATATGTCTTTTTAGTTTTATAGCTTTCATCATTTATGTGGATATGTCTTGCTACACTTATGGTGGAGTCACTTAAAATCTGACTTATGATAGAATGGTCACACAAAATTACTTTTATGGCTTTTTTCAAGACCCCAATGATGCTAATATGGTTTGCGAGATAGATTTTTATCTGCCTCATATTAATAGTTCATGGGAACAAATTCACAAAGCAAATTATGATCCAAATCAAGACCTTAATTTGTATGAAGAGGCTTGTGAAGAGGACTTTAAAGACGCAACTATAGATAATGTTTTTTGGGATAGAAATCCATACCCTCTTTTCAAAAATTAGTACATGGAACACAATCAAGAACCATATTATGATCCAAATCATGACTGGGATGATATGGTTTATGAGGAATACTTAGATGCTTTTGATTATGTAAGAAATCAAGTTTCATGATGTCTTTTTTTAATCCAATCATTGACTACCCCTAACCCTCCTTTGGATCATATGAGCCATTAAGCTTTGCAATATCCAAAGAATAACATTACCATTCCTAGACCAAGTCCTTTGGATTGTGTGAGTAACCAAGTTCCACAATGCCCAACCATTTCTATACCATGGCCTCATCCTTTGGTTTTTGCAATAAATCAAGCTCTATAATACCCATTCATCATTCTAAGACCTAGTCTTTTGGATTATGCAAGCAATCAAGCTCCGCACTGCCCCATCATTACCATCTTAATACTTTATCCTTTGGCTCATGTGAGAAATCATGCTCCCCAAGGCCCTACCATTATCCAAACACAAGTCATTCCTCATATAGTATCAATCCCATCCAAATGATAACCCATCCAATCATTCAAAGACCAACTTGTGTTCAAAACTAGTATTTTCAAACTCATTAGAAACCAAGGCTAAGAGAATCAACCAATCTAAAATGTTTCTATTGAATTAATTATTTTTGATAAGTCAACCTATAATAAATTTCCTATTTATCCTATACCACTTGTCAAGGAGTCTCACTCTGATGAGCTAGTCCTTACTGAGTCACTTTTTAATGATTATAACCACCTTTAGGCAAATCATTACCTCAACCATGTACCTATTTTTCAAGAGCCTCATATTGAAAAGCTAGTCTCTAAGGAGTTGTCTCTTGACCTATTACCCATCCTTGAGGAGTCTCACTTTGATGAATTTTTGTGAAGCCTATTATGCCATCACAGGCCATTACTTGTCTAAAACCAAATATTCAATAAGACATCATTGTAACAAAGTACCCATTAGATGAAGAATTAGAATTAGAGTCAGGTTCTATTCTTAAACAAATATTAGATTTAGCATCAGAATTAGAATCAATATTATTCTCAACAACAGACTCAGAGTCCCTTGAGTTAGAATCATATTCAGAAGAAGAATATGTTCATGGCTGTTACAATATTGGTTACGCATGTCTCATAGATAAATTTGTGATCCTTTTATGGTTTTTGAGGATGATTACTTTAGCTTCAAAACAAGTTATCCCAGTATCTTCTATGAGGATTGTGTAGTCTCTCCCCATTCCATTACCATTCCATAAGCCATTAACATCAACCAAGATAGCCATATTATTGACATTCCATCTCCCACAAGTATTGATTAGGATCAATAGAATCACACTTTATTAAACTGCATCTATGGTGACATAGTAGTTGAAGAAGAGCAAGGAGGCTAAGGCAACATTCATGTAGTAGAATAATATTCTCCTAGTGGAACCTTTTTAGAGATGCTAGGGGACAATCCAAGTCATAACTCAACATCTTCTAGGGAAACTTTTTTGAAAATTTTAGAAGATAATCAAAGTCAAAAGCCAATGTTCATTAGTGAAACCTTTTTGAAGGTGCTATAGGGTAACCAAGACAACCTCATTGGTGAAAACCTCTTTGAGGAATCAATAGTTGACCATAAAAGTTCTTCACTACTTGATGAAGATAAAATCAAAGATCAAATCAAAATAACTTCCTATCTACAACTTAATTAGATGGTAGTTACTCTCAAGATCCAACATCAATTTTTTTTTGTGGTCTTATCAAGAGAACACGTCTTTGCCCTACCACAACCAAAATTATGTCAAATCTAGCTCAACAACATTACATGTGAATAAAAGTCCTAATCTTCATTTGTTTCCCCACCATTACCCATTCCATTATCATCGACCATTCCATTTAAAAATCAAGCCTACCATCTATTATTTGTCCTTGTTTACCATCCATGGCCACACTTCCTTTGTAGAGGCTATAAGGATACCTTGTCTTGATGCTTGAAGGAGTCAGAATCAATGACCAATGATGATCACAATAACATTCTCAAAATCTAAATATGCATCAAGCTCTTGGTAGAGTAGCTATTCAAACAAGGTGTGGGATATCAATTAACACAATCAAGTATTCTATTTGTATCATTTATTGATTAGGATGAGCATCTCCCCATCAACAGGAATAATAGAATAAAAAAACCACACCCAAGCCAAAAATATGTACCATACCATTTCATTGCCATGCCATTTCCATTGTTACATATTCTTTTGTCATTATCAAATATTCTTTCCATTTACCCCATCACTTGGGGGAAATATTCTTACCATTTTATCTAATTTATCAAACCATCATTATCCTAAAGCAATATCATACAATCCTATCATTCCATTCTTATTTAGACCAAAGCCTATTTTTAGTCATCCTACCCAATCTTGTTTTGATCTTGGTTTATTTGGTTATTATTACACCTTTTGTGGTGGGATTACAATCAAGTTTCAACAATAAATCTAATCTGTGTTTCAATGATAGTCTATGAAAGTAGTGTGACAATTGAACTGGTAAGATATCTTTCATCCTATCAAGTTTGTTTATGTGAACCTGATTATAACTACCTATGGGAAAATTAGTGTCTCACTAGTCTTACTACTAATTATAACCACCTATGGGAAAATTAGTATCATTTACCTATGCCATTGTATCCTAGTTATAACATCTTATGGGAAAACTAGGGGCAACACTTGTTTATCATGCATTGTCGCACCACCTTGCCATCACTATTTTCATTTCACTAATCATTTTCTAGATTTGAGAACTTGTTGGGACCTACTTAGTACTTTCTCACCTTTTGTGTGGATGGAATTATTATGATTTAAGGTCATTTCAGGACTATGTGGGTCATGCTCAATTCATGTTGAGGTCACCTCAGTCCCCCTTTCCATACGATCTCACCATTTTGTGAGCAACCTAATCCAAACACACTCACTATTTTGTGAGTAGGTATCTTATCATTGTTTAATGAGTAAGATACCTCAAAATGCCAAAAACATTCATAACATTTCAAAAATCCAAAAATATTTATCCTATTTAAGCCTAGTCAGTTATCTTTGATTTGCCTTACTGGGGCATGGTCATCGATAGGATGCTTTCTTTTGATTTTGTTTTCAGGCTTTCTATTTATTTTTTTATTTTAGTTTGTTCATTTGTTTTTCTATTTGTTTGTTATTTCCTTTCCTATTTGTTTGATTTTAGCATTGCTTCCTTGATTTGGTCTATATGCATTTATTGGGTGATTCTTCGAGCACATTATCATTGAGACTATCCATATTCATACATAAACATTCTCATCATGGTTTTTATCATTGGTGCATTATTTTTGAGTGTTTATTGGATCTAGAGTTAGTCCTTATGCATATTTTTGGATAATCTTCATGGTGTTCTATCATAAATCCTACCATCACATGCTACAACAAAAATTATATCTATCATAAAGCTTGCCATCACATGCTGCAACAAAAATTATCTTTACAAAGGTCTATAATCAATGGAGCTACAAAATTTCTCCTTGACACCTTGGCAAATCCTCCCATCCCACCCTTGATCAATATAACTCATTTGAAAATTCTAGCTGTATCATTTTTAATCAAGATGAGCATCTCCTCATTGATAGGTACAACTAAATCACTTTCTATTAATCAATCTTATTCTTCTATTCATCTCTTTCATTAATTTGCACCCACTCATCTTTAATCTATATTCTAGATTATACAATTAAGTTATGATTGTTAATCATCCCTAATTGGGGCACAACCATCATTTTTAGCCAATCTATGTCCTCTTAATGATTATTATCACCTACGGGTAAATCATTATTTTGACTTTTAATCTTGATTATAACTACCTTTGGGCAAATCAGTATCTTTTTTACATCAATGCATGCAAGTATTTTCTTGTTTGGAATAATCTCAACCATAGGTTAATTCCACCTTTATTCTTGATTCTTTTTAAGGGACCATCCATTAAAATTTATGATGGCCACTCTCTGAAGGGGGCATCATCATAGGCTTCCCAAAAACCATTTGGAGATTTATTCTTCAAACCATCATCTTTTTTTTGGTATACATGCCATTTATCATCTTTGAGAAGACATTACTTTGCCTATGGTTTGAAACATCTTCCCAAATAGGGGCAAACTATAGACACTTAAAATTGGCCATCGATAACCTCCAATCAGAGTTTTGACCAATTTCCACCCAAAATGCATAATTTGGCCTAAAAACACAAAAAAATTTATAAATGATGTGAAACTAACATATTCAAGTGCCAATTTTTCCAGCATATCCCTAAATGGGGCAATGTAATTTATGGACCAACTAACTTTAATCAGTTCATTTTGAGTCAAAATGCCAAATTTGCACCTGGGTGCTCAGGATTGCTCTTTCCTATAAAATTTTCTACATGAGACATGTGCCTTTGTTATATTTTGTTGGTAACATCCTAAATGGGAATATGGTTTCAACACATCTAGTATTGGGTTCCAATTCTAATCTAGTTAAATTTTGGACCAATAACAAGACATTCTGATCAATTTGAGTAATTTGTGCATAAAGTTCTAAATCATGATTAAGAGCTAATTAAACCAAATCAAATCCTAATTAATAATTCCATGGAAACTTTTTGAATACTTAGTTTTAGAAATGAATATTGAATATCTACATCATCAATTGACCTCATTTCTTGGGAAGACATCCCTAGGCCATAAATGCCACAAATATCAAGATTCATGCCCTTCATACCTCATCAATGCTTTCCATGATGCCCTTTATGCTTCTTAATTTCCCCTTATTCCAATACCATGATTAGGATAATTACAAACTTAATTCCAAAAATTTAATTAATTCTCAACCACACATCTCAATCTTGAGATGGATAGTTTAGGTTGATTTTGATCAAATCCAAAAATCTATAAATAGAGAGGCCATGAACATCATTTGTAAGCTATTTTGGTGAAAATTTATAATGCACAAATATCTTCAAGAATCCATTGCTACTAGTGTTACCATGCCAAATTGATTCCAAGACACAATCCAAAGATGCTATGGAGAGATGGAGGTAGCCAAGCTTCCGTTGCCAAGGACTTCATGAGCATAAGCCGAGATAGCCACCACTACAAAGGCATTTGGAACATCCAAGGAAGGTGAATGAATTATTGTGTTTGATTCCTTTCTTTTTTGTTGTGTTTGTCATTTTATTTTGTTAACTAAGCTCTCCGTAGTGTCTAGGCCTAGAGATGTTATGTTATTAGTATGTTTATTTCATTTTGTTTTCATTTTGGAACTGACACCGTACTAACCATCCTCTCTTAAGTCAAATTCCTAGAGCATAGAAATAACAAATTCTATTAATAAATTTAGATAATATATTACATGCTATCCCATCTATGTTCATACTGACCATTGTGATATTAAATATCTAATGAAGAAATAAGTAGTTATTGGTAGGATAATCATATGGTTACTACTATTGTAAGAATTTGATATTACCATTATGTATAGACTAGGTAAAGAAAATGGAGTTGTCATTTTTATATCAATATTATATTATGATTTAAACAGTCCATTACTAGAGGACTCCTTTCTTGACAAAAATATTTATTATTTGACTATTAACACACCATGGTTTGCAAATATTTATCACTATTTGGTTACAATGAAGACTCCTTCACACTTCTCACAATTGGAAAAGTGATAAATGGTTGATAAAAGTATCTCATATTCATGGATCTCTAAGTACATCTTACACGTTGGGCCTAATATAATCATGTGCAAATATGTGAGAGAGGAAGAAGTGTTTTACATTCTTTGAGCTTTCCATGATGAAACCTATGGGGGTCATTTTATAGTAAGGAGAACAACCTATACTATGCTTAAAATTAGCTACTTTTTGTGAGATAGGAATACAAAGAGGGTTAGTTCAATTTTTAGTGAATACACATAAAAATGATTGAATGAAACCGACACACTAAACCTATCCACTAGGTTTGATCAAGACTAAACAAAAGGTGAATCAAATAAAATATAAAACACAAATAAATTATAACTTCCTTGAAAGAATCCTTTTGATTTATGGTTTGAATAGGTATTTACTCAGCTTATATAACTAAAGGTCTTTGGCGATGTCAAATCCACATGGGGGCATCATCTCCCATTGTCTACACTTAATTTGACTTAAGAATTGTCTTGATAATTGTGAAACTCCTTAGATATTATGGTAGAGTAAGTTTAGGTTCAATAAGCTTATCTATAATAGAGGAGGGACCTTAAATTTATATGCCTATTTAATTATCCAAGACCATCCATATTGATATCTAAATGGAGGTTTATGAATGAGTCATCACCTTTATCAATGTCGGAGGTTATAAATTTAAGAGGGTACTATTATGACTCAAATTTATACCCTTTAGAGGAGGGTTCTTCAAGCACTTTCTAATTTGATTAGAACTATGGGAATAACCCTAGGCTATGGGTCATCTATGGTGGAGTTGAACCTTTGGAGAAGGATGGATTCCTCTTGGTACTCATCTAAACTAATGATAGACTAATGATTTATATAGAAAAGGGTTAGAAAGATAATTAGGGCTCCTAAGTGTTGTTTCCAAAATTAGCTTAGCCCATTTTTGGGAACAACCCCCTACGAAACTTGTCTGTTTCATCTTTTATCTCTCTAAGTTTGTTTTTGAGATGGGTTTTCCTTGTTCTCATTTTGGTCCAGCTGATACCATTGGAAATTCGTAATGTTTTTTCGTTCCATTTTCCCCTAAGAATGTCAAAAATCATTATGGTCTCAATGTGTTCAGAGGACCAATTTTTGCCTCTTTCAGACTTGGTCTTTTCTTTCATTTTCGTGCATGGGCAGCAAAAATTGCCGCCAGTGCATTTTTAACCTTTACAATGTAAGGGCGACAAATATTGCCGCCCCTGCATTCTTCTTGCAAGGACAACAAATTTTTCTACCCCTACATCTTGACCTATAAGGGCGGAAAATTTTTCCACCCCTGCATCTCAATAAAGCGAACATGCAAGGGTGGCAAAATTTGCCACCCATACATGCCTCAGTTTCCATATAATCTAGTTTAGAGATCTTTTCTCTCATTGCTTCCTCCTCTCCTCCTGCCCTTCACATTTGGATCACCCATCAGATGAATTAAAGTGCGATTTGGTGGATTTAACCCTGTGGTGCACACAAATTTTTAAGTAGGTCTTGTTTTTAGTTTTTATTGTCTTCTACTTCCTTTTTCTTAGCTTATTTTTCCTCTATTAGCTTTGTTAGTTTGTTTTTGTTGTTGTTTAGGTGTTTTTATTTTTGTTTTTCTCCCTTTCCTTCGCCTTGCCCATGGTTTTCCTCTTTAACCTCCTAGGGTAGCAATTTTTTCCATGCCTCCTCTTGCCCACAACTTTTAGCACAACAAACCCTATGCAGGCAGTGAAGATCGCCACTCGTACCTCAGCCCCATTTTGCTTCTCCTACACGGGCGGCGATTTTCTATGCCCATACACCCTCTTTATTGAAAAGCTGCATCGATGGCAATTTTACCACTGATGTAGCCCGACATGTAGGGGTGGTGAAATTTGCCACCCCTACATGTTTCTCTCCCAATTTGCATGGGTGGTGAATTTTGCTGGCTGTGCAAGCCATCTCTACATGGGCAGTGAATTTTGCTGCTCATGTTCTTTTTGTTTAACTCTACCTGTAGGGGCAGCAAAATTTGTTGCCCCTACTTTCTTTCCAATTTACAAAGGCAACAAAATTTGCCACCTGTGCAGGCCAATCTTGCATAGGTGGCAAATTTTGCCTCCCTTGCACTCTATCATTTCAACCTACAGGGGCAGTGATTTTCACTGCCCATGCATTCCTCCTCTAGATTTTTCTAACTCTAGAGGATTTATCGTCTTTTCCCTTTCTTTCCATTTTTGCCTCATTTTCCACACTTTTTCCCGACCCAACCTTTTAAAAGCATCCTACCTTGACCATGATCACTTGATATGTGAATACCACAAACTCTCTCCCTTTTCCCTAATTATGTGATCATGACTATAGTTCTTTCTGAAGGCTCTTGCTCATCAACACCCATTCGATCGAGACCAATTCTAATGTCAGAAGCATCTCTCAAGAAGGCAAAGATGATGAAGTACAAGTACCAAGGTGTCTTCCCAATAACTTCGGTCACCTCTAATGTCGATGACATCCAGGACACCAAAATTAGCCACGTAGATATGGCCGAGTTTGTGGCACGAACAAAGGCAACCAACCCAAGTTCTGAAATAAAAAAGATTGTTGAAAGCAACATCTATTTGGTTGCCACTTTTCCAGTGATAGCACATCATACATAATTCATCTTCTAATGTGCCCACTTCTACAACAAGGAGACAAGGTTAGTCTCAGATGCCAGTGGCAATGTGATAATTCAGTTGGATCTTGAACTCATTGACAAGGTCTTTATGTGCCCTCCTAATACTGAAGTGCTAAAGATCAACTTCATAGAAGCCCAGAAGGAGTATGACAAAGACCCTAAGAGGGAAAAGAAATTCATGAACAACAAGTGGCTGAAGGCACCCAAGTCCAGTCTATTCAGATGGCCATAGAACTTTCTGAGAAGTGACTTCATTGAAGAAGTTGGTGACTTGATCACCCTTCTCAGCAGAGTGCAAGGTCTCCCGTCTTCCTCACAGTTCTAGGAATGGATGTACCCATTCATCAAAATCATCCTTCAAAGTAAGTAGGTCATCTTTTGGGGTGAACAAATTAGTAATGCCCTTCACGAATAGCTAACCAAGGTGCAGACTTCTTTTAAGTTTTATATGACCTTGTACCTTGTGTACATAGCTGCTGCAATGCAAACCTTCCCAAGTTTAATGACTGAAGGGGATAAAAAGGCCACCCCAGTCTACTCATATTACCCATAGCTGATGCTTCAAGGGTCAACCCACCATTTCAAAAGGGTGAATGATGCTTTTTTTGTAATATTTTTATGCCTCTTCAACCCTCAGCTTGAGCAAAAGAGAGTATCTGATGAAGCTTGGACAATCGTCAATGACTACGGGTGTATGTTCCTCCAATTCCCCACCTTCTGCTATCTCTGGGTTGGCTTTTTCTAAGGCAAGGCTACCCCTATATGCTCCCCAAGTTCCATTCTGACAAGTTGATTCTAATAGAACTTTTCTGACAATTGGTTGTCATGCATACTAGACAAATGGAGCTAAAAAAGCCAGGTTTCAGGTTTCCAATCAAAATTGGCAGGTACTCTATTACAATAATAGACAAAGCCAAAGTCATGGAAATAGAGATGCAGATGGTCACCCTTAAATAGTTTAAGAGAAGAGACAAATTTGATGACAGGGGAGTCAAGGACAAAATCAAGTAGAAAACTCAATTCTATGAGCCCATGATCGAGGACATCTGGATAGGCCTGAGGACGGCCAAAGAAATTAGAAAGATGGACTATTACAGGCTGACCCTAGAGCAAATTGAATATCTGAGGCTTGCAGAGATCCCATCTAATCTAGTTGATGATGGGAACATTATCAATAACAGGTACCTGGCTGAAAAGGTTGCTGGCTCCCCTCTTCCTCCAATTTAGTGGTCTCAAAAGGAACTAAATTCTCTAAGGAAAATATTTGTACCAATATTGGCTAACACCAATGATTGGTTAGCAGCCAAAGGGGTCATCCTGAAAGAATTTATCATAGGATCTGAGGCTGAGTACCAAGCAGAGATGAAGAAGAAGGCAAAGAATGGAACCAAGAACAAAGGTGATGTGCCTTCCCCTTCTAAGCCTCACAATCCTAGAATTATCTTTGTTTCTAAGAAATCAAAGGCCACTGAAGAGCCAGAAGCAGTAGCTAAAGGAATTGAAGAACAGAGCTCTCAAGCACAGGTAGCTCAACCAATGTAAATAGATGACCAGCCGTCAGGACAACCAAGCACTGAACCTCTGCCTTCATAAGAAGAAGCACAACCGCTTAAGAGCATTTCTCCTTCTCTGCCTCAATCTCTTATGGCTTCCCCTTCTCCTCTCTCTCTTATTAGTGTTCCCTCTTCTAGAGCCACCTCTCCTTCTAGAGTTATATTTGGCAATCCTCAGGGCACTTTTGGAGGTACTCCTCGCTCCTTTGGGTCCATTCCTAGTTTGTCATCTCCCTCTTTCAATTTGGGAGAGAGTTATACACAAGAGCTAGAATCTATGGCTAGTATAGTTTCACCTGTTACTCCAACTGCGACCACTATCACCACTAGCAGTGTAGAAGCTGCCACAGTAACACCAGTTGAGGGAACTATGGCTACAATGGGTACTTTTCTCCCGCCTTGGATGTCAGCATTCACACCCAAAATAAAAAAGTTAGCCATCTCTCTAGATGACTTCAACTTTGGAAAAATAATGCCTATGAAAGCTAAGGCTCTTAAGAGGCCAATGATTCTCTCAAAATTGGTTGAGGAAAAAGGATAGAAATTTCTTAAAATTACCAAACCTCCATAGGATGCAACCCTTGAGGGTTTCAAAATGAGCAGCTATTCTATCTCTCATGTTGAACTTGGCAAAATTACTCACCAAGTTGTGAAAATTTACCTTCAGTCTGATATGGATATCATGGTCCAAAAATTTGACCGAGAAAAGGAAATGAAATATTATTACATGGCCAAGACAGAGCAGCTGATGGCAATAATAAGGAGGTTCACTCTTCTCCCTAAAGTGGCAACTCCAGAGGCCTTCTCCATAGATGACCCTGTCATTCAAAAGGTAGAGAAAACTTACTTAAAGGGGAAAGTCCTAGAGGATTATATTGAAAAAATGCATACTCGAAGAGTTTTCTTGGTTACAGAGGTTATAGAGAAGATAGGCAAGATGAGGAAGGTGAGGGTAGAATTAGATGACTTGGTCTCTCTTATCTCTCAGGAGGTTGATAGTTCAGAGAAAGATCTTAGAAAATGGAGGGAGATGAAGGATCTGAAGAAGAGTACCTTGATATCTATCAGTGTCATCTCTAGTAAAGACCCTTATGTTGAGATCAAGGAGTCACTGATCTTCAAGATCCAGGTACTCAAGGATTTAATTGAGGATCTCAAAGCTTCTAAGGATGCTAGCGAGAAGAGTGACACAAGCCTGCTCAATAAACTAGAAGAACTGCCCTACTACCTTACTTCCAGGGATAACCAATTCCTCTCAGTAGAAGAAATGATCCAAAGTTTCAAGGGGATGATTCAAAGAGATTTTGAAGAAAAGGCCTTCTTAATGACCTCTGTGGACAATATCCTAGATACTCAGCTGACTCTGTACAATCTAAAATCTAGATTAACTGGTCATGCCAAGTCCATCATAGCATTGAAGGACACTTTAACCAGATCTAGAATAATCTCCAAGAACACAGTTGTGCCAAACAACATAGGAGTTCAGGCATCTGTTGCTATGTACAATGCTCATTTTAAGAAGTCTGGCAGCAAGAACTAAAATTTTTCCCCTTCTCTCTTCTTCTTTCCTTATGCACTTTTGTTTTGTGAAATGTGCATGTAATTTTGTAATATGTAATTACATGTAAAAAATTTAGAAAAATATCTCAAAGTCAAAGATGAGTCATCTTTGACTAGGATATTTTTTTATTTTATTATTTTCTAAATTTTGAGAGTTTCTCCCTATATATAGTGGAGACCTCTTTTGTAAATGCATCTTGGATAATAGAGAGCAAAAACTCTGCCAAAATTGAAACACTTTTTGAGACTTTGTGCTCAAACTTGTAAATCATATTTTGTTGAATGAATGGGAAGCAGGTTTATTTCAGACTTTGTATTGAAATTATCTGTGTTATCTAGGAAATAGTTTCTTATGTTCTCTTTCTTGATAATCTCCTGTTTATCTGATTTAATAAGCAAAGTGGGTGTGTTAATATTATCTGAGGGCATTTCTAAAAGGTAGAAGATAGACTTTGAGCTATTTTTATCTTTGTGATTTAGTTATTTTTTGTAGTTTCAGGCGAAGACTTTGTGCTTCATTTCATTCTACGGTTACGTTTGTTCTGAATCGGTGAAGGAGGCTACGAAAGACTTTGTGCTTACATGGGTTTTCTTGTGGACTTTGTTACTTTAGATAATTTTTTACTTCGTGGTGAATACCATTCCTGAAAGAAGAGGAATGTTATTAGCTAATGACCAAGATTTTCCTCTTTTATTTTTTATACATTACCTCTGAAAAAAGAGAGGTAGATGCTGTTATACCACCCCATGTGTTATTTTCTGCTTAATTATACTTACATATCCAGCGTATAAATATTAATAGGGAACCTCCCCTTGATGAGAGGAGAGATTTACCTCATCTAGATCTGGTAAACCCACACTTTTCATGGTGTAAATCTCCCTATGTTGTGGTTGATATACCCAGTTTGTCATTAGTTAGTTGATGAAAAAATATTCACCTAACAGTTTTTTGGTGACTTTGCTGGGGATTACGAATGTGCATTTTGAAGCCTTAAGCTTCAACTTGAAGTAGTTTCGGTCCTTTTTTTATTCAAAATCTGGCTACTCCATGCTACACTAGAAGCCAGAGATCCAATAGTGTTTTTGACCTCGTGTTTGAGTTGGCACAACATAGCAACTTTGATCTCTTTCCTCTGTCACCTTTCCTCCAATGTTCTAGGAGTTTTCCTCCTAACCTTATCAGGTCACTGACACAAGGTAGAGTTTCTTTTCCTACTGTTAATCGTGTCCTACCTATAAATACCCCACCAAGGTTTGTTATCTCACCATTTAATCATCTTATCATAATGGCTCAAGGTCCGTGGGGAATTTCCTTTGGTCCTCTTAATTTGACCCCACCTTTACATGAACTACCTCGTAGTTCTAGGAAAAATTTTCTTAAGTTTTTTGGTGATAGAAAGGTTCATCTCGATGAGAATATTGCTGCCTTCTCCATAGCATGTGGTATAATTGGTGTCGAATTTGAAGATGTAGTAGTAAGAATTTTCATGGAAACCCTACAAGGAGCTGTCGCAGATTGATTCTATCACCTGTAGGCCAGGTCAGTAACTGATTGGGATACACTCAAATCCAAATTCGAAGCTAAGTTTAAACCTACTGAAGATGCACATGCTTTGTTAGCTTAGCTAACACAGATGAAAAAAGAATCTCAAGAACCTAGGAGGGATTTCATAGCTAAATTCAACAAGTTGAAAAACTGGATTCCAATTGTGGCTCAGCCCATGCTAAAAAATCTCAAGTGCTTTTTTATCAACTCGTAGCTTCTCAAACTAAGTTTCTTATTGAGGCGAGCTGGCCCTATGGATGTAGCCCTGGCTCAAAATTTGGCTACTGAGATTGAAGATGATCTTATCCTGGTAGGTAAGATCAGAAAATACCCTAGTAAAAATAAATTCTCTTCATCTGCTGAAATTTCTTCAGGCACTACAGATCCTATGGTGCAAAAATTGACAAATAAACTAATATCTTTGAAGAGGCAAATATCCCAAGGTACGTCTGCTCCTACCTATTGGGATGTGCCCAAGAGAACATTCTAGAATTAGCAATATCAAGGTAATGCTACCCAGAACCAAGGGCAATCAAATCGCCTGCCTCACCCTCTAGGGAGATTGGCCATTGAAGCAACACCTACCAATTCAGTGGTCAGTTACCTAGAGGCTGAGCACAACAACTCGCTCCAACCTCAATTAGACCAACAAGAAGATGCTAATCTCTTTGATGAGCAAGAAGAAGAATTAGTTGATGACTCCAATATCAGTTTCCTAGATTACCAAGATGAAGCTAGAAGTAAAGGGGAGGGTTTAGATGGATCTTACATTATTTTCACTAAATCTCAAAATCAGTCAGCTTCACAGACTGACAAAGGAAAGGCAGAGGAAGAACCCCAGCCATCAGTTTCCATCACTAAATGAGGGACTCCATTGCCTCTGCAATCAAAAGATCAAGTAATTCATAGAAAAGTAAGTACCTCCAACCATGCCATACCTTCCACTTCTATTGCTCAGACCAGTGCCGTACCTACTAGAGTTCCAGATGATGGAATCCCTACTTCTGTTTCAAGTTCTTTTCAATTATTTGATATAATTGATCATGCTAGAAAGACTAAAATTCAAATGACAGAGGTTGAATATTTGAGGGCTAACCTAAAACAATTTGATAGGTTAGCAGAATATGTGAAAAACAAAGCCATCCCCATAGGAAAAGATTCTTTGAAGGCCATTCATGATCCTCCTAAAGATAAACCAGCCCAAAACAATCTTGTTGTGACTCTCCCTATTGCTCTCGAGAAAATAGAATCTTTCTACGTTTCCTTGCTTATAAATGGTTATAAATTGAGTAATTGTATTATAGACTCTGGAGCCTCAGATAATGTCATACCCGCGAAGGTGGCAGATTATCTTGGCCTAACTCTGACCAAAACTTTTGGGAGGTGTTTTTCTATGAAAAATAATCAAGTTCCCCTCCTTGGTCAGATAAAAGACGCTTAATATGATTTCACAGATTTTCCAAAAAAGGAGATAAAAATGACAATTTTAGTGGCCGATGTTCTAGCGTCTTACAACATCTTATTCGGGCATAATTTTTGCAAAGACGTTGGAGGTGATCTAAGTATGGACTTACCGAAAGCAAGGATCCCAATTCAAGGTGTCATGAAGAAGTTGCTTCTTGAAAAAGAAGCAAGGTATGTAGTAACTAGATCATCGGCACCAGAAGATCAAATTTTATTTGAGTCCTTAGGCATGGGCAACTACTTCCTATCCACAGACGAGATCCATGAGGCATTTGATGAAACTCTCAGGGGTGATAACTTGAGATTGTGTTCCACTGATCCAGCACAAAAATTGAAAAATCACAATGAACACATGGAAGAGCCTCTTCCCTCAAATGAAAGAGTTTTTAGAGAAAAAGCAACGTCTAACAAGGTATGGACCTTAGAATTTGATGACAGCTGCTCTTCTACTAGTTTAGAAGCCAGGGTTGTGTTGGTATTTCCTCAGGGAGACATTATTCCTTTGTCCTAAAAATTACAATTCAACAATACCAACAACACGACTGAGTACGAATCCCTGTTGTTCAGACTACATGCTACAAGAGAAAAGGGCATTAGGCTACTCCATGCTAAAGGTGATGCTGAGTTGGTAGTCTGCCAGGTGAGGGACCTCTATCAGATAAAAAATGAAAGGTTGTGCCACTATCACAATCTGGTATGGGATCAAATTGAAAATTTTGACACTTTCAACATCTCTACTGTTCCAAGGGAATTCAATGACTGGGTGGATGCATTGGCTGTCTCTGCTAGTCTCTTAGTCCCTCACCCAGACTTTAAGGGAGATAAGTATACTATTGAATTGGTCTTTCAACCAAGTATACCTGATAATGTCAGCCATTGGCAAGTATTTAATAATGATGACCAAATCATTGCCTTCTTGGAGCAAAAAGATAGTTTTGAACAACTGCGTTTTGAAGGTAGTAAACTCCAAAGATGTGAAGCAACTCTTGAGTCAAATATGAATACAGGTGAGGATTTTCTACAGCTTAAGGGGAATAAGATTCCCAAAGGTCTGGTTTCCCTAGAGAAGTTGTTTGATAACTATGACAAGTTTATTAAACAACAACGAATAGATTCAAACTCCTCTCAAAATTTTGATCAGATAAACTTGGGAACCAAGCGCGATCCTAAGATGGTAAACATTGGGAAATGTTACACTCCCGAGGAAATATTTGAGCTTGCTAGTCTACTTCACCAATATATGGATGTATTTGCTTATTCCTACAATGATCTGAAATCACTCAAGCCAAATGACATTCACCACAACATTCCTCTGAAGGCAAACTCTGTACCTTAGAAGAAAAAGTCTAGGCAATATAATCCAAAAATCTCAGGTACTATTTTAGCTGAGATACAAAAAATGCTTGATGCCTGGATAATTTTCCTGATTCATCACTCCACATGGATTGCCAACATAGTGTCCATCAGAAAGAAGAATGACAAAATTTGAATCTGCATGGATTTCAAGAACTTTAACTAGTTATCTTTAAAAGATAACTACCTTCTTCCTATCATGGATCAAGTTCTGTAGATGGTAACAAGTTCAAAAATGTTATCAATACTAAATAGTTTTTTTGGGGTACAATCAGGTCGAAGTCAGAGAAGCGGATCAACATAAGACAACATTCACCACACCTTGGGGCACATTTTTTTATCAAAGAATGCCTTTTGGTTTGATAAATGTAGGTGCCACATTTCAAAGGGTGATGGATCTTGATTTCAAAGATGAGATGGGAAAATTCACTGTAGTATACCTAGATGATCTGACAGTGTTTTCAAAACATTATTTTGAGCATGTTCACCATTTGCAAAGGATACTAGAACACTGTCATCATAATGATATTTCTTTAAACCCAAAGAAATATGTCTTCAGAGTAACTAAGGGGAAACTTCTCAGATACATTGTGTCTCGAGAAGGTATTAAAATTGATTTCGAGAGAGTCAAGTCCATCCAAAAACTTACTCTGCCTACCAGTAAGACTGCAGTTCACTCTTTCTTTGGAAAGGTGAACTTTCTTTGAAGGTTTATTCCTGAGTTTGCTGAGAAAACTCATCACATTATCAACATGATGAAAGGCAATGCTATATTCAGGTGGACTGCTGAGGGCAAATCAGCATTCAAAGAAATTAAGGAAGCAATCACCTGCGCACTAGTCTTGGTTTGTCTAGATTATACTAAAAGTTTCAAAATATATAGTTATGCTTTTGAGCATACACTATTAGCCATTTTGGTCCAACAAAATCAACAAGGCATAGAATCTTCTATCTCTTTTATGAGTTGTCCACTCAAGGTTCATGAGCTGAAATATTCTCTCATGGAGAAGCATGCATACGCAGTGGTCAAAGTAGTCAAGCATTTCAAGTTTTATATCTTGAACTCTCACACTAAAGTTCTCATACCTGACACAATAGTAAAATCCATTTTGACTCAGTAGGAGTTCGGTACGAAGAGAGGTAACTAGATTGCCAAGACTAAAAAATTTGATTTGGACATCAAACCTACCAAGCTCGTACGAGGAAGGGGTCTTTGCCAATTCATCACCAACAACATTCCAGATGAAACAAAAAATGAAGAAGTAGAGATCGAAGGTGTGTCTATGATCCTCTTTGTTGCCACTACTAATGAGTGGTATTTCGACATTGCCTATTTTTTGACATACGGTGAGTGTCCCACTCATCTTTCTTATAAAGAGAAATGGAATGTCAAATGAAAAGTAGTTGGTTATGTCCTATGGGACAATGGTCTTTACAAGAGAAACTTGGATGGGGCATTTCTTCGTTGTGTTGATAAGGCACAATAAGAAAGACTCTTAGAGTCTTTCCACAATTTTGCCTGTGGAGTGCATTTTTTTGCACTGGTGACAATGCATAAAATTCTACGAGCAAGGTATTATTGGCCCACACTTTTTTAGGATGCCTACAGATGGGTGAGTATATGTGAATTATGCCAATAGTTTGTTGGGAAGCCTAAGCTTCCTGCATTGCCTCTCAAGCCAGTAGTGATCAAGGAACCATTTTAGCAGTGGGGTATTGACTTCATTTGCGTAGTCAATCCATCTTCAAGTGCCAGACATGATTATGTCCTCATGAAAATGGATTATTTTACTTAGTGGGTGGAGGCGATCCCAACCAAGCATGCTATGTCTGAAGTGGTGTGTAGTTTTTTCAAAGAAAATATCATCTCCAGGTTTGGGGTCCCACTAAAGATTGTAGCAGATAATGCAGCCTATTTTTCATCACATGAAATTACTCAATTTTGTTTTTATTACAGGATTACCCTATCCCACACTTCAAATTATTTTTCTCAAGGAAATGGCCAAGCAAAATCGAGTAATAAGAACCTAGTCACTATTATCAGGAAGTTGGTGGACGACAATCAGAGAACATGGCACAAAGCATTGTATGATGCTTTATGGGTAGATAGGATAACACCCAAAAGGGTTATAGGTATGTTGCCTTTCCAGCTTTTATATGGATTGAATGTAGAAATCTCTATCACCCTTGAACTACCATCACTTAGGTTAACTAAAGTAATCAAAGATTCAACCTTTGAAAGCTCAGTCGACAAAAGGATCATGTGTCTGAATGGGCTGAATGAGCAACGAGCCATGGTAGTGGATCAGATTATGGAGCATCAAAATCGAGTGAAGGCACTCTTTGATAAAAAAGCTAAAGTTTGTGAATTCCAAGTCAAAGATCAAGTCTTGTTGTGGGATAAGAGGTGAGAACTAAAAGGAATGCATGGCAAATTTGACTCCCTATGGAGGGGCCCATTCACCATTCGACAGCTCTATGGTGAGGCTAGCTTCTTACTGAAGTACCAAGATGGAACGCCATTTGCACTACCTCACAACGGGTAGCATCTAAATCTGTTCAATCCTTAAAGCTTGGATAAGTCCATTTATATATATGTACAATTTTTACGTTTTGCCTATTTTTTTTCTTTCATTTTTGGCTTGACTCCGTAGCCAAATGGCTTGGATGAAGGCACTTAGAGACTAGTTTCTACTCCCATTGATCAATTTGATTAACAAAAGTTCCCCAATAGGAGCCAGCTATTATTTACAAAATTAGCTTAGCCCATTTTTGTGAATAACCCCTATGAAACTTGTTTGTTTCATCTTTTGTCTCTCTAAGTTTGTTTTCGAGACGGGTTTTTCTCGTTCTCGTTTTGGTCCAGTCGATACCATTGAAAATTCATAATGTTTTTTCATCCCATTTTCCCCTAAGAATGTCAAAAATAATTACAGTCTTGATGTGTTCAGAGGACCAATTTCTACCTCTTTCAAAGTTGGTCTTTTCTTCCATTTTTGTGCACGAGCGGCAAAAATTGCTACCAGTGCATTTTTAACTTTTGCAATGTAAGGGCCGCAAATATTGCCACCTTTTGCATTCTTCTTGTAAAGGTGGCAAATTTTCCTACCCCTACATCTTGACTTGTAAGGGCGGCAAATTTTGTTGCCCCTGCATTTAAACAAATTGAACATGCAAGGGCGGCAAAATTTGCCACCCATGCATGCCTTGATTTCTATGTGTGGCATTTATTACCGCATATGGTGGGTGGTTGGGGGTGTTTTTCACCCCATATAATCTAGTTTGGATCTCTTTTCTCTCATTGCTTCCTCCTCTCCTCCTACCCTTCACATTGGATGACCTAGTGGATGAATTAAAGTGCGATTTGGCAGATTTAATCTCGTGGCGTGGGCAGCTTTCTAGGTAGGTCTTGTTTTTAGTTTTTATTGTCTTCTACTTTCTCTTTCTTAGCTTATTTTTCCTCTATTAGCTTTGTTAGTTTGTTTTTGTTTTTGTTTAGGTGTTTTTATTTTTGTTTTTCTTCCTTTCCTCTACCTTGCCTGTGGTTTTCCTCTTTAACCTCCTAGGGCAGTGATTTTCACCGTGCCTCCTCTTGCCCATGGTTTTTAGCACAACAAACCCTGCGTAGGCGGCAAAAATTACTGCCCGTACCTCAGCCCCATTTTGCTTCTCCTGCACGAGCAACAATTTTTGCCACCCACGCACCCTCTTTATTAAAAAGCTGCATCGGTATTAATTTTGCTGCCGATATAGCCTGACATGCATGGGTGGTGAAATTCACTACCCCTACACGTTTCTCTCCCAATTTGCATGGTTGGCAAATTTTGCCACCCATGCAGGCCATTTGTATAGGGGTAGCAAATTTTTCCACCCATGTTATTTTTGTTTAACTCTACTTACAGGGGTGGAAAAATTCACTACCCCTACTTTCTTCTCATTTTGCAAAGGCAACAAAATTCACTGCCTATGCAGGCCAATCCTACATGGGCAACAAATTTTTTTGCCCTTGCACTCTATCATTTCAACCTGCAGGGGCAAATTTTTTTGCCGTCCATGCATTCCTCTTCTAGATTTTTCTAACTCTGAAGGATTTTTCATCTTTTCCCTTTCTTTCCTTTTCTACCTCATTTTCCACACCTTTCCCAACTTGGCATTTTAAAAGCATCCTACCTTGACCATGATCACTTGATATGCGAATACCACAAACTCACTCCCTTTTCCTTAATTATGTGATCATGGCTATAGTTATTTTTGAAGGCTCTTGCTCATCAGCACTCATCCAATTGAGACCAATTCTAATGTCAGAAGCATCTCCCAAGAAGGTAAAGATGATAAAGTATAAGTACTAGGGTGTCTTCCCAATCACTTCGGTCACCTCTAATGTTGCTGACATCTGGGACACTGAAATCAGCCATGTAGATATGGCTGAGTTTGTGGCATGAATGAAGGAAACCAACCCAAGTTCCAAAATAAAAAAGATTGTTGAAAGCAACATCCACTTGGTTGCTGCTTTTCTAGTGGCAGCACATCATATAGAATTTATCCTCCAATGTGCCCACTTCTACAACAAGGAGACAAGGTCAGTCTTAGATGCCAATGGCAATGTGATAATTTGGTTGGACCCTAAATTCATTGACAAGGTCTTCATGTGCCCTCCTACTATTGAAGTGCTAAAGATCGACTTCATAGAAGCCTAGAAGGAGTATGACAAAGACCTTGAGAGGGTAAAGAAAGTCATGAACAACAAGTGGCTGAAGGCACCTAGGTCCAATCTATCCAGATGGCCATGAAAATTCCTGAGGAGTGACTTCATTGAAGAAGTTGGTGACTTGATCACCCTTCTTAGCAGAGTGTGAGGCCTCCCATTTTCCTCACAATTCTATGAATGGATGTACCCATTCATCAAAATCATCCTTCAAAGTAAGCAGGTCATCTTTTAGGGTGAACAAATTAGCAACACCCTTCACGAACAGCTAACCAAGGTGCAGACTTCTTCTAAGTTTTATATGACCTCGTACTTTGTGTACATTGTTGCTTCAATGCAAACCTTCCCAGGTTTAATGATTGAAGGGGATAAAAAGACCACCTTAGTCTACTCATATTACCTACAGTTGATGTTTTAAGGGTCAACTTGCCATTTTAAAAGGATGAATTATGCTTTCTTTGCCATATTTTTATGCCTTTTTGACCCTCAGCTTGAGTAAAAGAGAGTATCTCATGAAGCTTGGATAGTCGTCAATGACTATAGGTGTATGTTCTTCCAATTCCCCACCTTCTGCTATTTCTAGGTTGGCTTTTTCCAAGGCTACCCCTATATGCTCCCCAGGTTTCCTTCTGATAAGTTAATTTTAATGGAACTTTGCTGACAACTGGTTGTCATGCATACTAGACAAATGGAGCTAAAAAAGCTAGGTTTTAAGATTCCATTCAAAATTGGTAGGTACTCTATTGCAACAACAACCAAAGCCAAAGTCATGGAAATAGAGATGCAGATGGTCACCCTAAAATAGGTCAAGAGAAGAGACAAATTTGACTACATGGGAGTCAAGGACAAAATCAGGAAAAAAACTCAATTCCATGAGCCCATGATCGAGGACATCTTAATAGACTTGAGGACAGCTAAAGAAATCAAAAAGATGGACTATTGCAGGCTGACCCTAAAGCAAATTGAATATCTGAGGCTTGTAGAGATCCCCTCCAATCTGGTCGATGATGGAAACATTATCAATAGCAGGTACCTAGCTAAAAAGGTTGCTAGCTCTCCTCTTCCTCCAATTCAATGGTCTCAGAAGGAACTAATTTCTTGGAGGAAAATATTTGAACCAATATTGGCTAACACCAATGATTGGTTAGCAGCCAAAGGGGTCATCCTGAAAGAATTTATCATAGGATCTAATGTTGAGTACCAAGCATAGATGAAAAAGAAGGTAGAGAATAGAACCAAGAACAAAGGTGATGTTCCTTCCCATTCTAGGCCTCACAAGCCTAGAATTACCTTTGTTTCTAAAAAATCAAAGGTTATTGAAGAGCCAAAAGTAGTAGCTAAAGGAATTAAAGAATAGAGCTCTCAGCCATAGGCAGCTCAGCCAATGGAAATAAATGACCAACCGTCAGGATAGCCAAGCACTGAACCTCTACCTTCACAAGAAAAAGCACAACCACTTAAGAGCGTTTGTCTTTCTCTGCCTCAATCTCCTGTGGCTTCCCCTTATCTTCTCTCTCTTATCAGTGTTCCCTCTTCTAGAGCCACCTCTCCTTTTAGAGTTATATTTGGCGATCCTCAGGGCACTTTTGGAGGTACTCCTCACTCCTATAGGTCAATTCCTAGTTTGTCATCCCCCTCTTTCAATTTGGGAGAGAGTTATGCACAAGAGATAGAATCTATGGCCAGTAGAGTTTCACCTATTACTCCAACTATGACCACTGTCACCACTAGCAGTGTAGAAGCTACCACAGTAACACTAGTTGAGGGAACTATGGCTACAGTGGGTACTTCTCTCCCACCTTGGATGTCAGTATTTACACCCAAAAGAAAGAAGTTAGCCATCTCTCCAGATGACTTCAACTTTGGCAAAATAGTGTCGGTGAAAGCTAAGGCTCCTAAGAGGCCAAAGATCCTCTCTAAATTGGTCGAGAAAAAAGGACAAAAATTTCTAGAAATTGCCAAGCCTCCACAGAATGTAACCCTTGAGGGTTTTAAAATGAGTAGCTATTCTATCTCTCATGTTGAACTTATCAAAGTTATTCATGAAGGTGCAAAAAGCAATGTTTAGTTTTCTATGGATATCATGGTCCAAAAATTTGATGGAGAAAAGAAAATGAAAGATTATTACAAGGCCAAGACAGAGCAGCTAATGGCAGTAATAAGGAGGTTCACTCTTCCCCCTGAAGTGGTAACTCTAGAGGCCTTTTCCGTAGATGACCCTGTCATTCAAAAGGTAGAGAAAACTTACTTAAAGGGTAAAGTCCTGGAGGATTATATTGAAAAAATGCATACTCAGGGAGTTTCCTTGCTTACAGAGGTTACAGAGAAGATAGGCAAGATGAGGAAGGTGAGGGCAGAATTAGATGACCTGGTCTCTCTTATCTCTCAAGAGGTTGATATTTCAGAGAAAGATCTTAGCAAATAGAGGGAGATGAAGGATCTAAAGAAGAGTACCTTGATATCTATCGGTGTCATCTCCAACAAAGATTCTTATGTTGAGATCAAGGAGTCACTGATATTCAAGATCCAGGTACTCAAGGATTTAATTGAGGATCTCAAAGCTTTGAGGGATGCTAGCGAGAAGATCGACACATGTTTGCTCAATAAACTAGAAGAACTGCCCTACGACCTAACTTCTAGGGATAACCAATTCCTCTCAACAGAAGAAATGATCTAAAGTTTCAAGGGGATGATTCAAAGAGATTTTGAAGAAATGGCCTTTTTAATGACATCTGTGGACAATATCCTAGATACTCAGCTGACTCTAGACAATCTAAAATCTAAATTTACTGGTCATGCCAAGTCCATCACAGCATTGAAAGACACTTTAACTAGAGCTAGAATCATCTTCAAGAACATGGTTGCGCCAGACAACATAGGAATTCAGGCATTCGTTGCTATGTACGATGCTCATTTGAAGAAGTCTGGCAACAAGAACTAAAATTTTTCCACTTCTCTCTTCTTCTTTCCTTATGCACTTTTGTTTTGTGAAAATTTCATGCAATTTTGTAATATGTAATTACATGTAAAAAGTTTATAAAAATATCTCAAAGTCAAAGATGAGTCATCTTTGACTAGGATATTTTTGTATTTTATTATTTTCTAAATTTTGAGAGTTTCTCCCTATATATAGTGGAGACCTCTTTTGTAAATGCATCTTGGATAATAAAGAGCAAAAACTCTACCAAAATTGAAACACTTTTTGAGACTTTGTGCTCAAACTTTTAAATCATATTTTGTTGAATGAATGAGAAGCAGGTTTATTTCAGACTTTGTGTTGAAGTTATCTGTGTTGTCTAGGAAACAATTTCTTATGTTCTCTTTCCTGATAATCTCTTGTTTATCTAATTTAATAAGCAAAGTGGGTGTGTTAATATTATTTGAGGGCATTTCTAAAAGGTAGAAGATAGACTTTGAGCTATTTTTATCTTTGTGATTCAGTTATCTTTTGTAGTTTTAGGCGAAGACTTTGTGTTTCATTTCATTCTACAGTTACGTTTGTTCTGAATCGGTGAAGGAGGCTACGAAAGACTTTGTGCTTACATGGGTTTTCTTGTGGACTTTGTTACTTTAGGTAATTTTTTACTTCACGGTGAATACCATTCTTGAAAGAAGAGGAATGTTGTTAGCTAAGGACTGGGATTTTCCTCTTTTGTTCTTTATATATTACCTCTAAAAAAAGAGAGGTAGATGTTGTTATACCACCCCATGTGTTATTTTCTGCTTAATTATACTTACATATCTAGCGTATAAATATTAATAGGGAACCTCCCCTTGATGAGAGGAGAGATTTACCTTGTCTAGATCTGGTAAACCTACACTTTTCATGGTGTAAATCTCCCTATGTTGTGGTTGATATACCCATTTTGTCATCAGTTAGTTGATGACAAAATATTCACCCAACACTAAGAAGGCTAAAATGGTGATGCACCAAAGTTAAATGGACAATCATATAAGCTTAAACACACACTAGATTAGTAAAATACAACTATGTCTTACTAAATCCCACAATATCACTAATTTCATTATTGTTTCATGGAAGAGGTTCCAAATATAACACTAATCTACATCTGTAAGTTAGCTTAAAAGCACCTTCAAAGAGGCAAGTAGAAGGACAATAAACTAAGAAAAATCTCCTTCACAAATTCACCATACACAAGCATCCTAAGCACTGATTAAATATAAGAGACAAGTAAAGATTTGATCCTATTACTTCAAAAGATAGTTCTTAAATTATTTTTACAAGGTTTAACCTTATCAAATGAGCACAATTTTTCAAGAATCTTGATGAGTATCCTTGTCTCATAAGAGAAATGATAAATTATAAGAGCTAAGAATTCCTTTAATGAGAATGAGACCAATATATATAGGAGAAGAGAGAGAGAAAAATAAATTAGGTAGGAACATGCTATCAAAAAAGAATAATTTATCTTAGGTCATTAAATGAACCTGATCTACCACTTTTTGCTTCTTAGCCAATGGAAACCTTTCCACCTTTTTGATCAATCAGGACATTGCTTGTAACTTGTTGATTGAGAAGGTCCCCAAAGGTTTTGAGGATGCATTGAATGATCCTAGCTAAAGTTCCCAATACTAGATCTTTTCTTTGATCCTTCAAGCCATCTTTTACTTGAAGACAAAACCTCATGCTCATGGATCTAACTAGTTCATGGATTTGTGCATTTTAGGTGACTACTTATTGAGACTATGGCCATGTTGAAGGATGAATATCCTTGACATTAATCATATCTTTATTTTATGTTCATGTTTGGATCATATATCCATATATGGGTGGAAAACCAATCTAAAGTTATTGGGTCTCCTATAGATTTCATATTAGTACAAACCTATAGACTATATAACACTTTTCTGTATTATATTAGGTCCAAATAGTCCCATCCTTTCTCTATAAAAACCAAAATCATGTATATAGATACATGAATACTTCCTAAAATTCTAAACACTATTGAAAACAAAACCTTGCTCGATCAAAAATATGAACCAATGGTCCATATTTAACCTTAATGGTGATCCATATGTGTTCCTTATATCTTACTGCATCATATTGAATACTCCATGGTGTTTGAATGAGATTTAATTATTACGATGACTATAAAAAACCTTATTACCATTCGTCAAAATGGATTTTCAACCTTCATTGAAAATCTTGGGCTCACCTTTGTTCTGATTGGATTTCAAAATCTAAATCAGCTCATTGACATATTGACTCATCTCGCTCTATTGATTTTGATCTATACAAATCCCCATGAGTCATTTATCCTCTACCAGTTGAATGTAATATTGAAAATTATCATGTACACATTTGATCTTGAGATTCAATAACCCCTTTAACCTCTAATCATTTTTATATTTGAATATTTGATCAAAAGCCAATTGTTGATATGTTGGGATCCATTGTTTGAAATCTAATGGATACTTCATGATATTAAAATTGATGTCCTCACTCCTATCAAATGATGTTTGTGTGAACATAATTGACATTCATGCAACCATCAAACATAAGATCAAATGTATTTCCTTTGATTTATCTAAAACTTGATGTCTTATAATTTTTGACCAACTTTTAAGGCTTGGATCTTGAAGCACAAGAATCATGGAGGCACAAAACTTGTAGGAGATGTTTTTGAGGCAAAAATGAATGAACCCATTTGATCCACTAGTCTCAGGATCCATCTAATTATGTCTAAAAATTTTTCAAATTTAACTATTCCATTCATTCCTGCATGATATCCTAACGATGATCTAATTCATCTAGCTAAGTATGGGAAACTTAGTGAAATCTGACTGAGGAGCCAACTTTAAATATGCCTAACTTCTACCATGCTTTAGTAGATGATCTAAAACTTAGCATGTAGTAACTAAGGACCAAGATTAACAAAAACATGTGATCACATTTTCCTCAGACTACCACATGTGCTAGATATGGCTTCATCAATATGCTCACTTGGCTTTATTTAAGCTTCTTTAAAAATGGCTAAGTATGGAAACTTAGCAAATTTTTACTGAGAAGCCAACTTTGGATCTTCATATATATGTTGATTCACTTTGATGGATGACCTAAAACTTGGCACATATGTTATTAGGACCAAAATGAACAAACCCATGTGACCATTCTATCTTGGCACCCTTACACATATGAGATATGGTGTTGACAAACTGCCTACTTAGAATTTCTACCACTAGCCCTAAAATGTCTATATGAGCATAATGAATAACTAGATGAAATCCATTTAATTACATACTCATGCCAAGAACTCTAAACATTCTAAAGGGTCTTTTCAAGTTATACATCTATTCATCTATTAGCAACTTGATCCATATGGGTACAAGCTTGGTATGTGGGCCAAAAATGACCAACATCTTTGGTGACTCGTAGGGAAGCATGTTTGTTATGATTTAAGAACCCAGACCATTTTCATTATCTATTCCATTGGGCATGGAGTTATTATCCTCTGTAATTGAGTTGAACCTCTTTAGAAGTAATAAGGACCAGAAGAAATTAAAAAAAAAAAAAAATGCCCAAGGCACTTTAGAAAAGAAAATAATAGAACAAAAAAGAGATGTATAAAAAACACTTATAGGAAAGCATAAAGATATTATAACATGTAAAATATGTTACAATGGATGAAATGATATTCAATAAAATGGATTTAAATGAATACAATTAACTAAAATGGGTAATACTTCTCCATCTAATTCGGCAAGCTAAAAAGCATTATGTTCTTACATCCATGGATCAAATAAGGACCACTTCACAAGCTATGAAACTTGGTATGGTTGCTTGGTTTGGCCCTAATTGAGTTCCATTTAATTATTAGGTTGCCTTATTTGAATTCCCTTGCTTTAAATTTATTGTTAAAGGATTTTTTGACCTAAACTTGATGTGCCACTAGTGTTTTCATAACACGGTCCCTAGTTTCTTCTAGCTCCATGAGCTCTATCATCTACACATTCATGGGTTCACCCTCCATCAACTTGAGCTGATGAATTAAATTCAATGTAGGTAGTTAAAGAGAGATGGACAACTTGGCCTCCCTTACATATACTAGGACATAAGGAGAATTTCTAATGGCCTCTTTGAGAGTCATCTTATTAGCCCATAAGGCTATTCTTAGATTTATATGCCATTATATTTTATTGTTCTGCATGGTCCTCTTGATGATCCTAATAAACTTCATATTCATGGACTCTACTAACCCATTTCCTATAAGATAGTAGCTAGAAGAGGTACTGAGGTAGATTCCAAGTTTGAGAGCCCACCCACTTGTCTTCATACCAAGGAATGCCAATCCATTATCTAAAATTATGTTGGCTGAGACACCAAATACGGTAACAAAGTTGTCATAGAAGTCCATAAATACACCTTCACTAGCTTTCTTCAAAGTAATGGATTCCACCCACATGGTGAAGTATTTAGTTGTAGTGAAGATCCATTTATGCCCTACACTTGATGGAGGGTTAATCATTCCTATGAAGTCTAGACCCTACTACATGAAATGTTTTTCCACTTGAATTGGGTTAAGGGGGAAGGATGCCAATCTCTATTTACCTTTGAAGAGATCAAATTTTTGACACTTTTTTCCCCATGCATAGGTATCTTTAAATAGGTTGGGATAGTAATAACTAGCTCTCATCACCTTGGTTGTTGTAATCTTTGGTGAAAAATGGCCTCCTACAATTCCATCATGGAATTGCTCTAAGAGTTTGGTTACCTAATCATCATCTATGCATCTAAGGAGTACCCTATTAAGGTCCTTTCTAAAAGAAACACCATAAAATAATGCATATGGTATAGATTGGATCTTAAAATACCTTCTTTTAGCTCTGTCTAAACCTTAGGGGCATTTTCCTATTGTCAAGAAGTGAACCATATCTTGAAGCTAGCTCTTTTAAAGTGGAGGTGTACCTACTTGTGAGTTATCTTGGGTCACCAAAATAAATTCCTTGTCTTCTTAAAGGTCATTCACCATGTGTTCACACAAACCCTTTCCCCTAACCATATTGATGACCTTGATATCTATGTCATATTCCATGATCTTTATGATCTATCTTTCTCTCTTCTCATTCAAATGCTTGTTAAGGAGGAAATACCTAAATCCAAGATGAGACACCATAAGATGGATCCTGGTATTGGAGAGCATGGCCCTGAACTTCTTAAAGATTTTCAAGGCTACAAAAACTTATTTCTCAATGAAAATTTACCTTACCTCATATCCTTCTAGCCCTTGACTAAAACATTCATTTAGTTGCTCCATTGCTTCACCATTCTTTTGCATTAACATAGATGATATGTTGTCAATGTTATCAAATGTGTACAAGATGAATTCCTTGGGGAAATTAGGATTCAAGAGTGAGGATTCTTGGGCAATGCCCTACTTGATGGCCTCAAAAGTTACCTTCCCTTCATCTGACCAAGTAAACACTTGGATATTTTTTAGCATGGTGGTGATAGGCTTGACCAAGTTTTTAAAACTAGGTAAGAACCTTATCATGAAGTTGATCTTCCCAAGGAAGCTCTGAATCCCCTTCTTATATTTTTATAAGGATAAGGTGAAGATAAAACTTACTTTGTTAGGATTAATGGATAATTCCTATTTTGAAACAATATGACCTAGAAGTTTTCTTTCATGCATAGAGAACACACATTTTTTAGGATTTAAATATATCCCATACTCTCTTCATCTCTAGAATATCATCCTTAGATGGTCCATGTGTTCACTAGCATTATTAGAGAAGACTGTAATGTCATTTAGGTAGACCATTACCATTTGATTTAGTATTTTATGGTTAACCATTTCTATTTATCTTTCAAAGGTTACAAGAACATTGGAAAATACAAAAGGAATCTTTTGATAAGATAATGTTTTACACTTGGTGGTGAAGGTAGTCTTGTACTAGTCCTCTTCTCTCACTAGCACTTGGTTATACCTTGAATATCTATCTAAGAGAGAGAAGCATTCTAAACCAAAAAATACTTGCAAAAGTTGATCCATGGATGGTAGAGGGTAATGATCCTTCAAAGAGACCCTATTAATATCCCTAAAGTCCACACATAGTTTAATCTCTCCACTCTTCTTTATTATAGGTACTATATTAACTACCCATGCGGAGTTCTTGATCAGGAAGATGATCTTGGATTCAATAAGCTTGGTCAATTAATTTATCATGAGCTATTTTATCTTGGGATTTATGGGCCTTTACTTCTACTTGATAGGCTTGGCATTAGTCTCTAGATGTACTGTGTGTTGGGCTAGAATATGATCAAATCCCCTAAGGTTACTATATTTCCAAGAAAATATGTCTACATATTCCTTATAGAGATCTATGAAAGCATGAATTTAAAATTTAGTGCTTACCTTTCCAATCTTGAGGAGCTTATCTTCAAATATAAGAACTCTCTCATAGTTATTTTCATTAGTTGACATGACTACTTTATCCTTCTTCATATGCCCCCCTTCATGAAAGAGGCCTTCTAGAGTGACTATCCCTTTAGGAAGCTTATTGGAACTTAATTAAATAATCTGATCCCCATACTGATGCTACAATTTTTCTTGGTTAGGGGAGGAGAACTTTGCTTCTTTCTATAAGAAACATGCAATCTATTTATCATTTTTAAAGACCTACCAATGAGCTTTATTATTTGGTACTGATGGTCTTATTACCACTTTGACATGTGGTTGAAATTTAGTTTTTTTTAATTCATAGGGGATGTCAAAATGAGCCCCCACAAATTCTATCCTATCAACATGTTGATTCTGACCCCTTGGGTCTAATTGAATGTTCAAGGCCTCAAAGTATTCAACTAGGTCCCACACTCTATGTTTTTAGGACTTAATTAAGGGGTTCATAGTGACATTTTGACCTCTAACTTAGTATACAACCAATTCACAATCCCCATAGACTTGCAACTACTTGATCCTTCTCTTATTAGCCCATTGAATGCCATTAATGAGACATTCATATTATGTTGCATTGTAGGAGAAATTAAATTGGAACCTATATGAAGAGAAGTAATTATTTAAGGGGATATTAGCATGACACCTACACCAACCCCATGCTTATTCCTTGAACCATAAAAGAAAAAATTCTATAGACCACTAGGATGTTCTTGAGGCCTCATGAGGGATGGCATGGGCTATATTTCTTCACACAAATAGTAGATACCTAAGTCCTTTTATTCAGCACCCTTTAAGGTGTCCACCAATTGGCTATCATTTCATAGCTCATCTAATAACATGTCTAGTACCATTTTGGGATGAGTGTTCAGCTCCTACCCCATTATAAATTCATTCTCATCAATGATGGTGCAATTGATGTTGACATTATCTAGTCCAATGGGTTATATATGGAACTGTGCAATGTGCTTAGCTTTGATTTACTCTTTGGCCTCATACCTTGTCTTGACTTCCATATAAGACAAATCTTCTACAAGATAGCCCCCTATCTTTGCTTTTAACTCTCTAGATAAGTATAGTCCAAAGCAAGGAATAACATCTAAGATCAATACATATTATGCCAAAGAGACATTTGGACAAGCATGTAGGGTCATATTTAGTTCCTTGATTATACCAGATGGCTTGGGAGAAGAACCATCAAGTTATAACACTCCTTTAGATTATGGTTCGTATTTCAAGCCAAGTTAATCATCTATGGACTTTGACATTACCGAGGTACTATTCCCACTATCCACTAGACAATTATTCACTAGAGAGTTTCCAATGATAATTGAAAAATAGAAGGGAGGAGGCTTTTCTGCTTTATGTGATTGTTCTTCACTTGACCTTTTGGCTATATTGGTGAGAACTTCATTCATCTTGCTTGGTGGTTTGTCTACAACATTGATTTTTGATAGCCCTTCCTAAAGGATGTCTATCTATCTAAGCATAGAGAGAATATCCCACATGGGAACACTCATATTTGACCTTTTCATTTGTTTAACAATGTTTATGGGTGAACCACCAACCTTTGATTGTGATTTGGGAGCCACCACTATTATTTGTTGAACTTGTGAGCCTTAAAGCACTAAAAGATTCCTTTGGCCTTGATTCTTTTGGGGACCTAGAACATTTAGAGTGACAATAGGTTCATTTACCTTTGTCAATGAAGGAGTGATGATAGGAAACTCTTTGACTGCTTCCTAGTTACCATCCATGTTCTTCCTTTAAAATCTTGTTTTTTCTACCATTGGAATATAGGCTTGTCTAGAACTAGCCTTCTAGTTGGATACATAACACTCTTCTTGTTCATAGTT
Source organism: Torreya grandis (assembly GCA_037957365.1). Classification (NCBI taxonomy): domain Eukaryota; kingdom Viridiplantae; phylum Streptophyta; class Pinopsida; order Cupressales; family Taxaceae; genus Torreya; species Torreya grandis. Next base: position 54,056 of record JARHVA010005101.1, on the reverse strand, counting down.
TAACATTGTAGTATCCAACTAATTTGGTCCTAGATTAGACCCTTGACCTTATGAAGGATCTATTAGCTTGGTCATCATAGGTACATCTACATTTTTGTCTATGATAGCTTGGTTGTATCCAAAATTAGTAGCTTACTATCATTGATAATTGAAAGCTTGGTTAAGGTCAATATTGGGATAATATGTTGACCAAAGGATTTATCCCAAGGCATGGTATCCTTTGCTTCTTGAGCCACATTATTTTCAACTAGGAATAAGGAGTTTTAAGTACTAAAAACATTAGGATTGTACTTATTTTGCCTATTGTAGCCATTCTACCCTTGTCACCTATTGTATACAACCTGAGAGTCTTCAAGAGTTTCTAAATTTTAAAGAAAAAATGAGTCCTTGTGTTGAGTCTTCTTATTATGTTGATAATGAAGAATGACTTCCATGTGTTAAAGAAAAAATCTTGGATGAAGTAATTTTAGATTATAAAAAAGAGGATGAAAGATCTTCTCTTGTTGTTTCCCTTAATGATGCTAATCAAAGAGAAGATAAGGAATTGTGTCAATAATTTGTAAGTATTTGCAATGAGTTTGAGTCTCTCAAAGGGTCTACAACTTTTTCAAAGCTAATTAAAAGTAATGTTAAGTAAGATGACATTTTTAAAATTTTCATAGATGAGCTAGAGCAAATTTCACCTCAACCTTTGAAGGTCAAAACAAGCTTCTATTGGCCTCAATCTTCCAAGGAACAAGAAACTACTCCTATTGAAACCATGCCTACAAATAAGATGTAAGTTGACCATGAGATGAAGAATGGGAAACAATATGAGGTATCTATACAAGGACAAGATGAATACATTTACATTAGAGACCTATTTTAAGATGGTCTACTTGAGAGCATAACAAGTGAAGTGAAAAGAAATAGGTCTGATCTATAAAGTATCCATCCAAAGAGCAACATGCTTGGCACTATGATTCATCTAATGAAGAAGGATATGCAAGGATATTTCATTTTGATCCTAGAAAGGGAAGTATGATTAGTTGTTTTTTGTACATAGTTGATTGTTTTTTTGATTTCCCTAAGTGCTTTGAGTACATGTGTGTGTGTCTTGTTAGTTTGTTTAATTTATTTTGTGTGTATCTTTTATTTTATGTGGTTGAGGTAGTAAATTGGTCTTATCTTGACCAAAGCCTATTTTCAATTGTCAAATTCATCTTGTTGTGTTTTAGACTTTAGATGACTCCCTAAGCCCAATGGACTGATAAGGCTACTGATCTTTAGTATAACAGGCATACTACCACTATGAGTCACCAATTTGTCAACCAAATTTGACCCTATAGGTCAAATTGGGATTCCTATAGGTAAAGGCTTTATTTTTAGGTATTTTATGGGTCTAATGTTATTTAATAAGGTGTATTATAGGTAATTTTATGTCATTTCATGTCACGTTAGCCTTGGTCTTGGTCATTTTCTATATTTATGTCTTTTTGAGTTATTTTGGGGTCAAAATAAAGTATTAAATGATTTGTATGACCTTATTGGGAAATTTGAAAGTTTTAAAAGGTGATGACACACCCCATGTGTCCTAATAAGTCTTAAGTAACTATTTATAACTAAAAAGTGGTAGGTTCTTTAGAAGAATGAGTAGTTTTTTTAGAAAAAGGAGGAGCTTGGCACTTATATCACCCATAAGGGAATGTGACACATGGGAGAAGGTTATGATATGAATATTCAGCTTTATAAAACCAATTTACAATATTTAAGTACTTTTTAAGTGCCAAATTTGGGTTAAAACCATTTTTCTCCTTCTTCACCCTTCCATGCACATAAAACTAGTTAGCATGTTTGTACTTGGTGCAGTAAGCAGGGGAGGTTTTAGAAAAATTGATCTTGGGGGTGTCTTTTAAACTCAATAAAATTCCATTTTATGTTTTTTTTATAGGAATGGTTGCATGTTCTTTATGAACCATTCCTAAGAATTTGGCATATCTAATTTGCTTAACAATCTGTGTACCCTATATGTTTTACTTTGGTTTGGAAAAGTATATAAAATACAATTACTAAGATTTATTTCATATGATGCTAGATCTCTCCTTAAATTCTCTTTATTCTTGGTTTAGTTTTTCAAGGTGTTTTGATATGTAAATAATCTCATGTTGTAAGAGATGGTACCATTCTATGTTGTGGCTAAGTTTTCACTATCTATAGATCCTTCATGCTTTGGTAATGGTTTAAGAGGGTGGAGACAGGTTAATTATCATGTATTAAATTCCGTATTAATCCCATAAAATTTCAATCTCATTATCCAAATCAACATATCATGAGTTTGTAGTCATAAACACCATACAATCAATCTGCTCTTTGACTATCATACACAGTTAACCAAGTGAGTTATGCAAGTTTATAAATCATGTCCATGGAATCATAGAGAGTTTGAAAATGTTGATACATATCTTTGAGACATGGACAAGTGATTTAGATTCCCCAAATTTCACTAGGAAGAAGGAACTATTGCAATCATGTACAACCTTTACACATAGTCACCATTGGTATGACACTATAGGTGCCTACAAAAGTTTTCAAACATTGAAATGAGGTGTATAAACTTACCTAAAGATTATAATATAATTTTATTCCTTTGTAATGGCATATATTTGTTCACAAGGTCAATTTCATGATATCACTACTCATACCATTTCAAATATACTACCTTCATACCATTCAAAGTGTACATACATGTATCTCATGATGATGTCATGCTAGAATGAGAGACTTAATGGTGATTTAAAAACCTTTGAAGTGTGAAGATTGAATTTTGTGATATTGAGATAAGACTATAACTCATGGGGGTTAAAAAATAATGCACATTGTCTGTAATTCTACACTTGCTTCTTGTACATGAAAATGGCCACCTACAGGGGACACCATAGAGTCATGAAAGTACTTGTATGGGGAAGTTGAAGCATGATAAAATTTTATTAAAGTCCTAATATGTGGTTTTGTATATAATATACCTATTTGGATTGTTAAATTGGAAGATGAATGTGTGGATCACCTTCTAGGGTCAAATGAGTATGTTCAGGGATCAAATACCTAAAAGCATAAAATAAAGGTTTGGGCTATTTGGTTGATAGCATACAATAGGGTTACAAATAATTTTGATGCATATTGATGACTAAACCTTGTATCCTCCATATAAGATATGATTTTTTCAAAGTTTTAACGGTAGATGACTTATGGAGGTTAGTTGTTGAAGGGCTCAAAGTTTCCCTTTTATACACTAAACTTAGTCAATAAGATCTACAAGTTTTGAGCTCTAAAGGTGGTCTCCAACACCCAAAGTTGTAGTAAAGGCATATATTCATGATATAATGACATTAAAAATTGAAAAATCATATCATGGATCATAATGATCACCAAAAAGGGTTTATATGCAATGTTTTGACTCTAAATTCACCTACAGGTCTTTTTTGCATCACAAATGTGTATCTACAGGCTGGCTAAAGGATTACCATAAAGTAATGGGCTTAATAAACTTGGTGATAGACCTCCATATAGGAATAAAAGGAACACTTTTAGATATATCATGGCGTGGAGAGATTCAAAGAGGACATAAAACATGCAATAAAGGCCTGGATCATATAATTTCACCTTCAGGATCCCACATAATCAACTATAGTTGATTGTGAGGAGTAGAGAGTAAAAATATTGGGTTTATTGATATGGATATAACCCAAACATGAATTAATAGGTGGAAAATAATAGTTTCACCTTCAGGATCCCACATAATAAACTATAGTTGACTATGAGGGGTAGAGAGCAAAAAGATTGGGTTTATTGTTATGGATATAACCCAAACATGAATGAATAGGTGGAAAATAATAATAGATGATATATGAAGTTTTAAAGAATTCTGATGCATTGTTTCCAAAGTCTAACCCATGAAGCTGCACCTACATGTGCTTTACCCAAATAAGAAATATAATCAAGTACCTTGACCAATTAGATAGGGTGCATGATTGAGGGGTTTTAGTAAGAGTTAAAATGATGAAGTGTTTGGAATGGATTGGAAAATGGAATTAAAATATCATGAGATACTCAATAAAGGAATCAGATCATAAAAACCCTTTTCAAGGGCAATGCACAATCAGTGTATGACTGTCATATGCTCAATCTACCTCCCTAACAGTCTTCCCTAGAATTTGGAGTTTATGGGTCAAATGACCTGATAAAGGACTAAATTTTGGTGAAAAGGGTCTAAATAAATTTGATAATCCTATAAAAAATTTAACTTGTCTGATTAAATAGGGGAATTACCATCTATTTTGTCTTAGATAGAGGGTACTTCCCTAGTAGCACATCCCCTACATTTTTGAGAAAGGGTGATAAGTTATGGACCAAGAGATAAAGTAAACTTTATAGGAGGTGTGATAAGTTTTAATATAGTTTTAAAAACATGAGATAACATTCATAAAGTCTTAAATCTACACAAATTGTCCAAACCTACAAGAGTTATAGTCAAGTCTGTCAAGTAGGGTTTATACCTAAGGCCAAATAGAAGGATAAATTCATTTCCAACCTCAAGAAAAAATTATAATACATTTAGGAATGTTTTTAGGGTCATAATATATGTGTCCAAGTTATTTTAATGTTGTGAAGTCATAAAAAAATCCAATTTTGGCTCAGAGATAGTCCAAGCTTGTAAGAAATGGAGAAACAAGATCAATAGGTTAAGTTGAAATGCTTACATCTCCTTGGACACTATGCATGGAGATCCAAGAAGTTTGGAGATGTTAAAAAAGGTCCTAACCATTGATATTGTGTAATTTGTTTGTAATTCTAATGTTTCATCTACATGAACAAAGCTTAAGATCCTAAAGTACTCAAAACCTTTGTAAACCATTGTAAATGACTTGATGGAGGAAATGAAGATGGAAAGCTACACTAATGGACTAGAATGGAATGGAAAGTGATTGGATGATGTCTAAGACTCTTTAGGGATTCCCCCCATAAAATTTTGTACTAACCTATCTATATGAACATAGTAGTAATTATTTTCTTTGACTATTTTGTATATTGAGAAGGTTTTAGGAAGTTTCACGAGATGAAATCAACATTGGAAGGAAGATCAAGAATTAAGCTAACTCCAAATGTCTATTTAATGCTTTATAAAAACTCTTAAGTGTTCTTACTCTCTACTTCATCTTATCCAATTAGAACTAGCATAGTGTGTTAAGTTATGGAGCTAAAAGCTTCACTCTTATGTAAATGTGGAGGTTGCTGAGTGTCATAGTAACCGACGTTGGTCAGGCCAACTAACATCAGTCATATCTAGTTACACAACAACTGGCATTGGTTAGGCATCATCTGGCATCGATCAAATAGGAACCGTTGTCGGTCATCTCCAAACAAATAGAGACCAACGTCGGTCGTCTATGCATTCTAGAACTGTTCTAATTTTGGACGAACAGTGAGTTTGCATGTAAAGACTAATTTTAGTCTTGAGTATATGTTTCTAATTATTATTTGTTTTGGGATATATTTAAGAGACCCATGGGGTTGTATTGTAATAAGGACTAAGAAGGATTAGATCCTCAAGTGTAAGATTAGGAAGATCTACAAGTAAGCAAGATCAATTAGATCTACAGGGTGGAAGATCAGGTAGATCTGCAAGGTGCAAGATCAAGAGTATCTACTGGTATTGGAGGCAACAACAATTGGGTTGATTATCATAATTAGAGTAGGCAACAACAACTATTGGGTTGATTGTCACTAGAGGGAACAACAACTCGGTATTGAGTTGATTGTTGATTGTAATTGAGTGAGAGAGAGAACTCTTGAGGGAGAATTACTGGACATCCATGAGGTGTGGGAAGAGTTAGATTTATTCATTGTATTTCCTTTTGGAAGAGTGTTATTACAAATTATATTGTTTCTTGTATCATCTATTCTTTGCTATTTCTAAATTCTAGTTACTTATTACTTCTAGTTTAATTTCGTGTTTAGTTGCTTATACAAAGGTAATCAATTGAGCTCTAAGGTACTAAAATTTGGTATCAGAGTGAGCTACAGGATCCTTAACAGGTGGTATCAGAGCCTAACAAGTGGTATCAGAGCCTAACAAGTGGTATCAGAGCTAGGATCACTAACAAGTCATAGAGTAGGTTAGTGTTTTTGATTACAGGTTCACTCTCAGGGGTTTTTGATTGAGTGGGAGTAAAGCAATGGCAGAAGAAAGTAAGCTAAGAATGGAGAAATTCAATGGAAAGAATTATCAATTATGGAGGATGTAGATAGAGGATTATCTATATCAAAAAGATCTGTACTTACCGTTGGGTGGGGTTTCATGTAAGCCCACATATATGCATGATGAAGAATGGAAGGTTCTTGATAGAAAGGCTCTTGGAGCTATAAGGCTGACCTTGGCATCTTCTGTGTTTTCCAACTTATCTTAGGTAAGGAGAATGGTAGAGTTAATGGAATCTTTGGAAAATTTATATGAAAAACCCTCAGCTTTGAATAAGGTATTTCTTATGAAGCAATTATTTAATTTACAAATGCTAGAAGGTGGATCTGTATATAGTCATTTGAATGATTTCCCTGGAATTGTAAATTAGTTAACTTCAGTCATAATAGTTTTTGATGATGAAATTAAGGCTCTCTTAATCTTATTCTCTTTACCTGAAAGCTGGCATAGCTTGTTAATGGTAGTTAGTAATACTGCATCTACTTCAAATATCTTGAAAGTTGATGATGTTGTTAGTGTAATCTTGAATGAAGAAATTTGCAAGAAAAGCACAGGGGAAACATTAGGTAATCCTTTAAGTGTTGAAAGCAGGGGATGGCAAAGAGAGAAGGGCAAGCAAGGGAAATCAAGGTCAAAGATAGGTAGTAGATCCAAATCTAAAAATGGCAGTATAAGTTGCTAGAATTATGGAAAGAAAGGACATGCAAAGAAAGATTGTTGGTTGAAAGAAGATCAGCATGAAGGTAATGAAGAAGAAAAAGATGCAGGTATTGTTGCACAGGATGCTCTTACATTTTCTTTGGATAGTCAGGTAGAATCATGGGTTTTAGATTTTGGTGCTTCTTTCCATGCAACCCCAAATAGAGAATTTTTTCATGATTATGTCCATGGATACTTTGGAAAAGTTTATTTATGGCATGGTGAGCCTTATCAAATGGTTGGCAAAGGGAAACTGTAGCTGAAATTACAGATTGACAACATATGGGTGTTGAAGGATGTCATGCATGTACCCATCCTGAACAGGAATTTGATTTCTTTAGGGAAGTTGGGTGATGCGGGTTGCATAGTAACTCTCATAGAGGAATCTTGGAAAGTTTCCAAGGGTGTACTTATATTAGCAAGAGGTAAGAAAGTAGGTATACTTTATCTATCTACTTGTATTACTGATTCTCCTTCTATTTTATCTACTTCAGATGTAGATGCAAAGATGTGGCTTTGTAGGCTTGGTCACATGAGTGAGAAGGGAATGGATGTTCTTAAGTCAAAAGGTATGCTTTTAGATTTGATAGACTGAGATTTCTATGAGCATTGTATTTTTGGGAAACAGGAGAAAGTGAGGTTTCCAAAAACTAGGTTAGCAAAGAAAAAGCACAGGTTGGAGCTTGTTCACACATATGTGTGGGGACTAGCTCAGGGAGCTTCTATTGGAGGATCAGAGTATTATGTTTCTTTCATTGATGAGGCTACAAGAAAGGTATGGGTTTATTGCATAAAGTGGAAATTTGATGTTTTTGACACTTTTAAGACATGGAAAGCCTTGGTTTTCAAGGAGAAGATGATGGACAAAGATCAGCTCAAGAGGCTAAATAATTTTGAGTAGGGCAATGTTGATTTGGACAAGGTTATGATCCAAAATTAGCTCACGGGTAAATATCATCACTCATAGGAAAACACAGTTACCGACGTCGATCAAGTGAGAACCAAAGTCGAACAGGTAGGAACTGATGTCGGTCTAGTGGAGACCAAATTTGGTGATGTCAGGTAGGTGGAAACTGATGTTAGTCAGGTAAGAACTAACATCAGTTAGGTTGGTTAGGAAGGAACTAACATCGATCAGATAGAGACTGATGTTGGTCAGGTAGAATCGACATTAGTCAGGTGCAAACTGAGAGATGACCATGATCGGTTACTGTTAGAATGAAATTTGGGTGGACAACAAGCTATAAATGAGTCTCAAATGCCCATGTGGAGGTCTAAAAGGGTAAGTAAGCCTCAAATTCATTATTTTCTTTCTTTATACTACTTGTTACTCACTGATGGTGGAAAAACAAGAAGTTTTGAAGAGGCAATGCAGGTAGAATCCAGGAAATAGTGGGAGCATGGCATGAATGAGGAAATTGATTCCTTAGAAAAGAGCCAAATGTGGGATTTGGTTGAGTTTCTAGCTGGAAGGAAAGCACTGAAAGATGAATGGATTCACAGGTTAAAGAAAGGAGAGAATGGATAGGTGAGACAAAAGGCTAGGTTATATGGTCTTGAGCAAGCTCCAGGACAATGGTATTTGAGGTTTGATAGGTTTATGACAAAGCATGGCTTTAGTCAATGTCAATGTAACCATTGTGTTTATTTTACCAGGTTGGATAATGATAGCTACATTATCCTATTACTGTATGTAGTGTATATTCTTGTTTTAGGGTCACACATGCAGGGAATTACTGAGCTAAAGGTAAAAGTAGCTCAGACATGTGCCAGGAAGGATTCAGGAGGAGCAAAAAAAATCCTTGGCATGAGTATTTATAGAGATAGGGAAAATCACAAGTTGATTTTGTCTCAAGAGGATTATGTGAATAAGGTAGTGGAGAGGTTCAATTTGCAGGATGTAAAACTGGTTAGCACACCTATGGTTGGACAATTCAAGTTGAGATATGAACAGTGTCCTAAATCACATGATGAGGTTGAGTACATGGTATGTACTAGACTTGATATTGTCCAAGCAATGGGAGTTGTCAGCAAGTTTATGGCTAATCCAAGAAAGAAGCATTAGAAAATAGTTTAGTGGATTTTTAGATATCTGAGAGGGACCAGTAGTAGGTATTTATGTTATGCAGGGTCAAACACTTCTTTACATGGGCATGTGATTCAGATATGGTAGGTGACTTGGATGGCAGGAGAAGCACAACAGGATATGTGTTCAATGTTGGTGGTTGATCTTCAAGATTGAACTTGAAGATGGGGATACAAGGTAGAAAAAAATTAGAGGATGTACAGGTACAAGTACAAGTGTAGCTATTTATCTCCAATTGGGAGATTGTTAAGTTATGGAGCTAAAAGCTTCATTGTTATGCAAATGTGGAGGTTGCTGAGTGTCACAGTAATTGACATTGGTCAGGCCAACTGACATCGGTCATATCTAGTTACACAAGAACTGGCATCGATTAGGTGTTAGCTGGCATCAGTTAGATAGGAACCAATGTTAGTCATCTCTAGACAGACAAAGACCGATGTCGATCGTCTGTGTGTTACAAAACTATTCTAATTTTAGATGAACAATGAGTTTGCATGTAAAGACTAATTTTAGTCTTGAGTCTATGTTTCTAATTATTATTTGTTTTGGGATCTATTTAAAAGACCCATGGGGCTATATTATAATAAGGACTAAGAAGGATTAGATCCTTAAGTGTAAGATCAGGAAGATCTACAAGTAAGCAAGATCAATTAGATCTACAGGGTGCAAGATCAGGATGATTTGTAGGGTGCAAGATCAAGATTATCTACTAGTATTAGAGGCAAAAACAATTGGGTTGATTGTCACAATCAGAGTAGGCAACAACAACCATTGGGTTGATTGTCACTGGAGGGAACAACAACTTGGTATTGAGTTGATTGTTGATTGTAATTGAGTGAGAGAGAGAAATCTTGAGGGATAATTATTGGACATCCATGAGGTGTGGGAAGAGTGAGATTTCTTCATTGTATTTCCTTCTGGAAGAGTGTTAATATAGATTATATTGTTTCTCATATCATCTATTCTTTGCTATTTCTGAATTCTAGTTACATATTACTTCTAGTTTAATTCCATGTTTAGTTTCTTATACAAAGGTAATCGATTGAGCTCTAAGGTACTAACATTTGGTATCAGAGTGAGCTACAAGATCCTTAACAGGTGGTATTAGAGCCTACCATAGTGAACATGATAATGAGAAGGGTGGAAAACTTAAAGTGAGTTGATTTTAAGTTTTGCCTAATGCCTCTAAGGCCATGAATGGTCTTGAAACATGGAATTTAATTCATTGTATGGATTTTTATGGAAAATTAAACCCAAATTTAATTCCAAGTGTGCAAGGTGTGGGAAAGAGGAGTTTATTTGACTACAAGTAGTGATGGTTTATTTCCAAAAGATTTAGATGATTAGGAATGTAGCCAATGCATAGATAAGCATGTTTGAAAACCTTCCCTTTTAGTCCAATCACTATACCTATCCCTAGTCAGTTTTGGGACGTTATAATAGGGGTGAATGATGAAGGTAGTTTTATTATGTGGAATGAGAACTCTTATGCCACATTTCATGAGTTGCATAGTTTGGAGAGCCATTGGCCCTTTCTAAATTTTCAAGATTAATTTAAAATTATCTTATTATGCACATGTAACCCATTTTTTTAGCATGAAAAGTGTCCTTATGACTTTTAAACTTATATTTTCTCACTTCACTCCTAAGTTCCATAATAACTATCCATTTTGGCTATTGTAGATATGCCCCACTTGAGTATGGTGAAACCCTACTCATTTGCATACTATCAATCAATAAAGACTAATAATTTTACCTCTTTTATAATTGTTCATATTGTATTCACTTGGATGATTGATTTTTCTTAGTGATGACTGTTGTTTTTTGAGCATCATTGTCTCATTATCTCACCTATTTATAGTTTAAAATCTTCTTCTTGTACGTCATTTGAAGTTTTATATGAAGTGTCAAGGTTGAGTGATTTAGTCTATTAAAATAGTGCCATTATGGGCCTCTTATCTATTATTCTTAGCCTAAACATTAAACAAAACATCATAATGAAATATTGATGTGAGAAGATTCATATTAGAGAAATGTATGCCTAGTTAGTTTCTTGGTCTCATGTTTAACATGTAGCTATTTAGTAATCATAAATAAATTCAGTGTATCACTAACTTTAGTATAGTTTTCTTTTAGTTTTCTCTCTTTTTTCCTTGTAAATCATAGGTATAGTAGTTATCCAAAAGTGGTACATCAAGGAAACTAGCCCTATATAGAGATTCACCTCATTCTTAGGCTACCCATAGCCTAGAGGTGTTTCAATTATGCCACTTGGATGAGGAGAGATAAGACATCTCCTAAAAGGCTAAAAATCCAAGTGACAGTTTTTGGCACACTCGATGGGACATATTATCCAAGAAGTTAAAATATTTTTGGTGTTGTCTTTCAACACATTAGCCTTTGGAGGTATCCATCCAAGCATCGATGATGACTCTAGATTTACATAAATTGGTTAAGAAACCTAGGTTTTCCTTGTGAATATTTTTGGTAATTTTTATTTGTTTTTGATTCCTAATGAAGTTACATGTCTAGTTTTGGTGTTGAGTATTATTTTATAAAAGCTGGTGAGATATCTAAAGCTTGTGGCATTCCTTATCAGCCTTTGTGTGATTCATATCAGCCTTGTCATGATCCTTACTAGCTCCAATATGACCCTTATCAACCTTATCATGAATTATATTAGTCTTATAACCAACCTTCTCAATATCTTGCTCCTCTTAGTCAACCTAGTCACTTCTCAAGTCAGTTTATATCAATTTCAAGCAAACTCTCTTAGGCTATGAGAGGTACATGTTGGATCTTGACACACAAAGTGGACATGGTCAAGATGTTCCTAGTCATTTGATTCAAAAGGTGGGAGATGCATTAGAGCTAGTTAAAAGAGAGTGGGTACTTATTGAGAGAGCAAATTGGCAAAGGCTCACAAGTGAGATGTTAGATGTGAGTGACCTAGTTTCATCCTTAGAAGATAAGCTAAGAATTCAAAAGGAGAAGCCTCACCAAATATATCAGCCTTCATATCCACCTCCATAATATTTATATTAGTCTTACTTGACTCCTACTCATGAACCCAATTAAGCTTATCAAAGTCATCCTTCTCCCAATCAGCTAGAAGAGAGAGAGTTGGAAAGACAAACCTTGCTTTTGAAGTAAACCTTGATAGGTAGATTGATTTAGCTAACAAGTAGATGAATCAACCCATATTATTATAAAAGGAAGTGGAATATAAGCCCTCATTTCCCTCTCCCATTACATCCCCACCTCAAGAAGAGACTTTTAGGTTTGAAATCCCAAGTCGGAGACAAGGTGGAGAATCTAAGCCCAAGGATATCCCATTTTTTTTGAACACTTCATCCACTCCTAAAATTACATCACTACCTCAAGAAGAGAATCCTAATCATAACATCCTAAGATGGAATAAGGTAGTGGAATCATGGGGAAAGAAAGGGGATAAAAGCCTACATAAATAAGGTGAAGTTGAGAAAGAGCTTGGTCCTACAAAACCCCTCCCACCCTTCCTCAAGATACCTATTGTTCTCCATATCAACCCTCTTATAATCCTTATCCTCATGAAGATGCATATCAACTTTAAGAGAGACTTTTCTAAGAGAACCTAGTCAAGCAAATTGAGGAGTTAGAGTTAAGAATGAAATTGTTTTGTCAAGGTGTGATAGAAGGTTTAGATCCAAAAAAAGATCCTATGCTTAAACACACCCCATATAACCTTCCTCAAGAGAGTACTCAATATAAATAAGATGGAAATTAAGTGATTTTGAAATGGAAGGGAAAAAAAGCAAGTTATTTTAGCCCAAGGTTTGCCTCCCCTTCCTCAAGAGCTCCCAAAAGAATCCCCTACAATCCATTCTCAATCTAATGTTGAATTATATGTTCCACCTCAACCAACTAGTTCATCTTTTTCTCACCCTATTAACCTTGGCTTGATGGACCTATGATGTTGGAACCTAAAGAAGAGAATTTGGTTGAGAGGAATTTAAAACTCTCACTTAAAGAAAATATAGCTCCTTGGCAGCCTCATTAGACTAAGTCACTTGACTACAAGATGTCTAGTCTTGGCATCACCATGAAGGAGAAGGAAATTAAGGATATTTCAGCCCTTGAGAACCAAAATAAAATTATAATAGTTGATATACAACTTAAAAGTTATCAAAAGTTTCCAAATTCTAAAGAAGAATTGAGTCCTTGTGTTGAGTCTTCTTGTTGTATTGATAATGAAGAATGACTTCCTTATGTTAAAGAAGAAATATTGGATGAAGTACTTCTAGATTATAAAAAAGAGGATGAAAGAGGTTATCTTATTGTTTCCCTTCATGATGCTGATCAAAGAGAAGATAAGGACTTGTGGTAACAGTTTTTAAGTATTTGTAATGAATTTTAATCTCTAAAAGAGTCTACAACTCCTTAGAGTTGATTGTAAGTGATGGTAAGCAAGATGAAATTTTTAAAAATGTCATAGATGAACTAGATTAAAGTTCACCTCAGTCTTTAAAGGTCAAAACAAGCTTCTATTGGCCTCAATCTTCTTAGGAATAAGAAACTACTCATCTTAAAACCATGCCTACAAAGAAGATGTAAGTTGACCATGAGATGAGGAATGGGAAGTAGTATGAGGTATGTGTACAAGGCCAAGAGGGATAAATTTACATTGTATACCTATTTTAAGATGGTTGACTTGAGATCATAGCAAGTGAAGTGCCAAGAAATAGGTTTGATCTATCAAGTATCCAATCCAAAGAGTAACATGCTTGGTACTATGATTCATCTATGAAGAAGGAGATGCAAGGAACTTTCATTTTGATATTAAAAAGGGAGGTATGATTAATTTTTATTTGTACATACTAGTTTTTTTTTTCTAATTTCCATAAGTGATTTGAGCACATGTGTGTGTGTGTGTGTGTGTGTGTGTGTGTGTCTTGTTAGTTATTTGTCTTTATTTTTTGTGTGTCCTTTGTTTTGTGTGGTTAAGGTAGTCAATTGGTCTTATCTTAATCAAAGCTTGTTGTCAATTATTGAAGTGCTCTTGTTATTTTTCAAAATTTAGATGAATCCCTAAGCCCAGTGGAATGATAAGGCTATAAACAGAGTCACCACCTTCATATTCCTTAATAGAGTATACACCAAGTCTTCCTACCTCTCCTGAATCCATTATGTATAGCATTCATCAATTTTATCCATAAGGATATCTTGAATTTTTCAATATATTGTATAATAATCCAATTTCTCTAAGTCATTACCTTAGTACACGAGCTATAAGAAATAATCTTTCCCCTCAAAACTAATCCCCCAAATTTATCTATGGCATACCACTAAAAGGATTAGAGGATCACATGGCAGTCATGGTTTCCTTTTCTATCAACCCACCACTACCAATAGGTTCTAATACCAATGTGACACAACTTCTAGATAATAAACCACCATTAGTATCTAGTAACCCCATCGCAATCGTTACCTAAACCCAAAATGTTACCATACCACAACTCACATCTAATCAACCACCCTCTTCCTTACTCTAGAGTTTAGTGGTCTCAATCCTTTTAAATATCCCATCAATACAAACACACATAACCTTGAATCCCCAACACACCATTTAACCATTACAATCCACACAACAAATCCCCCTAAGTCAACCTCTCCAATGATAAATTACCTTAACCAGTTAATACCTTATTTAATCATAATGCCTCATAACCACCTATATTAATCCATGTCAACAACAAAGCCTACCCCTCATAGTATGCAACAAAAAATCCTACACCTATTAGTATTAATCCATGTCAACAACAAAGCCTAACCCTCATAGTATGAAACTACATATCAACTAACCATTACCACTTTTATTTTTTATCCTCATTCACAACCATTCCCTACTTATCTTCCCAATTATAAACTTTTGTAGCAAAAACATTTAGGGAGTATGCCTCATTATAACACCCAACTTGACCTCATGTGTATTCTTATAGATAGGATGATGAACCTAGAAGATTACACCTCTAGATAGAAGAATATGCTTTCATACAAACAAATTTGTAATGGACCTATCAACCTTGATATTATAATTAGGCCATATCCATCATAGTGGGAACTTTCAAAGTTTATGAAATTTTAAAATAAGGAGGACATAAAACACCACATTAAGGAATTTAGGCATGTGTTTTACCTTATAGCCAATGAACATGCCCTCATTTTGAGGACTTTACTTATTTTTATAGCTAGACAAACTTTAGATTGGTATAACTCTATCCCCCAACATTCCATATTTTCCTTTAGACAATTATCTCAAATTTTCCTATAACAATTTTCAATTAATATCATTAGGAAAATAACCATCACTAACCTATACACCATTAAAAAAATTTAAAATGATTTCATTACATATTTCCTATCCAAGTGGTGAGGCCTCATAAATCATTTGACATTTTCCCTTCCTCACCCCAAATTAGTTGAGTTATTTTTAAGGTCCTGTATAAACCATAACTCATCCACATTCTAATTTAAATCATTTAAAACCTTTAATGAAGCCTTTACCATGGACCATAAGGTATAAATATGATCCTTAGAGGAAGGAAATATTAAGTTACATAATAATAATTTTAAACCTGATCCTTATAAAGGGACCAAAAATCCTAAACCAAAAGGCACAAAAAATGTTATTGTCCTAAAATTAGCTCCCCCCTCAATGACAAGCCAACCAAGTTATTCTACTTCCTAGACACAACCATAGAGAACCTTAACAAAATTTACACCTAGGCAATACATACCCTTGGGAGAATCTTACCCTACCATCTTGGACAAACTATTAAGAGCATTAGCTATTGAACTCCCTCTGATCAGGCCCATTAATGAATCTCATTCTCAACCTAATGGGTATAAAGAGAGAGAATTTTTTAGGCACTATCATATACCTAGTCATGAGATAAATAAATGTTGGTATTTTAAGGGCTTGGTCTAGAAACTTATTGATTGAGGGGAATTATAATTAGACAATCCAAATTCTCCTTCGAACCAATCTAGGGATATCTTTAGATAACCATTCCAAATCATCCGTCTTCATCCAAATTTGTATAAACAATAGTGGAAGCACCCTAGGTCAAGAGGCCCATGTAATAAACACTATTATGATCAAATGCTACCTAAATAAGTTGATAGTAATTCTAAATCATCTTTTGAAGTAATAAAAATATTGGACTTCCTTACAGGAGATATTTCAAACCATCTGAACTAGCTAAACCCATTGTTATCATGCACTCAAACATCCATAATCTCATTACATGGGATCCTCCAGATGAAGGGTCATTCAAATGCACTAAAAATAACTCATGAAAAGTGGAATCTAAAAAGGTTACTCTAGCCACATGAGATTAATGCATTGGTATACCAAGGGGTAAATCCATACAACACCTACCTATAAGTCTTGAACTACCCAAGACATCCAAAAATGAGGAACCTCATAAAGTTACTCCTACAACCTCTAACAATGCTCCATATGGGAAGATGACTATGCCCTAATTTCAAAATAAACCATCCATATTAGGACCTCATCCTTATTTTATAATGAAGATCACAATTATAGATCCATCTCTCAAGGGACATAAATAGATCAAAAACCTCCACCCATATTAACAACACCAATACCCCATAGCAACCCCCCAAATTTTTATTACCCTAAATACTTATTTAAGATAACTCTACCACCCATTAAAAAAAAATCATATGATAAACATAAAAAATGAGAGTGAAAAGGTAAACATGATAAAAAAATTGATATCCCCCAAAATGATAAAATCTCAACAAGATCCCTTATGAGGATCCTATTCCACCATCTTCAATCAACTTATATAGATTTCCCTTATCAAGAAACCACCTATCAAATCAATCAATCCCCATATCCAAAAACTAGCATGGTATGTGAAAAACAAGATGTACACTTACCATAGGATACCTAGACATGATACTAAGAGATGTAATGTTTTTTAAACATAATATAATATCTATTGGATGAATATGAAATCTTCATTGAATAACCTTATCTTGATCCTCTCTTCAACCAAAACACTAAAGCCACAACTATATTTGAGACTAACATAGTGAATATCTTAAATAATTTACAAGAAAGATCAAAACAATTATCAAAAGGCATGGTTAATAGTTTTGGCTCCATCCCTGATCAACTGATTTCTAAAATCCCCTTGGGACAAAATGATAAAATCTCAACAATATCCCTTATGAGGATAATATTCCACCATCTTCAATCAAATTATGTAGATTTCCCTTATCAAGATACCACCTATCAAACTAATCAATTGCCATATCTAAAAACTAGCATGGTATATGAAAAACAAGATGTGTGCTTACCATGGATACCTGGACATGATACTAAGAGATGCAATGTTTTTAAAGATATAATATAATATCTATTGGATGAATATGACATCTTAATTAAATAACCTTATCCTGATCATCTCTTTGACCAAAACACTAAAGCCATAACTATCTCTGAGACTAGCATAGTGAATATCTTAAATACTTTACAAGAAAGATCAAAACAATTATCAAAAGGCATGGATAATAGTTTTGGCTCCATCCTTGATTAAGTTCTTTCTATAATCCCCTTGGGACCTCCAATGACAAATAACTCTAGAAATTTGATAGACCATCCACTATTACAAATTGATACGATAAACATAGCCACATGGTATAAAACACAAAACTTCAAGATCCAAAATTTAGATAAGGTCAATTGACATTTCCATTATAAAAGATCTTACCTCAACCATAGAGACCTCCAAACCTTCCACTCCAAAACAAAAAATCTTTATTCTAGGTAAAGTACCAAATAATAATTCCTTAGAATTAATATAGATATCAACTCTAAAATAGCTCCATCAAATCCTAGTCAAGATGTCCTTATATGAGCTCATTGAGAACTCCCCATAAAATCATCAAACCATTATAGAGGCATTTCATGATTTTAAATTACAACCTAATGAACCCCAACCTCTAACACCATTTATTAGAACTTTTCATATGGATTTATCTATTAACTTTTGGAAATATTGTCATTGATGTCAAAGGTCTAGTATTATTGGTGATAAAGGCCCCATTGCATTTAATGGTGTTGGTAATAAATATATCTTGGATAATATGAGTTAATATTTATTTAATATTAACAAATATATTTTTGGTTGCATATGAGACAAAAGAAGGGCCCATGGATAAGTCGAAGAGTCACGGGATAATGACAAAAGAAGGATGGGACACATTTTCCCATGAAGAGTCATCTTGGGGAATACCAAGAGTCACCAAGTGAAGACAAAAGATTAAAGGGCAAATTTCTCATGAAGGGACACTTTGAGGAATATGAAAAGTCACCAAAGATAAGGACAAAAGTGGGAAAGACGTTTTTGGTCATGAAGGGTCACCACATGACTTTTCAAATGCTTGGATATGAAGGGTCATCCAAGATTGGTGCCATTTTCTATGAGGATTGACAGGTCACAAAGGGGGAAGGCCAAAGGTCATTTGGAAAGCTATAAATAAAGGCTTGAGTAGCCATTTGTAATATGGAAGTGAGAGGTTGATTTGATATTGTAATATCTAGCTTAGAAGAGCAATTGTGAGAGATGATTTGTATTTGTTATATCTAGCTTAGAAGAGAAAAAGTGAGAGAGAGGAAGAAGATGTTGTATTGATCTATCATTTGTTGAGATAGCAACATTGAGAGATAGGTGTTTTGTATACACAAAGGGGTTGGTGCTCCTGTGGGTTGGTGCTCACGAATTGTTGCTGAGTTAGTGCTTGGCAAAGCGGTTGGTGCTCCTATGGGTTGGTGCTCATGAATAGGTGCTGGGATGGTGCTCGGAAAAAGGGTTTGAATCTCTTATGGGTTAGTGCTCATGAATTGTAGCTGAGGTTTGTACTTGGAAAAGGGGTATGGTGCTCCTGTGGGGTTATTCTCATGAATATATTTGAGATTGATTCTTCATGGTTTTTCACACATTGGGTTTCCACGTTATATCTGGTGTCTCTCTCTATCTTGTGTGGATGTTTATTGTTTGAGTTTTATTGCATATATTGAATGTTTGATTAAGTGGAATTTGGTTAAAGGAAAGAATTATAAGATATATAAAATACTGATTCACCCCCCATCTCAATATATTTCATGCTTAACAATTGGTATCAGAGTAGGTTCCTTCAGAAAGGGTTTAATAGCTTGAAGGTAGATCAAAGGAAAAGCACATATGGCTAAGCAGCTAAAGAAGGAGAATCAAGAGTTAAAATCTATGGTTGAGGCTCTTAAGGAAATGGTGTGTATCTTGGATTCTAAGTTGGCTATAGAAGTAAAAGAAAATAAGATATTTATTCAGGATCTTAAGAATCAGTTAGAGGTTGCAACTTCAATTTTAACATCAAAAGAAGAAGAGTGTAATCGTTTGAAGGATGAGTTAGGTTCTTTAAAGAATAATCATGAGAAGCTTATAATCAAGGTTGAGAAAGATCATGAAATATTGGTCCAAGGAAAGAAGGATGCAGGTTTTGCAGTCAAATCAAAGAAGCCAATCAGGCAGCCCAATGCTTTCAAGTTTTCAAATTCTTTTCATGGCCATTGTTTTGTTTGTCATCATGTTGGTCATAGGGCAGGAGATTGTATGAGGAGAAGCAATCAGTCAAAGGAGATCTTGGTCACATTCAAAAATAAGGTATGAGAAATATTGTTTGCTTTTGTTGTCTTGAGATTGGCCATATTGCTAGATTATGCCAAAATAAAGTAAAGAGATATTTAAGGTATTACAAAGGATTTAGAGACACTAGAAAATATGAGAAAAGACAAATTCATGTTTGGAGACCTAAAATGGTAAAGGTTGATCAGGTTGAGTTCAAGAATGAAAATGAATTACTTGCTATAGTAGATAAAGAATTAGATAAGAAGGATTGTAAAGAATCTCTTGTTACATTTGAGCATGAGCTTTGTAAAGATAAGATAGTTGCAAAAGTTGAGAAAAAGAAGAACATCATAAATGATAAGGTTAGTAAGTCAAAAAGGTTAGACATGCTTAAGCAGATTCTAAAAGAAAAACACAAGAAGATCAAGGAAGAAACAAAGGAGATGTGGGAATCTCCTGAGATTTATTTCTAGAACCCTTTTTGTGTGGGGGTGTCTCTTCTAGGCTTCAAGGAGACACTTTTAAGAAAATTGAAGCATGGTGGATGCTATTGGGTCTTGGATATTTTGCATGACAAGAAGGTGAGTTGACAGTAATTTGTATATCTTTTGAGGGAATATTTTTTTGAAGAAAATTTTACATCAGTATTATGGTTTGAGGCTATTAGAATGATTCTTACATATGCAGTGTTTCAAATGATTATGGTCCTAAGAAATTAGAATGTTGAAAAAGAGATAACATTTTGAGAGATAAAGAAAAGGATACTCATGTAGATTCAATCAAGAAGGATCAAAGTTTCAAAGCTCCATTCATCAGGAAGAAGGTTCGGTTGTCTTCATGGTAGAAGAAACAACCTGAAGATTCTATGTTGGTGCAAACAACTTTGCATGTAAGAGATAAAGATCAACCATGGTTCGTTGATAGTGGATGTTTGAGGCATATGACAAGAGATAAGATTAAAGAAGATCAATGATGGTACATTGAGATTTAGAGATAAAACCACTGCCAGGATAGCCAGAAAAGGTACTTTATTTTTAGATAATGGTAGAACCAAGACTAAGAATGTTTTATAATCATAATCTATTGAGTGTAAGGAAAATATGTGATCAAATATACACCTTAAAGTTTCACGCAAAAGGTTGTGAGATTATAAGAAAATACTCAAATGAGTTGATTGTAGATTCTCAAAGGACAGGTAAAATCAGATATCTTCTCAAAGATCGATGAGAGGAGTTGGGAGTAATTTCTATTACTTCCTACCATTGATGTTCAGCATCAAGTGAGGGGGAGCTTAGTGTTAGATCCAGGTAGGACCTTTTCCATTGATGTCAAAGGGGGATAATAATAGGTACAGGTGCAAAAAATAGGTACAGGGAACAGGTACAGGTTACTACAGTAAGGGGGAGTTACTGTATGCTTTCAGATGATGGGATGTGTAGGTGATAGGATGTGGGAGTTTCAAGATTGAGGTTTCCATCAATGACAAAGGAGGAGATTGTTGGAAATATTGTCATTGATGTCAAAGGTCTAGTATTAATCGTGATAAAATCCCCATTACATTTAATGGTGTTGGTAATAAATATATCTTGGCTAATATGAGTTAATATTTATTTAATATTAATGAATATATTTTTGATTGCATATGAGACAAAAGAAGGGCCCATGGAGAAGTCAAAGAGTCATGAGATAAAGACAAAAGAAGGATGGGACGTATTTTGAAGAGTCATCTTGGGGAATACCAAGAGTCACCAAGTGAAGACAAAAGAGTAAAGGGTGAATTTGTCATGAAGGGACACTTTGATGAATACGAAAAGTCACCAAAGATAAGGACAAAAGTGGGAAAGACATTTTTGGTCATGAAGGGTCACCACATGACTTTTCAAATGCTTGGATATGAAGGATCATCCAAGATTGGTGCCATTTTCTATGAGGATTGAAAGGTCACAAAGGGGGAAGGCCAAAGGTCATTTAGAAAGCTATAAATAAAGGCTTGAGTAGCCATTTGTAATATGGAAGTGAGAGGTTGTTTTGATATTGTAATATCTAGCTTAGAAGAGCAATTGTGAGAGATGATTTGTATTTGTTATATCTAGATTTGAAGAGAAAAAGTGAGAGAGAGGAAGAAGATGTTGTATTGATCTATCATTTGTTGAGATAACAAGATTGAGAGATAGGTGTGTGGTACACACAAAGGGGTTGGTGCTCGACAAAGGGGTTTGAAGCTCCTATGGGTTGGTGCTCATGAACTATAGCTGAGGTTTGTACTTGGTAAATGGGTATGGTGCTCCTGTGGGGTTTTTCTCATGAATATATTTGAGATTGATTCTCCGTGGTTTTTCCCACATTGGGTTTCCACATTATATCTAGTGTCTCTCTCTATCTTGTGTGGATGTTTATTGTTTGAGTTTTATTTCATATCTTGAATGTTTGATTAAGTGGAATTTGGTTAAAGGAAAGATTTATAAGATATATAATATATTGATTCACCCCCCCCTCTTAGTATATTTTGTGCTTAACATTATCTTTAGTGATTCATAAATATCCCCATTACCATCTGAAGACCAATATCTACCCATATTTATCATTGATCAAATTAATCAAACTTGGATCAAAAGGGTCATTATTGATAATGGGGATAGAATCAACATTATATCTGTACATGTGTTTAAGCAACTCCAAATTCTAGAAACTATTTTGGTCTAATCTATAACTTTCTTATGGGATTTCAATGATACTATGGCTCCTACTTTAGGAACTATCATAATCCCTATCCAAATAGGTTACTATATCCTTCATGAGTTATTTTAAATTATAGAGGGCAAGTTTCAATACAAAATCCTCTTATGACATCCTTGGATCTACACTATGCATTGCATTTCATCCACCTTAAACCGATACCTCAAACATGAGCACAAGGGCAAATTCCTTATAATCCCAGTCTATACTCATTCATTTAAAACCTACAACCTAACCTTTTAACCTAATGATGTTTTACTCGCTCTAAAAAATTCATTTCCATCATTTAATGAAGCATTGAATAATTTGGTAATTAT
Organism: Torreya grandis; assembly: GCA_037957365.1. NCBI lineage: Eukaryota > Viridiplantae > Streptophyta > Pinopsida > Cupressales > Taxaceae > Torreya > Torreya grandis. The sequence continues at coordinate 31,304 of JARHVA010005101.1, read as the reverse complement.
TTCATCATGAATCCCTAATAAATATTCCATTGACTCTATATTCTAATAACTCTTAGTAGGAGAGTATCAATTATTGAATCTCAATACCCTTCCTACTCCTCAAGAGTATGGGCATCCAAATAAATAGTTTACCTATTACCCTACCTTGGATATGTCATCCCCTTCAATCCTCCTTTCCTTTATACTCATTTGGTCTAGGGGGATTGATTGATCCTCCTCATAATTTAATATCTAACCTCATGCTAAATAATTCTCCTCAAATTTATTATTCCTAGATAAATCACATTTTGGTTATACATACTTATAAATATGTGATTGTAAAGGCTTTGGCATAGGATTTTATTTTCAGGGACCACGCAATATTATGCTAGGATATTTTAGGAAACTGCATGAAAAACATGGCCTTGGGTTCAATAAAAGTCTTGAAACTACTCCTAAAGACACTCCTCTATCCAATCCTAAATAAGATATTATGTTGTTACCATACAAAATTCCCTCTAAGATAGATAGTGTCATTTCCATTCCTCCCAACTCTTTTTTAGTCAATATTATCGACCTAGTACCTCTCATGTATTGCATTAATGGGGAAACTAAGTCCATTCCCATTATCTACCCTAATTTGATATAGAAGTATTATCCTACCATCCATGTTCTTCAATTTCAACATGATGATTCTATAATCACTTATTTAGGTGCAAAATACTCTCACCTAAACAATTATCTTTTAACTAAAATGTCCAGTCTTCTGAACGAAGCCAATATAGACATTAACATAGGGTCTTAAGAGGCCACACACATTATTAATGTTATATAATCTTTAGATCCTTAAGATAGTCAAGACTTCAAAACATTATTAGTAGACCATAGTGAGGCCTTTACTTGGTCATGTCGTGACATGCTAGGTATTGACCCTACTATCATCATTCATAATATTGTCACCATCCCTGAAGCCAAACTAGTGAAATAAAAACTATGGAAAATTCAACCTCATGTTGAGGTCTTAGCCAAAGAATAATTGTAGCATCGCTTATCTATTATATTCATATAACTAATTGATTACCATTAATGGGTATCCAACATGGTTCCTATCATGAATCCCATAAGGGGACTTCACCTATGCACCAATTTTTGAGACCTCAACCCAATATGTCCTAAAGATGATTTTCTTCTCCCTAACATCAATTAACTAGTGGACCTAAAAGTTGACCACAAGGTTTTGTCACTTATGTATGGATTCTATGGATATAATCAAATAATTATCACCCAAGAAGACTAACATAAGACTTTTTTTGTTACCCCTTCGGGAGCAATTTACTATAGGGTTATGAATTTCATCCTAAAGAACATAGGGGAAACTTATTAAAGAGTAATGACTTATATTTTTCATTATATAATCCACATAATATTTGAAAATCATGTGTATGACCTTATCAAAAAGTCAAATATCTAAAAATAACATCTCTCTATTCTTAAAATGATATTTTACTACTTAATCCAATTTGATTTTTGTCTCAATTCTGAAAAGTATGTTTTCAGGGTCTTAACAATTAAGATCCTAGATTTCATCTTCTCCATTCATGGGATATAAGTTGATCTATAAAAAATTAGGTATATTATAGATATGCCACCTTCATCTAATCTTAAGTAACTCCATAGCTTATAAGGAAAACTATATTATATTCATTACTTTATCTATCAGTTATATAATCAATGCCAACCATTCAATCACCTCTTAAGAAAATATACCTGATTCATTTGGGACTCTAATTTTTAAGAGTCATTTGATTCTCTCAAAAATTATCTCCTCTCTCCTCTATTTATTATTCCTATTGAGGAGGGTGACCTTTATTCTTATATATCTTAGCCACATATCATGCTTTTGGTGTTGTCCATCATGATTAGAAACATAGAGAATATGTAGATTATTACATAAGTCACACTCTCATTTAATATGAGACACACTATACACATACAAATAAATTATCCCTGGATTTAGTCTTTGTGGATTCTAAGGTTCACTATCGTTTGCTTAATCACAAAACCTATGTAATCATGATCATCGATCCCATTCAGTTTATGCATTCGAATCCTTATCATTATTAGTGAATGGCTAGATGGCTCATAATTTTAGTTGAATTTGACCTAAATTTTCTCCATCAAAATTTAGTTAAAGTCTGGATCATCATTGATCAATTAGCTAAAGCACCTTTTATAGGTGGTCAACCATCTAGTTTTGAATTCCCCAATGAATCTATTGATTCAACATCCAAAGGAGATCCCATGTATAAGATGACTTTATTATTTGATGGATCCAAGTGTGAGCATGAAGGGGGAGATGGAATCATTTTAATAGGTCTAGAGGGAAATCCTATACCTTTATCTTTCAAATTCAATTTTGATTGTACTAATAATATGGAATAATATGAACCCTTAATCATAGGTCTCTAAACTACTTTAAACCTAGGTGTTAAGTCACTTAGAATCTATGGGGATTCCTAATTGGTGTTCAATTAGATAAATGACATGTATGAGTACAAGAATGATGTCATCTAAAAATACAAAACTTTAGCAGACTAGTTATTAACTACCTTTAATCACTATGTCATCCAAGCCACCCTAGGGTCAACCAAAAAATTCATAGATACCATGGCCTCCTTGGCTTATTTTATCCCATCCTCCTCTCAAGAATCTATTTTTTTTGTCTTCATTCATAAGGTCAACCAACCCTCTTATACCAAAACTTGTCTTCCTTCTATTCATAATGTGGAAGAAAACTAATGAGATCATTGTTATATATAGACATTTAATTATTAGTCTAACGAAAATTTCCTCTTGATCTATCTAAAAATGGTGAACGTGTTTTTCAACAATGAACCACCTATTATGTTATACTAGTAGGTGTTATCTATAAGTGAGGATTTAATGGTCTTCTCCTTCATTATCTCTAGTATCTTGAGGTTACCCTTACAATCAAAAAAATACATGATGGGATATGTGGTAGACACTTTAGCGGCCTAGATGTTATCAAGAAAATTCTATGAATAGGTTATTATTGAATTGAAAAGGCTTCTAGGTAAAACTGTGTAAGAATTTTTCAATCCATAGTTTTACCTAGAAGCCTTTGCAATTTAACTTATGGATTGTGGAAATACAATAAATCTTAGGTTATTATTAGCCCACTCTAAATCAGGGTTGTTATGAACATGTTAAGAAATGCATGAAATGTCAACAATATGCTAACCTATCACATGTCCCTATGTTATGAACCCATGATATCTATTCTCTTTACTTCATTAGTTTAGTAGTTGTTATGGATGCATATGTTTTGAAAGTCATCATGTGAGCATTTTGTTTTATCCCACATTCATGGGATGTATTAGTTACTTAGATTATAATTCCTATATAAGTGTTGAGGCCAATGAAGTCATCCAAAAATTTATTGTATTGATCTTGCTCAAAGGAGGTTGACGCCTCAAAGTGGTCTGTGATTAATATAATCATTTTATTACTTTAGATGATTTCATAAATCTATTATTTCATGCTTTTTAATCAATTTATTGGAGGATCCTCTCATCTAATATCAAAGCACTTTCTAGGGCCATAATTTTTTTCTTTAGAAAGTCTTCACTCTATTCTTCTACATAATTCCTTTAAATAATTTTTCAAAAATAAATTTATTCTACTACATAATTTATTTAAGTATTTTTTTGTAACATAATAATCTATTTTATATTAGGGTAAAAACTTGACTGCATAACTGTGAGAAGTGCTTGGGTGAAATCCAAAAAAATCATTGTGAAGAGTACCATAGGAACCCCAAAGTAGCTAGCCCATTGAGAGGACCTACTAGCAAAATGGGAAATGACCCCTTCTTAATTGATTAGTTCCCATCCATGAGGAAAAGTAAAAGCTGTTGCTGAGAGATAAATCCATGGCCAATTTTTTTTTGGAGAGTGGTACTCACTTATATGGCATTAGTGGCCAGAGTGATATTTTTAAAATCCTTAGGTAGCCATTAAATTTTGAGGCCCATTTCGATCATTTTTATAATATTTTTAGTAGACTCAGAAAAATTATTTAGTAGATATCAGTGGACTCTCAGAGGAATTACCACTAGATAGAATATAAAATAAAAAATAGGAAAAAAAATATTTTTTTTCATTTTTTTAAAAATATCTCTTCATCTATAGCCCTGATGATCCTCAAACTTTACTCAAACACCTAAAATTCCATTCCCTACATTTTATTCTTTGAGGTCCCATATCCCAATTCCACTCCTAATTATCATAAATCTCAATTTTTCCTTTTTTTGGGTTTGACCATAACTTATATTTTTATGGTTTACCTCAAAATTTTTCCACTGTGTTCATCATATCATTCTACTCCTTTGTCCCTCTTTGACCAATTTTTCCATTTTCACTCCTAAAATTGGCCTCACCTTCATCAATCATACTCTCACTAGGAAAAAAAAATATTAAAAGCCCCTTTACCCTTTCTATTTTTACCCAAATTCAAAACTTTCTTTACTAAACATGTCTTGACTCTAGTTCTCCTATCCATTACAAAAAATAAATAAATTGTTATTCAGGTCATGGTAGGAACCCGAACAGGAGCTAAAAACATGGAGGGTGAAATTTATGCCCTCAAAACCCACATCAAAGATCTCGATGAAAGAATTCTCAACCTTAGTATTCAACATACCACCATGAACAACAAATGACATATAGAGTCTTCTTCAGACACTGCATTTTCTTCTTCCAATAATTATCATGGGCTGAAGCTTAATTTTTTTGAATTCAATGGTGCATATCTAACTGGATGGATCTATCAAGAAAAAAAATATTTTAGTCAGCAAAATACTTTTGATTCCAACAAGGTCACACTTGCATCCTTTAACATGGAGCTGGAAGCCCTTCAATGGTATCATTGGTATACCAAGGCTCATGATGAACCTATGTGGACTAGTTTTTGCACCCTTATTTTGAAATGATTTAGCCCTACTAGTTTTGATGACTTTATTGGAGCACTCACTAAACTTCACCAAATAGGAACTATGAGAGAATATCAAATAGAATTTGAAAAATTGGCCAATCACATAGATGGACAATCTAATGAATTATTTAGGAGTTAATTTATCAGTGGAATAAAAGATGCAAATTGATCTGAAGTCAAAATTTTTTAGCCTAGCATGATGTTGGAAGCTTTAGGGTTGGCTATGTTGGTAGAGGACAAGATCATAGTGTAAGAGCGATTCAAATCCAATTTTTCTCCCTTTAAAAATATAGTTCCATAATGATCTCAAATAATGTCATCCCCTAAAACCACTCTTATCAAGTGTTTGACTGGAGCATAAATGCAAGCCCATAGATAAAAATGACTATGTTATAACTATGATGATAAATTTAGTTGGGGACATTGATGTGTTGAGAAAAAGCTTTACCTATTAGATGTGGACTCTCCACCCACGACTAAAGATTAGGAAGATGTTCAAGCTATAATAGATGATCTAGAATAATCTCAGTCAATTATGAAATTTACTTCTCAAGAAGACCACCTAGAGATCTCTCTCCATTCCTTATCAAGAGTCACTACCCCAAAAACCATGTGGGTCAGGGGTTATTTCAAGAAGCTCGCTCTCACAATACTTATTGATTTGGGTAGCACTCATAACTTCATTGACCCTCAAATTACCAAATAGGCTGATTGTTTTATCCATCCTTGCTCTAACTTTGAAATCATGATTGCTAAAGGGGGCACATTACCTTGCAAAGGGAATTGTCACAATATGTGTATCTCTATTGGAGATTATAACTTATGCTCCACCATGTTTTCATTATTTATTAGGTGGATGTGATGTTGTTTTGGGAGCCTAGTGGTTATGCACACTTGGACCCATCTTATGGGATTTTGTTTAACTTTTGATGTAATTTTTAGGTAATGGGAAAAAAAATATATTAAAAGGCTTACAACCAGGATCTCTCAGCATCATAAGTTCACATCACATGGAAAATATTCTTAAGAATAATTCACATAGCATAATTTCCTAGCTCCATTCCATTAAAATGCAACCATCAATAATTTCTACTACTCTTTTTGATCTACAAACCATTTTGTAGAGGTATGCACATGTCTTTCCTGAACTAGTGGGATTGCCACCTTTACAGCTAGATGACCACTTTATTCAACTCCTTCCTAGAAGTGTTCTTCCTAACATTAGGCTTTATTGCTACTTATTTTATCAATATAATAAGATCAATATTCTCATTTGAGACTTACTGAAGCAAGGCATTATTTACCCTAGTACCAGTCCATATTCTTTCCTAGTTCTTATTCAGAAAAAAGATGGGTCATGACACCTCTACATTGATTTTCATGCACTTAATCACCTTAGAATCAAGGATAAGTTCTTGATTCCTATTATTTATGAGATTCTTGATGAGCTTCATGGCACACATTTTTTATCCAAGTTATATATCCACTCTAGATATCACCAGATCTAGCTTCATAAGGATGACATCCCTAAGATAACTTTTCACATACATGATGGCCATTATGAGTTTTTGGTCATGCCCTTTGGCCTCACTAATATTACTTCAAAATTATAAGCATTGATGAATAAAATATTTTTTCCCTACTTGCATACATTCATTTTAGTCTTCTTTTATGATATCCTCATCTATAGTAAAACATGGTCTGAGCGCCTCCAACATCTAAAGCTCACATCACAACTTCTCTCTGACCATCATATTTATGCAAAATAGTCTAAATTTACTTTTGGATAGGATGAATTCGAGTATCGTGGGCATATTATGTCAGCCCAAGGGGTTCAGATAGATCCTAAAAAAATAGTTGCCATGACAAATTGGTTGTATCCTCAAACACTTAAGAGCCTCTATGGTTTTTTGGGATTGGGTAGATACTATCACAAGTTTGTCAAGGATTATGGTAAGATTGCATCTCCTTTGAAATATATGTTGAAAAAAGATACTTTTACTTGGACACAAGCTATTGAGTGTGCATCTAAAAAATTAAAACAAGCTATGTATACTACACCTATTCTAACTATGCCAAATTTTTCCAAGACCTTCACTATCAAGAGTGATGTTCGCAATAATGGACTTGGTGTTGTTATCCTCCAAGAAGGATTCCCCATTTCACTCACTAGGAAAGACATTTTTGTCAAGAATTTAGTGCTCTCTACTTATGAGAAGGAAATTATGGCTATTTTTCATGTACTATAGAAGTGGCAGCCATACCTATTGGGAAATCATTTTTGCATCAAAACTGATCACTAGAGTTTGAAATATTTCTTGGAATAATGGGTCTCCACTCCATCATAATAGAAATGGGTCATTAAAATCATGGTTTATGAATAGGATATCAATTAAAATAAGGGTAAGGACAATATTATGGCTGATGCTTTGTGCCACACATTTGTAGACCAAGCTTCCCTTTCAGCTATTTCTATGCCTATTACAAATTGGTTGGACACTATATAATATGGGTATGTCAATGACTCCTCATTATCTCTAATCATTCAAAATTTGGTCACTAACCCATTAACTATACAACATTATTCATGGGATGGTTCTTCTCTATGATACAAGGGTCATCTAGTGCTTCCTCATAACATAGATCTTTAACAGGCCATATTCTATTAAGTCCATACTTCTCCATCTATAGGGCACTCAAGGTTTTTAAAGATTTATGAGTGGGAATAATGCAACTTCTTTTGGAAGGGAATGAAAAAGGAAATTCAACATATGGTTATTGAATGTGATACCTACCAACGTAACAAGGGTGAAACAACACTCATCCCTACATTGCTTGAACCCTTGCCCATACCTACTAGGATTTAGATTGATATTTCTATAGATTTTAATGAGGGGATTCCTAAATATAGAGGGAAAATGGTGATCATGGTTTTGGTTGATCACCTCTCAAAATATAGACATTTTTGTGCCCTCAACCATCCCTATAGTGCCTCCATAGTAACACAAATTTTATTAGACCAATTTTTTTTGTCTTCATGGCACTCCTTCATCCATTGTATTTAATCATGATGCAACCTTAACTAGCTATTTTTGGATAGAACTATTTTGATGCACTGATACCTAACTAAAGATGAATTCTAGGTATCATCCAAAAATAGATTGCCAAACTGAAATTGTCAATAAATCTTGGAAAATTTTCTTCATTGCTTCACTTAAAAACAAAAACATCAGTGGGCAAAGTGACTCCCTCTCACTGAATGGTGGTACAATACCTCTTACCATTATTAAATAAAAATGACTCTATATGAAGTAATATATGGTTAAGCACCACATGTGCTCCTTCCATACACCCCCAATAGTTCATCAGTTCAAGTGATTTACATGATTCTCCAAACCTGGGAATAGATCCTTAATACCCTATAAGACAATCTTCATATGACATAAAATAAAATGAAACAATAGGTAGATCGTCATTATTTTGAGCATAAATTTTATGTAGGTGATATGGTTTTTCTTCACTTGAAGCCATACAAACATTCATCCATAAAACTCAAAGGGAATCATAAGCTAGCTCCCAAGTTCTATGGGACCTATAAGGTTCTTTAGAAGATTAGGTTGGTTGCTTATAAGTTAGAACTCCCACCTTCTTCCTGAGATCACCTAGTATTTCATGTTTCTTATCTAAAGAAAGTTCTTAGCATAAACATCAGAGTGTAGACTATTTTACTAGAACTTGATAATGAAGGATCCATTCTTCTTGAGCTGGAGATAATCTTATATAGGTGCATATGCCAATTTTTCTCCTACTCCATCATCAAGGTTTTAATTTAGTGGAATGGAATGCAACCATATGATGCAACATAGGAACCACTATTTCATATTCAACACCAATTCCCACATCTAAAGCTTTAAGGACAAAGCTTTTTCTAAGAGGGAGGGGATGTTATGATCCCATGATATCTCTTCTAATTACTTTGTTAGTTTAGTAGTTTCTATGGATGCATATGCTTTGTTTGTCATCTCATGAGATTTTTTTTTATCCCACATTCATGGGAAGTATTCGTTGCTTATTAGATTAGATTTTATATATAAGTAAGTGTTGAGGCCAATGAAGGCATCATTGAATTTATTGTATTGACATTTTTCAAAGGATTTTTCCCCATAAAAGTGGTTTGTGGTCAATATAATTATTTCATTTCTTCAACTAATTTCATAAATCTATTATTTCATGCATTTTTATCAATTTGTTGTAGGAGGATCCTCTCACCCGAGTCATGCATTAAAGGTAGTCAGAGACATTTATCCATTTTCCCAATGGGGGATAAACCTTATAAGATAGATTAATCCTAAATATTCCTAGTGGAAAAGTATCATCATTACTACTATTAAATATTTCACTAAATGGGTGGAAGTTATTCCTCTTAATTTGGCCAAATTAGACAAGATTGTTGATTTTATTAACCATCATATTATTTTTAACTTTGAAATTCCTCATAAGATCATTATAGATAATGGTAAATATTTTAAAAATAAGCAAGTCTAAAAAATTTGTGATTATTTTAACATTAAGCTAAGTTTTTCCTCACCTTATTATCCATAAGCCAATGAATAGGCTGAAGCATCTAACAAGACCCTTATCAAAATTTTGACAAAAGCAGTCAATGACATTAGTAAAAATTGGCATCTTCACATTCATTTTACCTTATGGGATTATAGAACTAATATTAAAACCCCTATGGGTGATACCCCTTTCTCTTTGGTCTATGGTATAAAGCTATCCTCCCTCTAGATGTCCAAATTTCTTCTCTTTGAATTTCTCTTAAGGATATCATTTCTAAAGATGATTATCATCAAGAGTGATTAACACAACTTAAAATTTTAGATGAACATAAATTAGTGGCCTTCGATCTATTGTGGAATCAAAGAGCCAAACAAATATTTAACAATGCATAAAGAATATTTTAAAACATACTGATAATATTATTACTCACTCACTGAGTTAATTCATTCTAGGACATTACACAAATATATAAGAATATTATTCTTATAAATTCTCCCCTATTTTATCTCACTCGAATCCCTCTAATTAGGGAAAATACTATTTAGATATACTGTTATAACCCATTAACAATATATCTAAAATATATAATATTCTAACTAATGCAATATTACCATATTAATCATATGGTTACTAATAATTAATTACTATTTACCTTTCTAGTAAATATCAAACTTACTATTTACCTTTACATAAATAATTTAAATCTATGAAATGTAAAAGTTGATTCATAACATTCCCCCCATAGTTTTCCCATGGTGCAAAAACATTCATACTCTTATCTGCAGTATGCTCACCTATTATAACATGCCTTATTTGGCTCATGACCTTGATATAGAGAACCTCACTCCTCCCATGGTTTTAAAATTTTATCACAAACCTTAAAATTAATAGGAACACCTTCTACCTCCAAAAATTAGAATAAATAGAATTGTATGTCACTACATACTATTAGGTCTGCATACTATGGACACAATCTTGCTGCACATGACCACTATTATGTAAAAGAATGCATATCACATTTACATTACATGACTGCAATGCACATGTCATTGAGGTTCATCTCCATAAATAAGGTAGTCATGGGATCTCTATAGTAGCTACTCTCCTAATTATTTCCAAAACACTATTCACATCCTAGTGGTTTTTTGAATTTCTACCACAAGCCCTTTCAAGATCCATGAACTGACTTACATTGGTGCTTTTGTCCTTTCACAATGTTTTCACCTCAACGAATCATGTTTGGAATTTTCACACATATTACATTACTTTAATAGGCATATTATTCTATTCTTATCTAAAAAATACATAATGAAAATGAAAAACACACCATACTATATATGTCACCAAAACATTGGCATGGCCTCATCATTGGCAAGTGATGCGAGGTCACTGAAAGACCTCCTTCCTCTGTGTATCCTCCAACCTCCATTAGATGAATATTATTACTTAACACATATGTTTATGAAGCTTGATTGAGAATAAATCCCTTCTCATAATCTAGACATCGTGTACAAGAAAAAATGCATCCATGAGGCAATTTTTTTTAAATAATTTTGATGATGATTCTATATAACCTTAAAAACCTTTAAAAAAAAGACTCTTGACAACATAACTTAAAATAATTTATTGATAGAAAAGCATCTTTTAAATTTTGACTCATTTTTAAATATTTATAGTCATACTTTTAAAAATCTACTTTTTACAATAATAAAGACTCAATTTAAATGTGACAAAAGACACTAAATCTATTTGACTTTTTCTTTTCTCAAAATTTTAACAATGACTGGAAAAATATAATATAAACTAATAAAATCTTTAAATGTTATCTCTAAATAAATTTCAAGGCTCTACAAATAACTTATAACACCAAAATAAAGACTATTGACATGAATTCATAATCTCAATTCCTTTTTATTAACTTATTTGACAAAATTGACTCATCTAAATATAGATTTATTTTAAATAAAATAGTAATAAATTTCTAGAGACAATAAAAAACAAACCTATACTTAATGACTAAAACAAATCTTAAAATATACCTAGAGACCTAAACACCAGACTGTAATTTCTTCAAAATTAGAACAAGGTAGAGGAAAGTCAATGTAGAACTAGCTAGAATGGAAGGATGAATGCATTTAAATTCATGGAACACAGATTTGTTAGTTTCATGATCTTGAAAATAATCACACTGATTGCTTGGACAACTATTTAATGGAAGGGTGGAACTACATGTATCTTCATAACTATAGGTGGATTTGCACCAATTGCATGAGCATGGGCTAGTGAATTTCAAATATTTGTTCAATTTGATAATCGCTTGTTTACAATGGTTGTTTAGTGCATGAGTCTGACCAAAACTAACAAGTTACCATATAGATTCAAATCTCAGGATTTTGCATAAAGAACAAACCTAAAAAATGGCTTGAAGAACATTTTTCAAGGCAAAATGCACTGTTGAGATTAACAGGTGCAAAACTCATAGTTGGTTTTCAATGTTATGAATATTTAATCACAAAGTTGAGTGCAGTCCATTATAGGGTCATATAATTTTGATGCAATGTGAATTCAAGCCAATAATTCAATGCTTGACCCAACCTTCAATGTTTTAGTAATGCACCAATGATACTAATCTACAAGGGTGAATAATAATGAGTGCCCCTTGAAATTTAATTTAGACTTCCATCTAGCAAAGAATCAATACCTTGCTTGTTACAATAAACCTACTCTGATACCACTATTGTGGATTCAAAGAGCCAAACATAGATTTAATAATGCACAAAGAATATTTTAAAACATATTGATAATATTATTACTCACTCACTAAATTAATTCATTTTGGGACATTACACAAATATATAGGAATATTATTCCTATAACTTCTCCCCTATATTCTCTCACCCAAATCCCTCTAATTAAGCAAACTAGTATTTAAGTATATTGGTATAACCCATTAATAATATATCTAAAATATATAATATTATAACTAATGTAATCTTATTTTATTAACTATATGATTACTAACAACTAATTACTATTTACCTTTCATTAAATATCAAACTTACTATTTACCTTTCCATAAATACCTCAAATCTATGCAATGTAAAATCTAATTCCTAACACGGTCATCTCCATGTATATCAAAAAAGAATAAAAAACACATATAATCAACATTTAAAATAATGAGAGTTTAATATCAATGACCTTATCCTTAAAAAAATCAACATTTCATAAATATGGAAAGAAGTAAGCAAGCAAAATTTACTCCAAATTAGATTAGACCATACATTATTACTCACAAATATGGATCTAAGGCATATCAATTGGTTTATCTTGAAGGGAAAATAGAATGCAAACCTCTTAGTGATTTGCATCTACATCCTTTCTACTATTAATAATATTTATTAAACTACATTTAGCATAATTTCTCTTCCTTTAGTTTAAAAACAAACTAAAATTGTACCCCCTATTTTTAAAAATACCTAATAATGATAAAGAAACATGTGGTTATTGTTGACCAAATTTGATCCCAAGTAAAATTGGGTTAACCCATACTATTTTTGAACTTTTAAATGAGGTTTCATGTGTCCTATGGGGTCTCTTATTGTCCTATATGTCTCACTTGACCTTTCTCTAGTCTTTGTTGAAGCCCATCCTCCTTGTACTAACCTAGTCAAAAAAGTCAAATGTTAGTCAACATTGGTAAAAAATGGTCAAAGTATAAAATTACATTAAAATTTTTATAAAATGGCCTGTAACATGTTTTAAAGTGTTTCAAAGTCATTAATTTACCTTTCACCTTGTTTCATATGCAAAAGGGTCATTTGGCCACATTTTTAGCTTATTAATTGACTTATACAAATGGTGGAGCTATAAAATTTGTCACCAAGGTGGATATAAATGTCGATGAGGTAAAATTGTGTCAGAATATATCATATGGTAGTTAAATAATCTGTTATGAGTAGGAAAAGGTAGTTTTTCCTTAAAAAAAGGCCCCTTTGGGCACTTATACAGACTCCTTGAGTTTAGTTGCAGCTAAAAATGTGGTTGGTGTGTCTATTCACCTCACCACACCTATTTACATTCTTTAAATGTGTATATTTCATCAAAAAGTCCATATACAACTTCTTTTCCTTCCTTCTTGTCTTGACAAGCAAAAAAGGGTCATTTTCAGATGCTTAGTATGGACTGTATAGATGGATTTGGGAAGAATGGTCTTATGGGTGGATAGTAATATACGTGAAATTAAATTTCATAGTATTATTTCTTAATTTGGTTCTTCTTCCTTTATGAAAAATTAGTTAGACTTCAGGTAGCTTTTTATGCACTTTAATCCATGAGGGGGTCACTATTTGCATTTGTTTTAGAATTTATTGCTTTGGTTTGATGGATTTGTTTGTTTTAGGTGTTCTCCATGTTTTTCCAAGATATATCCATAGGTTATCCATCACCATGATATCATAAAGATCATCAAATGTCAATAAGCCTCTTTTAGGCCTATTTGGATATGCCATTGTCTACTCTTTTCATCTCAAGTACCAAAAAAGAGATTCTTCATGTTAAAAAGGTATTTTGAGAATGATCTCCAAGTGTTCCTAGTGAAGTTTATCAATTTTGGGACTATCATATGTCTTTGGGGTGATAGGAGGCTTAAAACAAACCTTTTCTTGCTCAAATTACATCCTTGCCTATATTTTTTTGTCAAATAGTCACCTTCAGACTCTGACATCATTATGGTGTAAAGGAGAGATAGAATTTTCTCACAATTTATTTTTTTTATTGACATACATTTATAGGTTTGTCAAGGACCATATGAGTCCTTTCTACACTCATAGTTCATAGTGATCAATGCCCACTACACTGTTTGCCTTTCAAAATAACTTTCTATAGGTAGCTAAGCATAAATTTTAGGTATGTATGAAAGATGTAAAATAAAGCTCACATTTATTTTCACCTCTATCACAATAAGAGTCTTAATAGGATCATAGTAGCTCCTAGAAATCAAAGAAGGTATATAGTCATCTTTGAAAAGCATGATTGAGTTTTCAAAGATCCTTTGTCTCTAAAAGGCCTAAATAGAGGTTTCTAAGCTTCTTTGGAACACCATATAACATAAAAAAGGACTTTTAATTACTCTTGATTATTTGGTTTAAGATTCCCTACCACATATAACACGTACACCAAACTTGAGATCAAAATGTTGAGATGGAGATGGTCATTTGGATTCTCAAAAGTACCCTCTAATACACTAAAAGGCTTCAATTACATCTATAGGCCTGAGAAGGGGGATAAATCTTTCTTTCACTCAATTTAAATTCTAACCTTTCTCATCATGTTTTAAAGGTTACAATGGTTAAATGATTCTTATAAAAATATAATCAAGGTGAAAATAGGGTAGCTCATCAAATTTGACTCACTTTGATCACCTTCTGTCCATATAATGTCAAAATGTCAACCTACAATAGGGTAGGTTGACAATGAGCTATAAATGTGTGTTCAAGAGTGTCTCAACACTTCCAATAAGAAGATAAACATAAGAAGTTTATTTTTTGACCTTTTTGGGAGGTTATGGATCCAATATGACCCTTTCAAGGAAGTGAAATAAGCTCATAGTTGGATCTACACAAACAAAACATAGTTGATTGTGTTATCTCAGTCAATAGACAATGAGCTATAGGTGATTGTTAAATGGTGATTAGTGTGTTATAAATATGATGATAAACATTTGATATAAGTATAAATATAAATTTTGGAGACTAAGGAGGCTATTAACATCACCTTGGATGTCTAAATAGGGAAACTAACCTATAGGTAGGCCTAAATTCATTAAACATAGTCATGCAAGCTAACTCAGTTTTATGGTTTCATGAGCATAAGGGAATATTGGGGAGATAAAATGTTAGGATGGTGTTTGGAATAATTAAATTATAATATTGAAAAATTAAATGGACCTCCTAAATTTATATATCAGGCATAAGAGAGGGTTTAAACAAGTAATACATAGTCCTCATGAGAACCTTGTAGACAGTCCTGTACCTAAAGGTTTACCTAGGAAATAGGAAGGATGAAGGTTTTACACTTGGTTTTAAGGAGAATAAATTAATGGAGAAAATATTGAGGACCTAAAAAACCCCTTACAATTGTTTTTTTTTGAGACCAATAGGGGAAGTGCCCCCTATTTTGTCTCAGATAGGGGGTACTTTTCCCCTTGCATAGACCCTACTACTCCACGGGAAAAAGTGAAATAAGTAGACCAAAAGATATGGGAAGATAAAATGAGGAATTTTTAAGATGTAACACATCCTTAGATAATTATAAAGCCTTTATATAAGTATTAGAAGAAAATAGGGTACCCTATACTAGAAAGGTTGCAGTCACCATGGCGAGGAATGGTAAATAAAGGGCTTGGTAAGGATGGTCAATTTACATTTTGATGTTAGTTAAAATTCTTAAGTTAATTTATCATGATTAGGAGGCTATTTTATATATTTTAAATCATTATAAGTGTAAAATAAATCTACTGGGGCCTCAATTTTGGCCAATGGTGTAGACAGACCTATTGACAAGGTCTAGGCCTATTTGCTAAACAGGGGTCATCTTCATTTTTAGCTCTTGTGGAGCCATTCCATTGATGGGAAAATAATTATAGGGTGAATATACAATTTCATGAACTATATTTTTAAGGAAATCCACTTAGAATCCATTTTGGGCTTAGAAACATTCAAAACCCTCATAAAATGCACAAAATGGCTCAATTATCAAGTTGAAAAGCTCAAAACTTTCATGAGCTTATGAATGGGATATTGAGGCATTTTGGAAAGATATATAAGGTCATTGAGGAGTCCTTAGTGGCATTAGAATATAATTATAACATGTAACCTTTATGAACAAAGGCTAAGAGGGCTACTCAATTAAAAACCCTCTCCAACCCTATTTTAGGACCCGATGGTGGAAATCAAGCCAAAAGTGCATCTAAATGGATGAATTTGACCATGAGCGATGAAAATAAGTTGTTCAAAACTCCATGAGGGTAAAATATATGGAATTGGATTATATTTAATCCATATAGGTGATGTCAAAAATAGATTTTCTTGACATTTTATTATTTTTTACAGGTCTTGAAGATGACCATGAGATGCCAATCACTTTGGGAGGTATCTCAGGACTTAAATAAACTCCTTATGCCATTTTAGTGCATTAAAATGATCACAATTATCCTTGATAAGCCTCTCACTTTATTTATTCGAAAGTGGCATCTAAAATGGCATAGTGAAGGGCATAATAACTTGAGTTCATAGTCATTTTATGATGTTTTTGATGAAACCAAGCATATGAGGTGTCCTAAAACATGTTACAAGACCATTTGTATGGATCAATTGGGAAGGATACAAATATTCTAGTTCCAAGTGTCAAGATAGGCCTATTGCAGAGTGATCATGATGGTAGGTGATGATGGAGTTTGTGTAATGGAATGCAATGATGAAGAAAACTCCCAATGTAGGTGGAAGAATATTTTTTAAATCACTCTCATCACAACACATGAGACACTTATCCTAACTTGCTTTGGAATGCTCAAAAGGAAGTCTATGATGAAATTAGTTCACAAGAGAGAATGATGGAGAAGATTTTCTATGACACACTTAAATAAGAGACTAATTTGGGATGAGATGATGTGTAAATTAGTTTCATATCTCATTTTATACTTCATCCACATGCATTGTAACAAAATTTCACCTTTGGACACTTGTCTTTGTGCCTCTCCAACTTCTCCTTTCTCTCTCTTCTTCTAGGTTCTATAAATGTGAACCATTTGGCTATTGTAAAAGAGCCCACAACTAGTATGGTGAAACCTTGATGGTATGACATTGAATTTTGTCTTTGAACACTAAATAAAAATCTAATTTTAGTTTTTGAACACTTATTATAAGTGTGTGAGTGATGAATAATGGAGCTAAGTGATAGTATCATCCTTACTCTCTTTATCCTTTATGTTTAAGTATGACTTTTGATTTTAGTAGGTCATGTGAAGTGTATTGATTATAATTGGATATTATTCAATAAAAAATTGTCTTTATGGTGTGAAATATACCCCTAGACTAGTTATATTATTAATTATTCCATGTATGCTACCTTCACATTGAATTTATTATGCTAGAATCTTTTAATTCCTAGAGATGGTATTGGAAATATTTGTTTCTTAATAAGAATGTAATTTTCATGTGGAAATGTGTCTTGGTGTATCACCTATTTAGTATAATTTCCTTTTCATGCAAAATTCTAACTCTTTCCCATATACAAGCATTAGATTAGGTGATGTACACTTCAAGAAGAATCTAGGGAGCTATCCATTATAATCTAGAGATTCATCTCTCCTTCAAGTAACCATAAATTAAGAGATGATTCAATGTTGCATCAAATTTTAAGAGATTTAATAGAGTGTCCTAGGTTGCATAATTTGATGTCAAAAGTTCTATCACCCCCAATGGGACAACTGGTCCTAGTTGTTTTCATGTCAAGGTGAATGCTTGTCTTGATAATCCCAAGGTTGTAGAAGTGTTTATAATATAGCATTTGGTGACTCCAAAAGGTGAGAATATCTAGTTGTAAATCAAGTTCTTCACATTATACTTCATGGTCCTCACTAGATCATCTTTTAGTATAGTATTCAATCAAGTCCCTCTACCTAAAACTCCTCTTAAGGTACAAGATCCTAAAAAAGAAGGTTTTGAAGAAGAAGATCAAGTTGAGGAGATAGGAGATCAAGAGGAGGAAGAATATATGTCTAGGATAATCTTTTCCCAACCTTAAATACTAAAAATCTAATTAATTTTCTTGTAAATGACTTGATTCCTCCTAATGCTACCAAAATTCTCCTTATATTCAATTGAGAAGGACCTATTAACCCATATGAGCACATTAGGGACATCTCAAAATTTTAAAAATTCCACAATATCACCCATGTTAACATAGGTATTAGACTACTTGACATGTATATGAATGGTAATGCAATTCATTGGTATAGGACATTGTGGGGTGGCTGGATCACTAGTTGGAATGGATTTGAAGAGTTGGTGAATAAGTTTGAGAATAAAAGTGAGCATACTTCACTAATCCATCAGTTGAATGTGATAAAGAGGAGTCCTAATGAACCCATGGGAGATTTTAATGAAATATTTCAAAGGACATGGTATAGATTTCCACCTATCATGAAGCCTCCTCCAGGATTTATATTACCTACCTATCTCAAGGATATTGGCACTAATGTAGAAATAATGTTATAGGAAATGGGAGGATTCACTTTACTTGATGCATATGAGATAGATATTGAAGTTGAGAGTAGTTTGATACAAGTTGGGAAATTACCCCCAAGAGTCTCTATGCTTTTGTTTATAACTCCAAGTGTAGCACAAGTTCCCAATGCCAATGCCAAATCTATAACCACTCCCAAAAATGTGGATAATATTATAGAAAAAGATGAGATCATTAGGTCACTATAATCCTATCGTGAACAAGCTCAATTGCATGTAAGTACTCCATCCAATCCTGAATACTATCCTCCACAAATGTATAGACCTCCACCCCAATACAATTACCAAGGAGGAGGATCAAGTAAATAAGGTTTCAATAGGCAGCCCAATGCCTATAATCCTAATTCTATTTCATCCACAAGTTCTATTATTCTAATCCATACTAACCTGGTCCAAGGAGAAGAAAAATTTGATCATTAGGGACAATCTCAAGGTCAGTTTGTGTATGATGGTGGATGAGGTTTTCAATCCTTAATGGCACAAGAAAGAACTACTCCTCTCACATCAGAAGAATCAAATCTCATGTAAAGGGATACTCATGGAGAAGGTAGCAACCAAAGTACTATTTTTTATGATCTTTTAAAATGAGGATAACTAACGTCACTATGTAAACAAGGTTGACAAAGCACCTAAAATATTGATAATACTTCTCTATTGCCTTCACATCAACTAATTATTCCTAAGACCCATCAAGAATTGGAGGATGATGCTATCATAGATGAATTCCTTGAACATATTGAAGGAGCTGATGATAAGGAGTAACCAACAAAGATTTTGGGAGAAGAAGACACTTCAATGGTAAGACAATAATAAGTAGACCTTTAGTGGATTGATGAATTGACATGCTTCACTAAATATATGATGATGATGATGATGATGATGATGATGATGATTAAATTTCAACACAAGATGAAGAAGAGGCACTCATTAGCCAACATGATGTTCCACAAGAAATTGGTAAGGATGTTGATAAAATTAAAGACCTCTATATTGACTATGAAGATTTGGAATTTTGGGATGACCTTGAAAATTTTTGCTTAAGCTTGGATGATACATCTCCACTTCATGAAGAACTTGAGAAAAGTTATGAATAATATGTTATAGCTAAACTTATTATACTTCACAGAGCACCTCAACAAGAAGAGCAATGTAAGCATGGTTCATCTCAAGAAAGTCAAATGCATAGGATAGATGAAGAACTCATGGTACAAAGAGAGGTAGTAAGTTTTGAAGAACCTCTCCCATGCACTTAACCACCAAAGTTTGATGGAGACCTTACCTTCCAAAATGAGCACAACCTTGAAGATAGAAAGCCACTTGAAATAAAGGTTGAGGTTGAGTGTGAAGATCAAAATGAATCTAGAATCAATGAGAGAACACTTGAAATAAAGGATATGGATTCCATTCAAACCATTCAAGAGGATTATGTCTCCATTAAATACTTTTTCTTGGCTGTGGAATTGGGTGAAACCAATGTAAGCACCATGGGAGGTGAATAAGGCTTTGAACATACAAGAACAATTCCTAAGTGGTAGCTTACACATTCTTCTATTTCAGTTCAAGAAGATAGTATGAATAAATTTCCTTTTGATCTAGGAGGATTATTTACTTCTACTTAGTTTGTATACATTATAGTAGTTTGTTTCAGTTTGTCATGTGTTTTGTAAGTGCTTCATAGCACAAGTATGTTTTCTTCCCTTTTTTGGTGTGTGTCTTTGATTTTATGTGTGTGTGGGTTAAATATCCTATTTACCTTGAGTAAAAGGTATATTCAAGTCAATTTGAGTGCCCATATGTGTGACTCCATGCCCGATGGAAGGATTAGGAAACTGGTCTTAGGCATACTGGCATGCCACCCCTGAGAATGACCAAGAATGTTGACCAAATTTGATCCCAAGTCAAATTGGGTTAACACGTAATATTTTTGAAAATTTTAAGAAGGTTTCATGTGTCCTATGGGGTCTTTTTTTGTCTTATATGTCTCACTTATCCTTTCTCTAGTCCTTGTTAAAGCCCATCCTCCTTGTACTGACCTAGTCCACCAAAGTCAAAGGTTAGTCAACCCTGGTAAAAAAATGGTCAAAGCATAAAATTGTGTTGAAAATGTTGTATATTGGCCTTTAACATGTTTTAGAGTGTTTCCAAGTCATTAATTTACCTTTCACCTTGTTTCATATGTAAAAGGGTCATTTGGCCACATTTTTAGCTTATTAATTAACTTATACGGATGGAGGAGCTATCAAATTTATCACCAAGGTAGATCTCAATGTGGAAGAGGTCAAATAATGTTATAATCTATTAGATTTTAGTTAAAGAATCTATAACGAGCAAGAAATGGTAATTTTCCTTAAAAATAGGCCCCTTTAGACACTTGTACAAACTCTTTGAGTTTAGTTGTAGCTAAACACATGGGTGGTGTGTCTCTTCACCTCTCCAAACCCATTTAAATGATTTAAATGTAGAGAGTTCATCAAAAATTCCATATATAACTTTTCATTCCTTTTTGTGTTGGCAAACAAAAAAGGGTCATTTTCAAATGCTCATTATGGGAAGAATGGTATTAGAGATGGGTAGTAATCTAAGTGAAATTCAATTTAATAGTATTATATCCCAAATTTTTTCCTCCTCCTTTATGAATAATTAGTAAGACTTCAGATAGATTTTTGTGCACTTCAATCCATTAGGGGGCCATTGTTTGCATTTGTTTCAGATTCTCTTGATTTGGTTTGATGTATTTGGTTGTTTTAGGTGTTCTCTATGTTTTTCCAAGATCTTTCCATATGTTCTACACCACCATTCTAGCATAAAGATTATCAAATGTCAATAAGCCTCTTTTAGGCTTGTTTAGATCTGCGATTGTCTACTCTTTTCATCTCAGGAGCCAAAAAAGAGATTTATCACATTGAAGGTGTTTTGAGAATGATCTCCAAGTGTTCTTAGTGAAGTTTATCAATTTAGGGACTGTCAGATGTCTTTGAGGTGATAAGAGGTTTAAAACAAACATTTTCTTACTCAAATTCCATGCTCTACCTATATTTTCTATCAAATAGTCACCTTCAAACTTTGCTGATGTCATTGTGGTGTAAAGGAGAGATGGATTTTTCTCACAATTTATTGTTTTGCTTGACATACATTTGGAGGTTTGTCAAGGACGATATGATCCTTTTTTACACTCATAGTTCATAGTGATCAATTCCCAATTCACTATTTTCCTTTCAAAATAACTTTCTATAGGTAGCTAAGCATGCTTTTAGGTGTGTACAGGGATGTAAAAGTAACCTCACATTCCTTTTCACCTCTATCAAAATAAGAGTCTTAATAGGTGTTAAGTATGAGATATATTGAGAGGGTGGTGGGGGTCAATCAATATATCACATATCTTATAAATCTTTTACTTAATCAATCTCCATTTAACCATACATTCAAGATATGTAATAAAAATAAAATAATATGCACCACAAGAGAGAGAGAGAGAGGAGAGAGAGAGGAGAGAGAGAGAGAGAGAGAGAGAGGAGAGAGAGAGAGAGGAAGAGAGAGAGAGAGAGAGGAGAAGAGAGAGAGAGAGAGAGAGAGAGAGAGAGAGAGAGAGAGAGAGAGAGAGAGAGAGACCAGATTTTTATGTGGAAAACCAAAGTGAGTAAAACCATGAAGAATAATATCAAGTATATGAAATAACACCAACTCAAAAACTATTTGTGAGCACCAACCCAAAAACTATTTGTGAGCACCAACCCATAGGAGCATCATCCCTTGGAAAGATTTGTGAGCACAAACTCACAAGAGAACCAACCCTTCTTGTGTATAAAACACAACCATCTCTCAATGTTGCTTTTCTCAACAAATGATAGAAATTTACAATATCTCTTTCTATTCTCTCTTCTTTTCTTATATAAAGCAATTAAAAACCCTACAGTCTCTTTCAATATTACAAATGGCTTCTCAAGATTTTATTTATATATTTCCAAATGACCTTTGGCATTCCCCATTTGTGACCCTTCACTCCTCATAAAAAATGGTGCCAAACTTGCATGACCCTTCAAATCCTTGAATTTTGAAAAGGCACATGGTGACCCTTCATAAGTAAATGCATCATTTCATATTTTGTCTTTATCTTGGTGACATTTTGAATTACTTAAGGTGACTCTTCATGGAAAAATGTGCCATACACTCTTTTGTCTTTACTTGGTGACTCTCGAAATTCCTCAAGATGACTCTTCATGGAAAATGCATCCCATTCCTCTTTTGTCTTTACCTTATGACTCTTTGACTTCTCCATGGGATTTATTTTGACTTTTATGTAACCAAAAAA
The DNA here is from genome assembly GCA_037957365.1 of Torreya grandis. Taxonomy (NCBI): domain Eukaryota; kingdom Viridiplantae; phylum Streptophyta; class Pinopsida; order Cupressales; family Taxaceae; genus Torreya; species Torreya grandis. The sequence continues at coordinate 8,135 of JARHVA010005101.1, read as the reverse complement.
ATATTAATTAATATTAAATAAATATAAACACATTTTAGCCAAAATATGAACATTAAAAATACCTTTAGACAATAAATGCTATGGGGAATTTATCACCAATGCTAGACCTTTGACATTAATGACAATATTTCAAATAATATCCCCTTTTGTCATTGATGGCAACCTCAAACTGAAACTGCCACATCCTAAAACTTGTACTACACATGCCAACCTACACATACTACCATCTAAAAAACATATATTAATTCTCCCATACTGTAACATCATGTACCTATTCCTTGTACCTATTTTTACACTTGTTCCCTATACCTATTTCTTATACCTATTTTTACACCTATTTTTGCACCTATTCTCTATACCTATTTCTGTTCTTATCCCCCTTTGACCTAATTGGCAAAGGGCCTATATTGGAGCTAACACTTAGTTCCCCTTCAACTAATGCTGATCTTCAATGGCATGAAGTAAAATAAATTACTCCCAACTTTTCCTATAGATACTTGAATATGTATTTTGGTAGCGCCTTTGTGAAAATATTTTCAATCTATTCTATTGTACTATATATATTCCATCTTAACCTAATGATTTGTAACCTGTTCTCTCAAAAAGTGATATCTGATAGGAATATGTTTTTTTCTTGAATGCATCATTGGATTCTTAGAAATATTAAAAAGCACTTGTGTTGTCACAAAAAATAGAAATAAGTTCATCGTATTTTACCTTGATATCTTCTAGAGTATTCTTCATCCAAAGCACTTGAGTAAAACATAATACCACTACAATATATTTTACTTCAGCTATAGAAAGTGATATTAAATTTTTTCTTTTTTATTAGTCATGATACTAAGCTATCACCGAGGAAGAAAGATCTTCCACTTGTACTCTTTCTATCATCAAAGAAACCTACCCAACTTGAATCTGTATAAGCAACCAAAGTGAAATATCTACCTGTGGGATACCGTAATTTATAATCAAATGTCCCCCTTGATATCTCTAAATATTCTCTTCACCAACTGAACATGACTCTCCTTTGAGGTTTCTTGATATCTCACAACCATGCCTACTACATTCATGATGTCTGGGCTTGATGCTGTTAAATATAAAATACTACCAATCATATATCTATATAAATATTGATTCATAACAAGTGATTCTTCATCCTTACTCACCTTTTTACCTATACCCCTTGGTGTTCTAACTAGTGGAAAATCCTCATAAACAATTTTTTTCAACATTTCCTTGGCATATTTACTTTGAGATATGAAATTTCCTTTATTTGAATAAATTATTTTTAACCCTAATAAAAATGACAATTATCCAAGCATATACATCTCAAATTCTTTTTGCATATTATCAAAAAATTATTCTATCATCTTTTCAATGTTTTATCTAAAAATTATGTCATCCACATATACCACAACAATAAATTGATGCTCACCTTCTATTGTTATGGAGAGATTACTATCAACAAAATCTCTCTTGAAGCCTTAATCTTATAAGTACTTATCAAGTCTTGCATACCAAGCTTTGGGATCTTGTTTCAATCTATACAGTGATTTCTTCCATTTGCATACATGGCTATTATTGTTTGAGAGAATAAATCCCTCAAGATGCTCAATGTAGACATATTCTAGATTCCTATTTAGGAAGGCAAATTTGGCATCCATCTGAAACACTTTGAAATTTTAAAACACTGCATATGCAAGAAACATTCTAATAGCCTCTAGCCTTGCTACTAGTGAAAAATTTTCTTCAAATCTATACCCTAAATTTGAGCATATCATTTACATACCAACCTAGCTCTATTCATAGTAACATCACCATCTTCATTCAAATTAATTTAGTATACCTAATTCGCTCCTATCATATTTTGATCCTTTAGTCTAGGCACTAATTCCCAAGTATCCTTATTTTCTATCTAATTTAATTCTTCATCCATTTCCTCAAACCAATGCTCATCATGTCTAGCTTCTAAAAAAATTCTAGGTTGAAGTTTGGATAATAAATAAAAATTTACTTGCTTAGATTCACTTACCATCATCCTTCTAGTGCGAACTCCAATTATTTTTTTGATGATGTAATTTTTATTATGATTTTTCTAATATATTTTTGATGGGGTCTTAGTGTCTTTTTGATTCTCCTTCTCATCTTTTGACTCTTCAAAATATTCTTCTCCAATGATTTTAGGAGTGTTCACTAGATTATTGGCTCTTTTTGATACATATTCATCTATCATGACACTTACACTTTCAAAAATATTCTTGGTTTTTTTAATAACATTTATAAGCTTTAATTTTACAAGAATATCCAATAAATATACCTTCATCTATTCTAGATTCAAGCTTACCCAATTTTTCATAAGTTCTTTTTATGAAGCATCTACTACCAAAAACTCTGAAGTAATCAACTATAAACTGGTTTATGTTTCCATAGCTCATAGGAGCCTTCTCACTATTGAATCTCAAAAATTATCTATTATTAATATGCACTACTGTACCAACTGCCTCTCTCCAATATTTATCTAGTATCTTGGATTTATTTAGCATTGTTCTCACCATCTCCCAAACTATTCTATTTTTCCACTTAACTACTCCATTTTGCTATGGAGTTCTGGATGTTGAATAATGTATATTTATCCCATGGTCTTAAAAATGCTCAATAAACTCATCTAACATGCATTTTCCTCCTTGATATGATCTCAGGCACTTAATCTTAAAATTAGTTTCATTCTCAACAAAAGCCTTGAATGCATTGAATTGGCTGAAAGCTTTTGATTTTTTTCTTTAAAAACATCACCCAAGTCATAATTTTTAAAACAATTAATAAGTAACATGAAATATTTCTCACCTTGAGTACTTTGAGTTCTTATAGGTCCACAAAAATTATTGTGAACAAGCTCTAACATCTGAGTGGTTGGAGTATTCTTTTGTTTTGAACCATCTTTTGACCCTGCTTCCCATGTGGACATGGTTCACAAAGCATGTTGGAGGGATTTGTATTCTTTGAAAGATATCTAACTGATTGCTTCTTGTTGATGTTAAAAAGATTTTCAAAATTTATGTGTCCCATTCTCTTATTCCATATCCAAATTTCCTCAACTTGACTCAAACAACATTTTTGACCTTTGATATCTGATAACATATACAAATTGTTGCCTATTTTCTGAGCATCTACAATCAACCATATGAATCTCTTTTTCCTAATTTCAAAACCTTTTGCATAAAACTTTAGTGTGTGTCCTTGATCACACATTTGACTTACACTTAAAATATTATACTTTAAGAACTTATACATACAGAGCATTTTTAGTCTTAGTTATACCATTATCCAAACTTAGTGTACCTATTCTAGTAATTCTAGCAGTAGTATTGTCTCCAAATTTTATTGTGCCACCATTGATCTTCTTTAGGGTTATGAACTTTCTCTGTCTCCTATCATGTGCCTCAAACATTTTCTATCAATGAACCATGGATTTTCTTTGTTTCTTGTATACAAATCTATCTAGACCAACATATACATTTTAGGTTGTTTTTATACCATGAACCTATTTGAATTTTCTTCTTGATAAATAGAACCTTGAAACTTTGGTCCTTCTTGATTAACTCAAACACACTTCTTTTATACCAAGCTATGTGTTTTAAAGTTATTTCACTTATAACATATAATGGCCTCTTCATTAAAGCCTGATAGAGGAACAAAAGATTTGTGGCTTCTGCTTGACTTTAGATGAGTTTCCTTTTCCTTGTTTCTAAAATTGTCAGCCTTTTTTTTGACTTTCTATTTTCTTATGACCATATCCATTACAATAAAAATAGTAACCATAAAAATAAAACCTATTTGTGTATCTCTGACCTGATTGTCTTTTGTAGCTTTATTCCTTCTAGCTTTCTTTGTTTGAGATGTCCTCTATATTCTTAACTTCTTTTTTTATTTCTCCTTTTGTAAGAGCTTTAACATAGCTCTTTCATTTTTCTATGTTAACCTTGTCTATGAAAGTAGTGACCTCCCCTTTTTATTTTTCAGATCTAATACCTATCTTATCTAACATTGATCTTTGACTTTCTAATATCTTATGCAACATATTAGTGCTATTTTCAAATTTTGAATCATTGGTTGCTCTATCATTGATTGCTTTATTTGTTTTCTAAAGATTTGCTTTTAAAGAAGCAATTTAAATAACATACCTTTCACATTCTTCACTTACTTTTTGGAATTTAGCTGTTAGATATTTTTTAGTCTTTTTGGATTCTTTAATGTGTGCTTGTAGATATTCAATTAATTTTTTGACTCTTTTTCATTTTTATCGATCTGGAGCTTCAATATTTGATTCTTCTTCTTAAGAGATTTTCATTCTTCTAAGGCACAAATGAGTTCTCCTTCCAGATTCACTTTGACTTCATCCCATTCTTCTTGATCATCTGTACTTTTTTCTTGTGGAGGCATCTTCATGTATGGCCATGAATATAATCTCTTTTTCTTCTAAATCACTGACTCCACTATCTTCGACTGATATAGGATCTTTAGAATACAAACTCTTCTTCTCAAATCCATTCTTGAATTTTTATTTTAAATCTTCTTATATGTAGACTTTCCTTGTTCATTATCACCATTACCCTTATCTAGGCACTTCGATATAAAATATTCAATCTTTCCATAATTAAAACATTTAAAAGGCAATTTTCTTTGATATTTACCTTTGCCCTTTTTTAGCTTACGAATGAAAAGATATCTATTTTCATCTTCATCATTGCTAGATCTATCAATTAATTCTTAAATCTTAACCTTGTCTTTATTTGATATCTTGAAATCAACTTCCATTTTTGAGGGTTTCTCTTATTCTGTCCACATCTCATATGCTGTGAGAATACCATGTAGTTTATCCATCTTTAGCTTGGCCAGATCCTGCAATCTCCTCAATTGATGAAATATTTGCATCATATCTCATTGGTAGGAATCTCAAAACTTTTTATACCACCATTGATTCTTCTAACTTTTCTCCAAGGCCTTTGAATTATGATTAACTCTTTGATCAACCCATAAAAGATAACTCACCTATATTTTCTTCCTCTTCCATTTTCAAACTCTCAAAATATCTTCTGAAATTCTGGAGCTTAGCTTGCTGAACCTTTCCATCACCTTTGTAAATATTTTCAAGCTTTACCAAAGTCTCATGAGTAGATTTGCATTGCATAACTTTAACAAAGTTTAACTTACATAAACTACATAAAAATAACATTTAAAGCTTTATAATTATTTTCACTTACCTTCTTTTCTTTCAGAGTAGTCACAAGTGTCTGTGGCTTCTCATATTCCTCCACAACTACTTGCCAAATGTCAAATCCAAGAGACATTAAATAATTCCTCATACTTATGCTTCGCAAATCATAATATGTCCTATAAAAAAAAGGTGCCTTATTTTTAGAAAAACCTTCATGTGGTCCAACCATCATGCTTTCCCTGATTTACCTTCAAGCTATAAAAACTTTTCAAAAGGAAACCTTATTTGATACCAATTGTTAAAAAAAAGATATACTGAGAAGAGGGGTGTATTATTATATCATATATATTATAAATATTTTACTTAATAAAACTTCTCTTAACCATACATTCAAGATATGCAATAAAACTAAAATAATATGCACCACACAAGAGAGAGAGAGAGAGAGAGAGAGAGAGAGAGAGAGAGAGAGAGAGAGAGAGAGAGAGAGAGAGAGAGAGAGAGAGAGAGAGAGAGAGAGAGAGAGAGAGAGAGAGAGAGAGAGAGAGAGAGAGAGAGAGAGAGAGAGAGAGAGAGAGAGAGAGAGAGAGAGAGAGAGAGAGAGAGAGAAGATTTTAATGTAAAACCCCAAAGTGAGAATAACCGTAAAGAACAATCTCAAGTATATGAAAGAACACCAACTCCAATTATAAAATTTGTGAGCACCAACTTTTAGGAGCACCAACCCTTTTGCTAATCACCAACATAACAACTATTTGTGAGTACCAACCCATATGAGCACCAACCCCTTGTAAATATTTGTGAGCACCAACCCATATGAGCACCAACCCCTCTTGTGTATAAAACATAACTATCTCTCAATGTTGCTTTTCTCAACAAATGATAGAACTCTACAATATCTCTTTCTATTCTCTCCTCTTTTCTTATATAAAAAAATTACAAACCATGTAATCACTTGCATATTATAAATGGATTCTCAAGATTTTATTTATATCTTTCCAAATGACCTTTGACATTACCCCTTTGTGACCCTTCAATCCTCATGGAAAATGGCACCAAACTTGCATGACCCTTTAAATCCTTGTATTTGAAAAGTCACATGGTGACCTTTCATAAGAACATTCATCATTTCCTCTTTTTATTTATCTAGTTGACCTTTTATATTATTTAAGGTGACTCTTCATGAAAAAATGCACCACACTCTCTTTTGTCTTCACTTGGTGACTTTTGAAATTCATCAAGATGACTCTTCATGGGAAAATGCATCACATTCCTCTTTTGTCTTTACCCCCATGACTCTTTGACTTCTCCATGGGTCCCTCTTTTGACTTTTATGCAACCAAAAATATATTAATTAATATTAAAAAAAATATCAATGCATTTTATCCAAAATATGAACATTAAAAATGCCTTTAGACAATAAATGCTATGGGGGCCTTTATCACCAATGCTAGACCTTTGACATTAATGACAATATTTCCAACAAACAGGCTCATAGTAACTCCTAAAATAAAAAAGGTATATAGTCATCTTTGAAAATCATGATTGAGTTTTCAAAGGTCCTTTGTCTCTAAAAGGCCTAAACAGAGGTCCTTAAGCTTCTTTGGAACAACATATAACATAACAAAAGGAATTTCCAATGCTCTTGATTATTTGGTTTCAGAGTCCCTATCACATATAAAACTTGTGCCAAATTTGAGATCAAAATGTTGAGAGGGAGATGGTCATTTGGATGCTCAAAAGTACCCTCTATTAAACTAAAAGGCTTCAATTACATCTACAGGCCTGAGAAGGGGGATGGATCTTTCTTTCACTCAAGTTACATTCTAAACTTTATTATCATGTTCAAAGGTTCCAATGGTTGAAGGAATTTTATCAACATATAATCAAGGTAAAAGGAGGGTATCACATAAAATTTGACTCACTTTGATCACCTTCTATCTGTATAATGTCAAAATGTCAACCTACAATAGGGTAGGTTGACAATGAGTTATAAATGTGTGTTTGAGAGTGTCTCAAAACTTCCAAGAATAAGATAAACATAAAAAGGTGATTTTGTGACATTAATGGGAGGTTAAGGATCCCATATGATACTACCAAGGAAGTTAAATAATCTCACAATAGGATCCACACAAATAAAACATAGTTGACTATGTAATCTCAGTCAATAGGCAGTAAGCTAGAGGTGATTGTTAAATGGTGATTATTGTATTCCAAAGATGGGGATAAACACTTGAGACAAGTATAAATGTAAATTTTGGAGACTAACAAGGTTTTTTAAATCAGCTTGGATGTATAAATAGGGAAACTAACCTATATGTAGGCCTAAATTCATGAAACATAGTCATGCAAGCTAACTCAATTTTGTGGTTTCAAGAGTATAAGGGACTCTTAGGGATATAAAATGATAATATGGTGTTTGGAGTCATTATTTTATAATCTTGAACAATTAAATGGAAAACCTACATTGATATATCAGACATAAGAGATGGTATAAATAAAATAATACATAGTCCTCCTGAGAACCTTGTAGATAGTATTGCACCTAAATGTCTACCTATGAAATAGGAAGGATGAAGATCTTACACTTGGGGTTAAGGAGAAAAAATTATGGAGATAATCCTAAGCACCTGAGCAACCCCCTCAAAATTTATTTTGTGAGACCAATTGGGGGAAGTGCCCCATATTTTGTCTTAGACAAGGGGTACTTTTCCCCTTGCATAGACCCTACCTACTCCATGAGAACAAGTGGAAATAAGTGTACAAAAATATAGGGGATTATCAAATGATTATTTTTGAAGATGCAACACATCCATATAAATATAAAAATCCTTACTATAAGTGTTGGAAGCAAATAAGGTACCCTACACTATAAAGGTTGTAGTCACCATGGCAAGGAATGGTAAGCAAAGGGCTTACT
>JARHVA010005100.1:1062500-1318637 GCA_037957365.1 Torreya grandis | reverse complement strand
TCAAATAAGAGTTAGAGCATGATAATATGACATTAAATACACCTAAAATAAATTTTTATAATGGTTTTGAACTATATTAAACCTTTGACTATGTTTGACCATTCCAAGACTTTGGCATTGACCATAGTACTAGACAAGTAGACATGAGACTAGAATTTAAACAATGATATACAAGGACCAATATGATCATATAGGACTATTTAAGACCACTAGAGACCGTGACAAGACCATGAAAAATATTAGACACATCTATGAAGTTTCAACCTATAGGGAGTGACCAATTTTGACTTGGGGTCAAAATTTGGTTAACATTCTAAGGGATTCATAGGGGTAGCATGTCTACAATGCTAATGAACTAGTAGCCTTATCCTTCCACTGGACTATGAAGTCACTCTTCTACTTAATCTGAAACCAATATACCTTAAAAATATTTCAAACTCACACAAAACACACAACAAGAAGGAAACACACACTATGCTCAAAGCATTTAGGGGAAACCACACATAAAATACCCAAACAACACACCTAACCTACTATGTAAAAACCTCAAAACATGTTCGAGGTGATAGAAGAATTTCTCTTGCCTCAACTAGGATCAAAATGGATGTTTCTTGAAACACAACTACTCCATGAGAGTAACTCACCATTGTATGTATGCTTATCAAAAACATTTCTTATGAAGATGGTTAAAAGACTTACCATTCATGAGACCTCTGCAAGCTACAAGTACACTTCTTGAAACTACATTAAATGATCTTCTTATCTCTTATTTAGTCATGTTTGATAGTATAGCCTACTTGGTCTCATTTATGATCATTATATGCTTATCAACTTGATTCTTAGGAGTCATGAGACCTTGGTCTACTTCACTTTCATTTGAACCATGATGTTCTTGATGTTTATAGCCTTCATGATTGCCTTCTTACTGACCCATCATGTCTGCAAGTGGTCCAACATCATATTGAGGTTTAGGTTGCTCCTCACTCACAAAAATGTATACCTCATCCTAATCACACTCTGTATATAATTAGAATTACATGATTTACATGAAATAATCCTAGATCAGATAAGATAGAGCACACTTACACTTCTGATTAGGTATACACTTGTTAAGTAGGAGCATGACCAATATGGGGATCTACTAGACCCAATTAAGGGATCACTTGTATCATTTGTCACAATATATCATTCTAAGAAGGGTTCCAAAGCCTACAGTATAACACAACAACCCTAAAAGAGTCTTATTATTTGATATGTCACTTATGTTAAAAAATAAGAGAGTAAACTATTCTAATAACAATAAAAGTAAACTAATAAAGTGTGCACCAAATCTTATGGCACAAAGTGGGGGTTAGAACAAAATAATAAACAATAACTAAATTAAACATTCATAGGAGACATATACTCACATCAATGTCTATGGAATCCTAATATATGGAAGAGAAGAATACATACTGCATTATCTATCTACTCTTACAAAGGAGAAATAAAGTTAGGAATACTTACCTTTGAAGATGAACCTATCGAGCTTCAATCTCTCCTTTAGCCAAGGTGATTCACAAGAGATTTTTGTGGTTTGTAAGGATAACCAAGATAAATCATCTCTAGGATACACAACCTACCTAAGCATCCAAAATACTTCTCCACAAGACAAGATCATAGCTCCAAATAAAGTATTGAATCCTAAATATTTATTCATCAAGTAGAATGGTCAATAAGTAGATGTTCATTTGCACTTCTTCACTTAATTCTACTCTCTCTTCTTAATAATGATGAAATGAACTTGTATATATAGGTGGATCTTACCTAAAAACTTGTGGACATGTTGTCTATACTAGGTCAACCTAGCACATTTTTGGGATAGCTCACTAAGTCTGTGCTAGGTCAACCAGGAGGCTAACAAACCAAAAGAGCTAAAGTGTCCCCAAAAAACACTAGGTCGACTAGGTTGACCTAGTTTTTTGAATAGTTCAAAAGAGTAATAAGGAAATAAATGAAGGAATAAAGCATGAAAATGAATGGAATGTATAGGAAAGAGAGAAATAAGCTAAGGGTTCAAGGTTTTAGGAGACAAGTGTGTAGATGGCAAGTGGCAAAAGTAACAACAATCTTACAAAGCACTGATGGTCTACCCACCCCTTTCTCAGTACACCCCTTAAGGTATGCACTCAGAGAGATTGAGAATCAATATGTTATTTCAAGCTACAAAGTTTCAATAATCAATAAAAGTTTGAAAATGTTATGTGTATATATATGCCCCAGCTGAAGCTCATTATGTGTCATGTAAGTGCAACACAGGATGGTGCTTTAGGATAGAACATGATAACACACAATGCTAATGTTAAATATGGTGTAGTAAGTATAAAATAAGATAAATGAAAGGATAGAATAAAATAATACATACCTTTAACTTACCTTAATATTTTAGATAAAGAAAAAGGCTACAAAAAAGTGAAGGCATCTAATGTAAAGCACACTAGGTGAACCTATAGAAGTTAGTACAAAAAATAGCCAAAAATTGGAATTTTTGTAATATAGGCATATAGTGGTTAGATTAATATTTTAAGAAAATTTGGAAAATTAAGATTTTTAAATCAAGGTTTAGAATATTTAACGATGGCAAATGAATGACAAAAAAATGACAAAAAAAGATGGCAAATGGATGACAAATGATAAGAAATAAATGACAAATGATTAGAAATAAATGATAAATAATATGAAATAAATGACAAATGATATTGGAAAGAAAATGAAAAATGACAAAAAGGAATGTATAACATACCAAATTACGATGGGAAACATGTAAAACATGAATGATAAATGAAATATCAATGCAAGACAAATCTAACAAAGATATGTAAGAAAGTGAAAAGTAAGCACCCATAATATATTCAAAAAGGATCAAACGTAAAGAAAAATATGAAATAATTTTAAATGAAATGTAAGTCAAGATGTAAGACAAACATGAAGAAGGCATACATAAAGAGAAGCATATAATAATGGTAAAAGAGGTGAAAACTCAGTTGTCCATAATAGAAGGATAGTATAATAATGACAAATGAAATAAAAGAGTGATATATAGTTATTCAAACATGTTGTTTAGCTTCTAAGGATAGATAAAATTAAAAAAAATAAATGCTAGCATGTTTTAAGAGATGAAGAAGATGGAATTAGAAGAAGAGGGAAAATAGATTTGGAATCACAATTTGCCTATCAAGGGGGGAAAACAAAATGGGTGGAGGGGAGAATGAAGGAAAAACTAGGGTATAAATAACTCTTTATTGAAGTCAAGACACTCATATTTGGTTTATCAAAATAAGAGGACTATCGACCTTAAGGACTCTAAAGAAATTCTCTTAGCTACACAAGTCTTAGGTCAACAAATGGAGTATATAGATCATCCCATGAAGGATATATGCATGAAAATTAAAATGGACCTACCTCCCTACAACATGTTCCTCATTTTTTAGGACCCCTTATAGAGCTTTCAGTGGATTACAAAGATTGGGTACTTGCGTGAGAAAGTATGTAGTACCATAGATTTTTTTGAAATCCCTTATTCCAATCTACTAGCCTACTACACCCCAAAGGACTTCAGCTCTATGTGACATCAACTATAGAGTTTTAACTTCAATTAGAGATAGGAGTTGTGCTTGTAATCACATCTTTTGGTATGAATTTAACTTTTGAGATTTGTATGTTTCCTTTTAGATATAATTTCCTTTTTTTTAAATGATTTGGATTTTAACTTTCTTGATGGTTTTTTCTATTCCTCCTCTATACAGATTTGGAAAACCAAACATCAGTGCTAAAGATTACTTTAATTTGAGAGATTAGGACAAGGTTTCTAAGAGAGAGAAACTTCAAAGAGCATGGGGTCTAAGAGTCTCATAAATCAAGGTAAAATAAAAATGCTATCTTGACTTTGACCTTGTTTTATCCAATATGGAAATGAATAGAAAGGGGAAATCAAGAGGAAATGACACATGGAACAATTTAAATTTCTTTGAAGAGAAAAAAATGGTGACAAAGGGAAAAAATGGATTCAATGATAGCAAAGGGTGTGATTCCTGATCATGAGAATGAGGGAAATGGAAGAAAACATGCTAACATAGATTGTTATGCAAATTCCATCTACCAAAAGAAGCAAAATCTAAAGCCTAATAATAAGGATCACAAAGAACATGAAAAAATGTTAATTTTATGAGGAGGGTCAGGTCTTATCCATGGTCTTGCAAAGGAACTCATAAAAGAGAAACTCACAAGGGTGCCAATGAGAAAGAGAAAGAAAATGAGGGAGCCTTTTGATAAAGAAATTCACAAAGAAAAACCCAAAGGATACCAAAATAGCATTGGCAAGAAGTAAAATGAGAAAAATAAGTAAAAAGGATGGTAATTTTGTGAGGGGTGCTAGGTCTTATCTGTGGTCTTATTAAGCAACTCACAAAATAGAAACCCACGAGGGTGCCAAAAGAGAAATGCCAAAAGAAAAAGAAGACTATAGTACATCAAGAGGTAAATGTTAAATAAAGGGACAAAATGATCATAACGCTACTGAGGTAAATAATGACATAAAAAATACAAAAATGAAAGATAAATATAAGGACAAAAGAAATGAAAACAAATGCCAAATGTGATGTGTAATAAAACCAAATAATGTAAAGAAAAATAATGATGCTTAGGAAATTAAAATTAAGAGAAAAATTCACAAAAATAAAGAAACATGAGACAAAAAGAATAATTAAAAGATATATTAACATCTATATCAAAGATGAGCATGTGAAAGATAAGACTATAAGTCTCAGAAGGTTTCTTGAAGCTGAATTTGTTTGTTGTTATGCATTGTAGAAGACTGGACATCATTATATGCCAAAAAGGGTAAGTGGGTGGAGGGATGGGCATTGCAAGATAGCCCAAAGTCTGAATGGATATATGGATGGGTATTATAAGATGACCCAAAGTCTAAAGGGAAATGTGGATGGGCATCACAAGATGCCCCAACATGTGAGTTGTAATGAGGTAACATTGAACCATTAGAATGATCTACATTGGGTTGATCAGTGCATTTAGAGATAGATGAATGTGTCAATTTTTTAGATTTTAAGAATGTTGAATGTGACATATGATGTGTAGGAGAGGTATGAGAAGGTAAAGGAGGACAATATATGATATGATTTGGATTATGAATTTGAACTAGGTACTCTTTTGGTTTATGTGACCTAAGATATTGAGGTTCAATAGATGCAACAATATGTTTAAAGTTGTTTATGTTAGCTATCATTTCCTTATTAGTGTAGGAAGAAGGATTAATTATGGTTTGAATAAAATTAGTGGATGAGGCTTGTTCATTAGGTAGATGATGTTAATGTGATTCTAGTTCTTGGGATTGATTTTGAAAATCTTGAAGATAATCTTGATAATGTTGTTTTGTGAGAGTATCAAGATTGAGATGTGGACCAAGCAAAGAAGAAATAAGAAATCAGTGAATATCAGGACAAGACTCATGAGAATGACCTATAGTAGCATGCCATCAATAAAATTCATCCAAATTATACCAGTTTGGAGGAGGTTTAGAAGGATCAAAGATCATGGATTTAGAGGTGGCAATTTCTCCTTAACTTGTTCTAGACTCAAGGGAGGGTGGGTTGGGTTAAAATTGGTTGAATTTGATGCTCCATTTTGAGATTGGGGAGGCTTGGGTGAATCAATGGTATGAGAACAATATTGGAAAGGTGCTTTAGTATTTTTTCTAGGTGGTTCAAATTGAGTCATAATAAAGTCTTGCCTTTTTGCTTGGTTTAAGGCTTCTTCTAAAGTTTTTGGTCAAAAAATTCAAACTTTGTATTGAAGAGAAGGTTTAAGAGTAGTGACAAATAGTTTTAGAAGAGTGTCATCATTCTTGTTATGGTCTACTTTATGAGTGAGGGTGTTAGGTTGTGGAGCTAAAAGCTTCACTGATGCAGACATGGAGGAGGTTGCAGGAGAGTTGCTAAGTGTCAGAGACACCGGCGTCGGTCAGGCCAATCAACGTCGGCAGGATAGGGCAGGAAGGCAATCGACGTCGATCAGAGATCGGCCGGCGTCAGCGACCCCCAGGCGGATAGGGACCGGCGTCGGTCACCTGTGTGGTTCGACTGCAAGTTAATTACAGGCAGTTGGTTGACGAACCAAGTGTTTGCATGATGAGTGCTAATTTTAGACTCATAGCTGCGGATTTAATTATTGTAATTAGATGTCTAATTATTGTTTGGATGAGATCTATATAATAGACTCATGGTTGTATTGGAAAAGTGTTCTAGTTTGAGTTAAGCAAAGTTTGTTCCTTCTGTGTGTGAGGTGAACAAGTGGGTTCCTCCTAGTTCCATAGTACTAGGTGTAGGTGCTGGTTTGGAGAGTCAGCTAGATTCTTCAAGAGTGTAGGATCTTGGTCACAGTTGCATGGCCTATATAGGAGATCTACATGGTAAGTAAGATCGTTGATCTGCAGGTGTATGTGTGTGCAAGGTCAACGTTCACAGGTGAGCAGAATCGTTGTTTGATTTGCAAGTGTGCAAGATCATATAGACAGCAACACAATAGGGAGCAGTATCAGGCAGGATCTACTTGGAGTATAGGTGTGTACTCAGATAGAGCAAGAGAGGAAGGCAAGGGAGTTCCTTCCATAAGTATGGTCTGTTGAATTGCAAGTTGTTGCAGATTCATGGGAGATCTACTTGAAGTACCTTGAGTACTTGTGGAGCACGTGGAGTGCTTGTGGAGTGCGTGGAGCACTTGTGTTGTGCGTGGAGCATGGGAGGTGAACACAAACTCTGTATTTGAGTTGGGTGTTGGGACCTGTGAGAGGGAGAGCTTTGGGGAGAAGAATTATTGTTCACTTGAGGTGTGGGAAACCTCTCTAAGGTGGTGGAAAAGATGTGGGATATTCTCTATTGTATTCTTTTCTGTATAAAGTGTTAATACAAGTTGTGTATTGTCTCTCATATGCTGTGTTATTCTGAATTCTAGTTACTTGGTGAATCTAGTTATTTCTGCATATTATAGTTGCTTGGTATTTGGTAATCAATTGTATGCTTCCGGTGTTTCGCATCCTGACAAGTGGTATCAGAGACTTGGTTGTAGGTTCTTGAGCTTGATACCAACAAGTGGTATCAGAGCTAAGGTTGCAGGAAGCAGGGTTGTGTTTGGTTACAGGGCACTCTCAGGGGTTTCTGATCGAGCAACGGCAGATCAAAGTAAGCTAAGAATGGAGGAGTTGAAAAGCACAGATAGTCACTCACGGTCTGATGGAAAGAAAGAGTAGGTAAAAGAACATTATTGGTTGGTAGCAGATCAACATGAAGAAACTGAAGAAGCAGATGTTGCAGGTGTTGTTGCATAGGATGCTCTGGGAGGTTTCTTGGATAAAGTTGAATCTTGGATAAAAGATTCGGTTGCCTCTTTCCATGCAGCCCCAGGTAGAGGAGCTGGTGAGCCTTGCCAAAGAATTGGCAAAGGGGAAGTGAAGCTAAAATTTTAGGCAACCAACACACAGGTGTTGATGAAGGTCATGCAGGTCCCAGGTTTGGAGATATGGCTAATTTCTTTAGAAAGATTGGGTGATGAGAGATGCACAAGAACTCTCACAGCGGTAGCACTTGAATTAGCTGGTGGTAAGAAGACAGGTACTCTTTATCTACTTGTTTATATTACTGATTCTTCTTCTATTGCAGAGACATGGCTTCGTAGGCTTGGTCACATGAGCAGGAAGGAGATGCATGTTCTTAAGTGGAAGACAGATATATTTGACAGGCTTAAGAACTGGAAAGCCTTGGTGTTCTTGGAGGAGATGGCGGATAGAACTTAGTGGATGAGGCTGGATACTTCTGAGCAGAGCAGTTTGGACATGGGATTTGATTCAAAGGAGCTCGCGGGTAAAAAGTCATCACTCATAGGCGAACACAGGTACCGGCATCAGTCAGGAGGAACCGGCGTCGAACAGATAGGTGCCGATGTCGGTCATGTGCAGACCGAAGCCGGTGATGTCAGGTAGGGTAAGACCGACGTCAGTCATGGGACCGACGTCGGCAGTATGTAAGACTGATGTCAGTTAGGAGGACCGACGTCGGCAGCAGGGACACCAGTGCTAACAAGTTGGTAGTCAAGGACAGACGCATGGGAATCGACGTCGGTCGGATGCAGACTGTGGGGTGGCCGAGGTTGGTCACTGTAACAAATTTTGGGTGGACAGCGTGTTGTCAAGGAGTCTCAAACACCCATACGGAGGACTGAAGGTGTAAGTAGGCCCTCAAATTCATGTTCTTCTTCTTCATACTTGTTGCTGATTGTATAGCAGGAAGGATCCAGGAAACAGGTGTGAGCTAGGCAGGGATATGATATAGAACCAAACGGGAGTTTTGGTAGGTTTGCCAGCTGGATGAAAGCACAGAGACGAATGGATGCCTTAGTAGAAGAATAGAGAGAACGGATATGTGAGATGGAAGACTAGCCATATGGTCTTGAGGAAGCTGCAGGACAGTGGTACAGATTTTGACAGGTGGAGGACGAAGCATGGCTTCAGTCAGTGTCAGGTAACTACTGTGGTTTGTCTTACCAGGTGGATGATGAGTCATGACATCATTCTGTTGCTGTATGTGGATAGTATGCTAGCTAGCAGGGGTGTACATACAGGGTTTTGCTGAGCTAAGGGTAAGATTAGTTCAGTGGCATGTCATGAGGAGTTTGGAGCAGCGAAATTCTTTGACATGGGAGGCATGGAGATCATAGGTTGATTTTGTCTCGAGTGGGAGCTGATGTGAATCAGGTGTTGGTGAGGTTCGGGATGCAGAACCAGAGCACACTAAGGGCTGGACAGGTACAGTGTCTGAAATCACATGAGGTCTGGTATAGACCTGAGTATTCCCATGTAGTGGGAGCTGTCAGAGTTAGGAGCCAATTCGGGGAAGTGGGTTCTCAGGTTTTTTGAGAGGGACTGGCAGCAGGTGTTGCTATGCAGGGTCAGGACTTCACTACAGGTGTTGTAGGTTTGGATGTGGCAGGGTACTCAGATGACAGGTGGTACACCACGGGATGTGTGGTGGGTTGTCTTCAGGTGGGAGCTTAAAGAGGGATACAAACCAGGAAACAGATTAGATGGAGTACAGGTACAGGTATAGTGTAGCTGTTTATCTCCAAGTGGGAGATTGTTAGGTTGTGGAGCTAAAAGCTTCACTGATGCAGACATGGAGGAGGTTGTAGGAGAGTTGCTAAGTGTCAGAGACACCGGCGTCGGTCAGGCCAATCGACGTCGGCAGGATAGGGCAAGAAGGCAACCGACGTCGGTCAGAGATCGGCCGGCGTCGGTGACCCCCAGGCGGACAGGGACCGGCATCGGTCACCTGTGTGGTTTGACTGTGAGTTAATTATGGGCAGTTGGTTGACGAACCAAGTGTTTGCATGATGAGTGCTAATTTTAGACTCATAGCTGCGGATCTAATTATTGTAATTAGATGTCTAATTATTGTTTGGATGAGATCTATATAATAGACTCATGGTTGTATTGGAAAAGTGTTCTAGTTTGAGTTGAGCAAAGTTTGTTCCTTCTGTGTGTGAGGTGAGCAAGTGGGTTCCTCCTAGTTCCATACTACTAGGTGTAGGTGCTAATTTGGAGAGTCAGCTGGATTCTTCAGGAGTGTAGGATCTTGGTCACAGTTGCATGGCCTATATAGGAGATCTACATGGTAAGTAAGATCGTTGATCTGTAGGTGTATGTGTGTGCAAGGTCAAGGTTCACAGGTGAGCAAAACCGTTGTTTGATTTGCAGGTGTGCAAGATCATATAGACAGCAACACAACAGGGAGCAGTATCAGGCAGGATCTACTTGGAGTACAGGTGTGTACTCGGATAGAGCAAGAGAGGAAGGCAAGGGAGTTCTTTCCATAAGTATGGTCTGTTGAATTGCAAGTTGTTGCAGATTCATGGGAGATCTACTTGAAGTACCTTGAGTACTTGTGGAGCACGTGGAGTGCTTGTGGAGTGCGTGGAGCACTTGTGTTGTGCGTGGAGCATGGGAGGTGAACACCAACTCTGTATTAGAGTTGGGTGTTGGGACCTGTGAGAGGGAGAGCTTTGGGGAGAAGAATTACTGTTCACTTGAGGTGTGGGAAACCTTTGTAAGGTGGTGGAGAAGATGTGGGATATTCTCTATTGTATTCTTTTCTGTATAAAGTGTTAATACAAGTTGTGTATTGTCTCTCATATGCTGTGTTATTCTGAATTCTAGTTACTTGGTGAATCTGGTTATTTTCGCATATTATAGTTGCTTGGTATTTGGTAATCAATTATATGCTTCCGGTGTTTCGCATCCTGACAGAGGGAATTCCATTGTTTGATGAAAGTATGAGTTGATTCATTAGGAAGTTGTTTGGCTTTGAAAAATGACTAAGGTAATTTTTAGGAAAGTCATCATGTTGAAATTACTTCACTAGAGCATTGACTAAATCTTATAATTATGAGAAGGAATGTATAGGAAGTTGGTTGTGCCATTTAAGTTCATCACCAATAAAGGTTTTGTCTAAAAGCTTGGTGGTAAAAAAGGTGTTAGTTTGGACCCATTCCTTATATAGATTACCAAAATAGTTAAGAAAGATAGTAGGATCCTTAGACTCATTATATGTGATAGTTGGAGAAATTTTTCCAATATTTATGGATGTAATGAATGGGGATAAAGGTTCATTTTGAAGATGTTGAAGCATTTTTTAATTCATTAGAAGTTATAGGATGATATTCCCATTGGAATCTATAAGAGGAGGAGGGACATAATTTTGATTTGGTTGAGACATGATGACTTGAGATGGTTGACTAATAATGTTGCATACTTTTGTTGCATGCTCATCATTTGAGATTGATTGGAATTTTTCACAATGTTCATTTGATATATGACTTGGGCAAGAAGTTGAGTTGTATCAATAGGTAGATTTGAAGGTGGAAAATTAGTGTCAATAGGAAGAGTATTGTTAGTGTTGGTGGAAGGAATATTGTTTGTAGGTGGAGGATACCCAACATTGGTGCTAGTTTTCTTAAGTGTGGTATAAGAATAAGGAAGCTTAGTAAAGCCACCATTCTTGTGAAGAATGTAAATAGCATTATCACCAAGGTTTTTGAATATTTGGGAACCATCTAGATTATTAATTTGAGTAGTATTATTTGGTGAAGGACTCCAAACATTGGTATTGGGAGGAGGATTATGATGAAGGATGTCAACTACATTACATTGTGTAGTGAGTGGTTTAGGCTTAGGAGAAGAGGAAGGAAGCAATTGGATAGTTTCATCGAAAGTAATGAAATAAGTGAGGTTACTATTCAAGTCCTTAATTATGTAATGATATACACTAAGAGAAGGCTAAGAAGATGTCATCATGATGAAAAAAGACTAGATAACCACATTAGGAGAACAAAAAGTGATAGAAATAAGTACTAGGTTGACCTGGTGCAAAAATAAGGACTATAAAAGTATACACGGTCAACTAGGTTGATCCAGTATAGTGAACATAGATTGGTAAAAAATATAAAAGGGTTGTAGATAGTACAAGTTCAACCTATTACAGTGGACAGATGTTGAAAAAGCTACTAGGTTGATAGGGTTGACCTAGTATAGTAGATAAGTTCCTTATTTTGCCTATATCTTTAGTTTTACTCATCCATTTTTTAAACCATAAATCACATTGGATTTGTGATGACATAGAGAAGATGAAAAAAATTATATTAATTTGTTAATTAAAATAATAAAATTTACAAATAATGAAAATCAATAATTACTAAAGGGAAATAAATATTCAATTGAATTGATGTTTGCCAATCCAATTTATGCACACAAAGCAAAATATTGCACTAACACTAGATAATGCAAGATTTTGCACACACAATTGATCAAAGATTAAGAAAACAACTTTAAAGTAAAGCTAGCTACTTGGTTGACCTAAAATGTTGATTAGATTATTAATAATGATTTTAAATGTAAAGGGGAGATTGGCTCTAATCAAGGTACTAGATAACAATATATGGATGGTTTTAGGTAAGTTTAGGATGAAAGAGACTATAGTGGTAATGATATAAGCTTGGTAGTGGGTCCTACCCCCTCACTTCACACACCAAAACAATAAGGGTAATGGATGCTTAGCCAAAATATACCATTAACCATGCTTTATACATGATCAAAGCATCAAGTCAGCTTCCCCCTTGGTGATGAAATCCAAGTAGGTAGACCTGGGTAGCCAAATATTTAAATTATTATTGATGTTTATGTGGTTTGATCATGTGTGCAAAAGAATATAAATAGTGAAATTAATTAGTTAATTGAAAATCCCCTAATTAAACTATGTGAACTATTATAAGCATACAAATAATTGAAAATAAAGATGTGATTAACATGTATGGTTAATTCCAACTTTAAAACAAGTTATAGTTGAGAAACTATATGGACAATCATATAGAATAGGGTCAATAGGTTGAAACCTATACTATGGAATCAAAGTCTGAAAGTGAACTAGGTCAATTAGGTGGACCTAGTTATTTCAAAAAAAATAGAACACAGAACTAGGTCCACAAGGTCAACCTAGTTGACTATGCAGAGGTACTTTTAAAGATTACAAAATGTGAAAGGAAAGTATAGAAAAAGAAAGATACATAGAAACAAAAAGTGATTTGAATGGTTTAGAGATGAAAAGGAGAAGATTTTTGATCTGGCACCTTAGAGAAAATTTGTAAAAACCTACAAATTATGTCGAGTTGGTTGATTAATCAATACAAGAACCTACTTAAAAAGTGTTGAAAATGTACTAGGTTGACCTGGTCAACCTAGTAAGTTGAACCAGATGTCTAAAAATGCACTAGGTCAAGTTGGTCAACCTAGTAGGCTAATCTAGAAGTTTGGAAATCTAAAACCTGTACTAGGTTGACCTAGTTTATTCAATTACCTATTACTAAAAACATACATAGAGAGAAAAAGAACTAGGTCGATAGAATTGATATAGTATGTCAAAATATGTGATCAAAATAAAATAAAAGAAAGTGAAATAAATCTTGCAAGGGTTAGTTTCACGTCAGGTTTACCAGAATGTATGCAATCATAAATGCATCATATCCATAAATCAATCTTGGATCAAATGGGATAGAGCATGCCTACACTTTTAATTAGGGGGCATATAATTTTTAAGTGAGATCATGACCAATGTGAGGATTCCCTAGACCTGATTAGGGAATCACTTGTCACAACACATCATGTGAGGTAGGGTTCCAAAGCCTATAGTATAACACAATCGCACAACCCTAGAAAATTCCTATGATTTAATATTTCACTTATGCTAATAAACAAGAGAGTAAGATATTCTAACAACAATAAAATTAAACTAATCTAGTGCACACCAAAGCTTGTGGCACAAAGTTGGGGTTATAAAAAAACAAATAAAAAATAACTAAATTAAACATGCATAAGAAACATATACTCATGTCAATGTTTATGAAATCTTAATACATAGAAGAGAAGAATACATATTTCATTATCTATCTACTCTTACAAAGGAGAAATAAAGTTAGGAATACTTATCCTTGAAGAAGAACCTACCGAGCCTCAATCTCTCCCTTGGTGAGGGCGTTTCACAAGAGATTGTTGTGTTTTGTAAGGATAACCAAGATAAATCATCTCTAGGATACACAACCGACCTAGTCATCCAAAATACTTCTCCACAAGATAAGGTCAGAATTCCAAATAAAGTATTGAACCCTAAAGCTTTATTTCTTAAGTAGAATGGTCAATAAGTAGATGTTCATTCAAACTTCTTCACTTAATTCTACTCTATCTTCTTAATAATTATGAAATGAACTTGTATATATATGTGTGGATCTTACCTAAAAACTTTTATACATGTCAATTATAATAGATCGATCGAGTTAACCTAACATGTTTTCAGGCTAACTCACTAGGTTTGTGCTAGGTCAGTCAAGAGGCTAATAAAACAAAAGAGCTAAAGTGTCCCTAAAACACACTAGGTTGGCCTAGTTTTTTGAATAGGTCAAAAGGGTAACAAGGCAAGAAATGAAAGAATAAATCATGCCAATGACTATAATGGATAGGAAAAAGATAAATAAGCTTAGTATTCAAGGTTTTAAGAGACAAGTATGTAGATGGCAAGTGGAAAAAGGAAAAATAATATTATGAAGCATCATTGGTCTACCCACCCCTTTCTTAGTGCACCCATTATGGTATACACTTAGAGAGATTGAGACTCAATAGGGTCTTACAAAATACAAAGTGTCAGTAATCAACAAAAGTTTGAAAATATTATGTGTATACACACTCCTAGATTAAAACCTAATTGATAGTGAATTAAAACTTTTTGTCACTCTCAATAGGCCCACAAATGACCTCAATCTCAAGCTCATTCTTCTTTTAAGAAATATTTTCCTTAATCACTTGATCAAACTCTTATACTATGGCATGAAACTACTACCATAAATCATATTCTTCTTCATGACTATCACATTCATGAACTCCTTCACCTTGATCAGGAAAAATTGTGCCATATTTTACATCATCATGTTCTATTATACTTTGAAAATCATCATCATCATCTATGTGAAGATAGTAATTACCTTCTACAACTTGTTGAAGAGGACCATCAAGGCTTACCTCATACTATTCATCACCTTCATCATGAATGATGTATGTGTCAAGACTTGTCTCTTTAATGAAAGTATATGTATCATACTCATAATTTTAGCACTATACTCTTATAGAAAGAGATTAGAGATACCTTAAATTTTGGAATATGCTTTATCATCTATAGCATGTTCCTCTTACTCATGGATAGTACAATTCAAATTAGAGATAGCTTCCACATATGGCTCAATGTGAAACTTTGATAATGGGTATGTCCTTATTTTTACCTTAGATCCATACCTTGTTCTAAAGTCCAAGAAATAACAATCAATAGAAAGATATCCTCCTATCTTGGTGGTGAATTCTCTTGATAGACAAATAACAAAGTGTGCAAGCAAATCTACCACCACTATATCTTATAAAATTGGAAAGCTTAGATAGTCATGTAAGAATAATTTCAAACTTTTTATGAGACCTATTAACTTATTTGGCATCCCATAAATATGCAACACTTATTTTATATATAGCTCATATTTCAATCCCAACTTGTTTGCAACAAATTTGGTCAAAACTAAAGTGCTTACCCCACTATCCACAATGTAATTATGAACTTGTGTATCTCTCACAATGAGGATAAGGTAGAAAGGTAGGGATTTTAAGATTTTGTGGAGGGTTCAAAAATATGAGTAGGTGAATTTTTTATGTCTACACACCATGTCTTTATGGTTGTGGACTGATATGGAGTTGGGATAGCTGCTCTTAGAGTAGTTCCTTTTTACTAGGCATGTGGAGTACTTCCCAAAGGGATATAATTATTTGTGTATTATTCAAGGAGTCAATGACATTAAAATAAGAAACACTAACCTTTTATTAAATTCTTGTAGGAAATGAAGTTCCTTGAGCTTGAGGTAATGAAGATTGGGTCACCCTTCCCAAGTTCTAAATTTGAAGAGGTGCAGGAGTTGTAGAGGCTGTCATATTTTCATTCACACCTTGTTTCATTTAAGGAGGATTATTTTGAACTTGTTTATACATATTAAAAATATCCCAAATCTCTTATTTTTGAACTTGTGTTGGTTGAAACTGAGGTGTTTTGATTTAAGACAAGTATATCTTCTACTTAGAAGTTTGCCCAGCTCACCCCTTGACTGGTATACTCTCTATTTGATTATGCTTGCATGAAGCTCTCATATTTTATGGTCAAGTGAGGAGTAATTACATATTGATATACCAAAGTTTTTCCTTCACCCTCATTATCATTCTTAAACTATCCTTGTGGCTTCCATTATTCTCCTTGAAATAGATTAGTATGGACTCAAACCATGGCTCTTGTGTTGGAAGTAGAATTTAGAATAGAGGCATTAGGTTTCCCATGTAAATTAGACTAATATTATCCAATCCCTTAACCATTATACTGAGGTGGAAATATATTTTCTTGAGGAGGGTAATAGTATGGGTTATGGTGAACTCCAAATTATTGATTTTGTTGCCTAATTTGAGATTTTAAAGCTTTATACTTTGCTTGAAAATCAATGGAATCATCTAATTTATTTGGGGTATATTTAGACATGTTACTTGAATTTGGAATTGGAGAAAGACTTGTAGAATTAGTATAAATGTTAGGCAAGATGGGCATAGAAAATTTTGGAAGAAGTTTATCAGCTTGAATCAAACCATTCTTATCTCTAATAGCTATATCATAGGCTTCAAGTAAATTATGTTCACCCATGAAATGCAACATAACAACTATATCAATCCCAATAGCTCTTAGGTATGTTGGGAAAACAAAACTTGTAGGGGGTCTCATGGGAGGTGGTAGTCTATTCCATGTCCTTTGAAACCTCTTATTGAAATCGTGCATAGTTTCCCTAGGCCCTCTTTGAATGACATTTATATGATTTATGAGTGATGTATGATCACTTTTATCTTAAAAACTTTAATTCAACAACTCCTAAACTCATCCCAAGTAGTGATACATCCTCTTGACAATGTTCTATACCAATCAAGAGCCTTTTTCAAAAGAGACATAGCAAGTAATCTGACTGCTATGTTAACTATAATGACATTATGGAAATTAAAAAAATTGAATATGTCTATAATATGCTCACTTGTTTATGATAGAACCTTCCCCATTGAAATTGAGAACACTCTTGGTGGCATTGGGAGGGATGTCATCATAGGCATTAAGGTTTATACGATTTTTAGTATTGAAGGTGGGGAAAGCATGTTTCCTATCCATGTTGCCTTTAAAATCATCTTCACTCTCTTGTTATTCTTTACTTTCAAAACCTTCTTTCTCTTCAAGCTCTTCTTTAGGGTTCTCAAATGTCAAGGTAGGCTCAGGATATTGAACTTTAAGAAGAAGCTCAAGATGAGGGAGTGGATTTCTAAGATGATAATCTCTACTTTCAGTTGATATAGTAAGGACTATGAAATAATAAATTAGTCTAAAACAAAATTTTATACCTTTAGTGGAGTCACCAAATGTTGAGTAGAAAATACTTATGCATCTATGATGTTATCAAGACCAATATTCACCTTGACAAGAAGTGCTTCAAATAGTAGTCCCACTGAGCATGCCAAAACTATTGTCACTCAATTTTTCACCCTTGGAGAGTTAGTTCAAGACTTATCCAAATTGAGTGGAACATGAGATTACCCCTAGACCTATGGGTTGTTTATAACAGGGGTAAACCTCTAGATTGAAGGGTTAGCTCCCTTGATATGTTCATTTAAGCTCATCACCTATATTACTTAGCTTGTTTATATTAAAAGGGATATAAATAACATGAAATAAACCTATATTAATGATGTGATACACCAATTTAATATACAATAGACTACCATGTACTTTCACTATGAAAGATGATTCATAAGATTGACTTCAACATCCTAGATTTCTTTAACATAAGTATTTCAAACATGAAGGTGATATGCAATGCACTTATTCAAGGTGGATGAATAATATGTATGATTATAGACACTAATGCTTTAATTAATAATTATAGATATACAAAGAAACTAACTAAATTCATGTGACCTATTAAATAGAATACTACTTACACAAAACATGAAAGAGTAAGGTAAACATAAAGATAGAAAGTTATCACTTGTCATTCATCTATGTACTACAACACACACTTAGAGAAGAAGTAATGAACTAAAAAATAGATTGAAATATTTATTAAAATTTAAATATATTACTCAAACCATTATGGATTTTCCATACCGGGTGTGGATTCTAAAAAATAAGCTAAAAGTGGTTGCTTATATAGAGAAGTGTGAAGAGAAAGAGGGGTGTAGTATAAGAGAAATTATAAGTGTCCATGAGATAAATAATAAGGTTATTTATGAGGTATCAAAAAAATACCTCCAATTATATGTGTCTCACTCTTGAATCAGATCCAACCTTCCAAGTTGTGTAGGAGTTACAAATTAGCTTGACACCTTGACTAGCTTCTTAAAAATTATCCTTCTTTACATGAAAGGAGTGATAAATGGATATTAAAACCATGAATTAACCATTAAATAACATAAAAATAATAATTTAACATTTTATATTCCTTAATAAACTCATTTTACCTTCCATTCCATCATTTATGTGCATAGGTGTCTTGAAACTCTTCATTTCCCATGCCTAGTTTGGTCTAAGTGGCCCAAAAATCAAGTGTATATTATATAGATAATAAAAAAATAATTAATGGTCTTAAAATATTTTATTATGTCTGAAAAAACCATTTTTTTTTCTTATAACAAATCCCAATAACTCATTTTTCTCCTTAATCCCTCTATAGACCCATTTTCCTTGTAGCTCTAAAAACATGTAAACCACTTAGTGTAGGGAGTTATATGGATGATAATGTTGGAGAGTTATCAATTATTTCATAGTTATGTCATGTAGGTTTCTTTATGAGTGTATGAATTTATTTTATAGCCTTAGTGATAATTATAAAGTGTGTAATGTGCTTGTCCTAGTGTTCTTGTAGTTGGCTTGGTTGATCTTCAATTTTGGCATGGTTAGAGAGGTTCATAGATGAGTATGGTTATTTGATCATGTGTAATAGGTCCATAAGATGTCTTATATGATTTTATATCTTTTTTTTATAAGTTTAATTCATCTATTAGTCCATATTTTTCATCTAGATAATTTGGATGTAGTGGTATAAAATCTGATTAGGCAGTTTGCTGACATCACCATTGCCATATGTAAATGAGTCAAGGGGATTTGGGCATATGGTTGTGTTCAAATTTATACATAGTTTCTATGCACTAAATCTTAGATCATACACCTAAACATAGTCAAATATATATGTGTACAAATTTGGGCTCCCAGACATTTTGACAATGTTCTCCCATACTTAGCAAAATTTTAAAAATGGCAAGAAGAGTCGAGTAGTTATTTTGATGGTGGAATATATCACATATATGGAAGTTTTAGGAGAAGGTGATCATATGAGTTTGTTCATTTTTTTACTTATTTTCTTTTTGCTAGTTTTTAGATCATGAAACAAAGCGCATCAAAAGATATGCATATGTAAAGTTGGGCTCCTAGGCAGTTTGACTATGTTTTCCATACTTAGCCAAATTTGTGTGTGATGAGAAAGCTAAGTAAGAATTTTTATGGTGATATATATTGCAAATGTTAAGGTTTCAAAATAAAATGATCATATGGGTTTGTTTAGTTTTGAACCTAGTTTATATGTTCTAAATTTTAGATCATGCACTAAATCATGATAAAAGATATGCTTATTTAAAGTTAGCCTCCCAAGAAAGTTTTTGACATAGTTGGATCTATGATAGAAGTTCTTGAGAAGTCATTTTAATGACATTATATCTCACATGTGTGAATGTTTTATGATAACTTTTGCACATGGTTAGATTCTTATTTGAAAGGAAAACATATGGTATAATTTTTGGGACATGAGATTGATCACAACACAAGATATATATGTCCAATGTTGGCCTTCCAAGAATATTGAAAGGGTCCCCATACTTAGTCATTTCTACACAAGTTAAAGTTTGAGCAAGATCGATGGTGCACATTGCTTCAAGAAGTCATGAAGTAGTGATATAAGGATAGGTGCATCATGTTTAATTACTAATCAAAGGTATAGTATAAGGATCCAAAAAAAAGTAGGTATTCATATAGATTGATTCAATGGTAAGCATTGTTAGTTAAAGACCTAGTTGATATATAGAGATCAATAGAGCGCATTGAGTCAACATTTCAAGATTACATGAGATGAGTCCAAAGTGACTAAGGTTTAACATTTGGCATTGGTGGACTATGTGTTAAATATTAAACAAGATTGGCAATGCATATTTGATCTGAGCAACAAGGACATGAGATGATTACTTTGTGTTAAAAGTTTAATTGTGACTGTTGTCTTTCAAATATTTGAATTTAACATAAGGAAAAACTAGAGCTCTATATTTTTTGTATATATTTTTATATAAGTTAAATTTACTAGTTCTATAAAAATCAAAGATGAAGAGGACTCCATGGTACATCTATTGAACCAAATTTGAAGATCTGAAATTGAGTACAATCAAAGATATTGAGTTGAGAAGTTGACTATGTGTCTGTGCTTGCTCTACAAGTGACCTGAGAAGAATATTTGATCTCATTTTGATGTTATTTCAATGTCTCATGATGAATTTACTATTTATAAGTGTTGTAAACTCTATAAGGATACTCTGTGAGTATTTTGGAGGTGTGATCAATCTATCTTGAGTATGAATAATTCTTAAGAAGTTGAGTGTATGTTTGGTAATGGTGTTCATATGTATAAGGTCTTTGTTTGAGTTAATTTAGCATACATAGAGGAGAGTAAAGGCGACTATGATCATTTTATGATGTCCTAGGGGACATAAGGAGTGGACTTATGTCTTTGAAAGTGGTTCTATGTTTATTTATTTGCTTGATGAAGTACTAAATGGGTGTCTAGGTCTCCATGAGACCTATTAGGGCTATAGGGGCCTTATTAAGAGATGTAGCTACTTAAGGGTGACCCATAGGTAATATGGCCAACCTATGAAGATTGTATTGAGTTATGTCTTCATGTGAGAGATGCCTTAAGGGACAAGGCATGCCTAATGGCTGACCAAGGTGTTGATTATCAAGTATGCTCTATAAATAATGAAATCAAAGATGGTGATTTCTAGATTTTTTAAGTGAGAGACTTGGGAGAGATTTGAGAGAGACTTGTATGTGAGACAGTTGGAGAGTGAAAGAAAGGAGAGGAGAGTGAGAGTTCCCATCTAATTGGTTTGATGATCTAAGGAGATTAACGACTATGTGTATGATCTGTAGGTCATATTTCTAATGATAGTATAGTGTTCTTATAGTTTGAAGTTGTGCGAAGAGATTTGAGTGTGCAAATGAAGATTGTTTGAGTGAAGAAGGAGAGAGATTATGACATGCCTATGTGAGAGGCCTATATGAGTTAGAGAGAGTTTTTTTAGTTCTTAAATAATTAGAGGTCCATCATTAAGTGTTGAAGACATCAGTTCTAAGGTGGAAGTGTTCTTTTTAAGGAGGGTCTAAAGGACTTGATCTTCCTTAGGGGAAATTTCTCCTTATGAAATAGGGTTTCACTAAAGACATTTAGTTATAAGGACTTGATTAAGGTTATAGGTGAGAATGACTCGACCGAAGAGGTGATCAAAAGGACTTGATCATCTTATGGGCAAGTGTTCCTTGTCAAACTATTGTTTCATTAAAGGTCTTAGATCAGAAGAAATTAACCAGAGTTCCTAATCAGAGGGAATTGATCAGTCTCTTGTTTGTGATCATATTATAGGATAATATTCCATGTGTTTTTAGGCTTGAGAGTTGGTTTTATTCCCCAAGAGGGTTTTCCACATAGATATTATGTTTTGTATTTGATCTTACATTATATTCATTATGCATTGTGATTAATGATTTATATACTTCATGAATGATTGTATTGAATGCTTAAGTATTTTCAAGGGTTTAAAAATTGAATTGGGTTGTTTTCCAAAAATAATTAACCCCCTTTCTTATTGTATTATACCTATAATAATTAGTATCAAAATAAGGTCCTTTGGTAAAGGCTTGATATCTTGAAGGTGATCTAAGGTATAATGGCCAATCAAAATATGCAAAGTAGTTTCTCTACTAAGCAAGCACTGATGTTCAATGGATCCAATTATGCATTTTAGAGTGCTAGGATGAAGACATAAATCATATCCCTAAGGTTTGATGTATGGAATTATATTTTGGATGGTTATGTTGATCCTACTATTCCTCCATCTAGTGTTATAGACAAGATGTTGTTTGAGAATAACTCTAAGGAAATGAATGCCATCACTTGTGGTCTTACATAAACTAAGTTCACCAAACTAATTCACTACACATATACTAAGGAAATATGTGATAAATTGAAGACTATTTTTGAAGGAGATTCAAAAGTTAATTTAGAAAAGTTATAGACTCATTGAAGATAATTTGAGAGCCTCAAAATGAAAGAAGAAAATTTTGTGGCATCCTTTATGCAGAGAGTTGACGAGATTATAAACACCATTAAAGGTCTTGGAGAGAACCTTGAATAGGCTATTGTAGTTCAAAAGGGATTAAGGTATCTATCCCTTAAGTTTGATCCCAAATTATTTGCTATAGAATAAATTCATGATCTTACTTAGTTGAATATGGATCAATTGCATGGTACCCTTACTACATATGAGATGAGAGTAAATGATGATATAACACCAAAGAAGGAAGCAACATTCAAAATAGAGATGAAGCCAAAAAGGGAGTTCCAAGGTAATAAACTCAAGGAAGATGAAATTTTTGATATTGATGAGGATGAACTAATTACTTTGTTTACAAGGAAATTGAAAATAGGTTCAAGCAAGTATAAGGGTAAGTTGTATTTTAAATGCTTCAATTGTGGAAAGGTAAGACATTTTGCTAATAAGTGCCCTCAAAAGTAAAATAAGGATGTTGATGAAGATCATGATCAAGTTCATGATGATGGAAAGATATTATTTAGGTCTAATAAAATAAAAAATGGATTCAAAATGTTTGACAATAAGAAGTACTTCAAAGACAAGAAGAGTCTCTACACCAAAGAAGATTTGAGCTCATTAGATGAGAGTGAAGACAATGACTCAGAATTTGATCATGAAGATGATGGTCCTACTAAAGATGAAACTCTATTAATAGATGAGCAAAGAAGTTTCTCATAGTAAAAGGAGTCTACTTGGAGTGATTCAGATGATGATGAAGATGCGGTGGACTATAAGATTTCATTGACTAATGCTCATGAAGAACTCAAGATTGAGAAGAAGATAAATAAGAAGATGAAATGTAAACTCAAGGAATTTGAGGAGAAATTAAGTGTGTTTGAGTCAATAATGGATGAATATGCCAAGGATCATGAATATATGGTCAAATAACTCATTTGTCAATTGGAAATCTTGTCTACAAGCCTAAAATCTAAAGATGATGAATGTGCAAGGTCTATAATTGAAAATGAGTCTTTGAAATATGAGTTAGATAAGGTATCTAGTAAGTTTATGTCATTTATGAGATTTTAAAAGAGCTTAAGTGATATAGATAACATTTTGAATGATAAAAATCATGCAAGTGATAAGACTGGTCTTGGATACAATGAAGAACTAGAGACTACAATTCAAGACAAGATGAAGACTAATGTGAACAAGGATAATCAGCCTTTGAAGACAAATCATCAGACAAAAAATGAAGGTACTGGTAGGATGAATACAAAATAGATCAAAAAACCAAATGCCATGAGGTACATAAATTTCAATGGTTACTTCTATACTTTTAATCAATTTAGGCATAGAGCTAGAGAATGTAGAAGCCCTGTTAAGAATGAATTTTCATGGAACTATGATGGGGGTAATCATTCAAAAGGTGTGAGCAAGGTTTAGAGATAAAACTATCATGATATAGGAAAATTTTAAAAACATTATCCATTTAATGTAAGACAAAATGAGTTTCCATCAAGGAGTATGGTTTGCTAAAACTATGAACAGAGAGGTCACATTGCTAGATTTTGCAAGCAAAGGTCTACAAGATGGAACAGGTTTTATCAGGATCCTAGAGTGCAAGAGAGAAGGCAAGTGAACTGATGGATACCAAAGGTGATAAGTAATAATTATGATGAGTTTTTAGTTCCAAGTAATCTATTTTATATGGTGTAAAATTCTATAGATGTTGAAGAGTGTTAAGAACTCTCATTGACTACTCATGTTGAGAATGAAGAGACCAAGCTCAAGAAGAAGACCAAGGTATTTGTTGAGACTATTATTTAGATGTGTATGGATCCAAGTGAATATCCTATTTTTATTGATAAAATATCATGCAAAGAACATCAATTATTTGTACCTAATGATGAGGTTCTAAGCTGCAAGGTTGATTATTCAAATGAAAAGGTATGTCAAGATTCCATAGTTTCTCTATGTGTTGTGATTTTTATCTTTGAAGAAAAGGAGAGTGATATAGAAGAAGAACCAATTATCATAGTTCAAACTAATTAAAATAATAAAAAGAGCAAGAATTCTTATAGCTACAGAGGATTCTAGTGGTTACTTAGGAGATGTGGACCACTCTTGGCTTAACTTTGTTTTAATAACATTGTGGTGCAAAAGATGTCTTTGTCTATGCTTCTTGAGAGACTCATTTTAGTGGAAAAGAAAGTGTTATTGTGGTGTTCTTGAGATGGTCCTAAAAGACTAAAGTTGAGCATTCTTAGTTAGAACAGGTATGTCTAGGTGAAAAATATGTTGAGGTGATGTCATGATGTTGATAACTATATATGGAGTAGTTTGTAGGGTCAAATTGAAGTTTCCTAGATTGAAAAGGAGGATTTATTATTTAAGATGATCTATTTGCATAGAAAGGTATATTGAACTTATTCTAGCATGCTCTAGGTGGTTTTATGATATAAAGGTCCTAATATGGGTTATAATAAGTCAAGGCTCCCAATGGTGTGGAAGCTCAAATCTTGGTCCAGAAGTGTGCAATGGTTATCTCCAGGTGTACAAGAAGTTTCAGAGGTGAACGTTGACTGGAAGATGGTGTGTTGAATCTATTTGTTTTAAGATTCTAGGGTTTTGGGCTATGATATAAAAGTGGTCTAATTTATGATTTGAGAACTAATAATTCTTAATATGTTTAATGAGACAAATGGGTTTTAAAATCAAGCTTCATAGAGATTTTAAGGTTTGTGGTTCTTGAGTTATTTAATTTTTTGTCAATTTGGAGGCCTAATAGGGTAGTAGGTTTGTAAATAAAGTATGTTACTTATGATGATATTTTTGCTTAAAATTGGTGTCATCGAATGGGTTCATGAGAGTTCTCTAGATATTAAATTTTAGGTCATGAAGATGTATCTACTGAAAGGTGTGGGCTCTGTAAGTTCTAGGTAGGGCTATAAGGAGTCTAAGATAGGCCTAGTATGAAGAGTTTTTTTTGCCCAATTACTCAAAAATAGAAAGTTATGTTTGTTTCATGGATATTTCTCAAGTTTATTGAGATAATTTTTCTTGTTTTATGAGTGGCATGAAGTTTTTTTTATGGTCTTTATGGTAGGTTAAGAGAATAGGCTAGTAAGCATATATATTGGTTCCTCATGGTGTATGGAGATCTGAAGATGCTTATGTGGTGAAATTGCTCAAAAACCTTATGGAAAGTCCCTCTAAAATGTCTCTTGGTAAGTTCTATTAGATTTTAGTGTTGTGTATGCTCTTTCTTCATTGGTTGCAGTTCTTGGTTGAAGAGAATGTTGACATGGAGTAAGAAGAAGTTGTCAAGACATGCAGAAGTAGGCTCAAGGTAAGGGGGAGTTTGTATCATATTTATAAGATGGTCATTTCATATTTATGGCCTTTTAAGGTCCTCAAGATTAGTTGGTTCCAACTTTCTCATTGTATGAAAGAGGGAGAAAGTTCCTATTGTGGGAGTGCTTAAAGAGAAGGTGAGTTGTATATTGTTATATATGATGTTTGTTGACATTAATGATAAAGGGGAAGATTGTTTGAGAGATTTTTTGATGTCATGGTGATGTCATGGAAGTTTAATAATGAGTGTATGAAATGATTTGATAGCCTTAGTGGTAATGACAAAGTGTGCAATGTGCTTGTCTTAATGTGCTTGTAGTTGGTTTGGTTGATCTTCAGTTTTGGCATGGTTAGAGAGGTTCAAGGATGAGTATGGTCATTTGAGAATGTGAAAGAGTTCCATAATATGTTTTATATAATTTTAGAGCTTGTGTGCATAATTTTAATTCATTTATTAGTCCATAGTATAGACACTCAAAAACTACACATGACAACTTTCAATGTCAAATTGCCTTTTAAACCTAATTCGGTCTTGCATCTAGTGGACCACCTAGTCAATTAGAATCATTTAACAACTTAAACCTATCAAAGCCATATCCCTAACACATTTGGATAAATCATTTAACTCATCCTTTTTAACTTCTTTTAAACTATTTTATTCTTACCACTCAACCACTGACGGTCAGCTTAACCATTGATGGTTGGCCTAACCGTAGACGATCAGGTCTCCAAGACTAATTTAAATTTTTAAATCATTGAAAACTTATTTATGTGAGATAATAATCTCCTTAAATAACAACTTTATTTTAAAAAATAACTTTAAAACATCATGAATTGTAAAAAAAATCCCCTATCAAATTAGTAACTTCCTCCATCCTAATTAGCAACTTCATCCTATAAAAGGAGAAGAAGAGGAAGTGGAATGAAGGGACAATATATAATATTGAATCCAATATATCTTGCATATAAGTATTCAACATTCTTTAATAAATTAATTAACATCATCTAAGACCTAAATCTCTATCAAAATCACTTTCAAAATCCAAATTAATGTCACTCTGGCCAAATTACTTCAACCTTCCACCATCAAGTTTCAAGTATCTTTGCTTGTTTTCATTGATTTATCTTTTTTATAAACTTATTGCCCTATCAGACCCATCAGCATATCATTTTGCATCCCTCAACCCTGTAATATGCCTTTATTTACCCAAATACCTAATTTCTACCTTCTTTTCTAATCATTCCATATTTACACAAGTAACCATTAACAGTTAGCATAACTATCGATGATCACCTCAATCATCAATGGTAACCCAAGAGTCGATGGTTGGCCTAAACCATCGATGATTCCCCTAATCATCGATGGTCACTATGGCATAATAACATATCAAGATATTTTTATCTCCTTAACCCCATCCAAACCTAACTTTCTCTATTTCCACCTAATTATATTATCTTCTTTGATTTTATAGACCAGACCCTGACCATTTTAGCATAAGTATTGACCCACTTTTGCTATTTAGGTTATTTTCTTTGAACAAGAATTCACTTTCTCTTCCTTGCATGTATTTACTTTCATATCATTAAATTCAAGTATCCCTTATGTCCATTTATATCAACTTAATTTTTATAACATTGGATTGATGGCCTCCTAGCAAGAAATATGTTTCTTGGATCTAACTCATGCTAGGTAGCCCACTCAACCATCCATCTAACAACCCCCTTTTTTAGTGTCTTTATTATTTGCAAGTTATTCCTTCCCAGCTAAATAGGAGTTTCCATCATCATCTAAATTCACATGCTTACCTTACTAAGTATTCTCCTACATGTCGAACACACCTATCTACTAAGAGGGGGGTGAATCAATAGATCTCAAAAACTAGATTACTTACAACATTCAAGATGAAAGTTAAACAAATGAAAGAAAACTTAAATAAATCAAAGAGACATATCTCATTCATAGAATCACAACACATAACACATGATTTCTACAAGAAAACCCAAAGGGAAAAATAATGATGAGAATGTTGCTAGAAACTATTGTTCTAATCTAGCCTCACAAAATTTGTCTCACTGACTGAACCTCATTGGTTACATTTAAAGACACCCATCCCAAGGAGACACCAATCCCCTATTTTAAGATCACAAACTATAAATAAGCATCCACTCCCTATTATAATCACCAAATTAGTTTAATTTGATGGCACCAACCAACCAAACATTTATAATTCAAATTAATGACTTAGATTCACAACAGAATCCAAATCTTAGTTCTTTGTTGCATGTCTAGTCTATAACTACTCATTTCTCATTCAACACACTCTTGTGTGATATTCACTCTTTCTTCACCCTTTATCTATCTCTAAACTTTTCTATTTGATGCTATGATATTCTCTAATTATACCATCATACCTCCATGCTCATATGAGTCTCATATATCTACAACTACAGCTTGACTCTTCCCATTCCAAAATGAAAATAATTATTTTTCTTTCTTTCTCTTCATCTCTTTGGAATTTTTCATCAATCAATATTGATTACAACATTTTAAATATATAGAAGACTTTAGAATAATAACCATTTTTATAAGAAGAACCGATTCATTTCCTTCACTTGTCACACCAAAATTTTATAACTGACTTACTTTGTTAGCTTCTTAAAGATGCATGAATTATCCTTAAGCAATCCACCTTTTTTAAGTTTTTGATAATGCATTAATTCATCAAGTTCTTGAAGATGCATGAATCATTCTTTAAGTAACCCTCCTTTTGTTGGGTCTTTGAGTAGCATTACTTCAATTGGCTTTATCGATAAACTTCAACACTTTGGCTTCATCTCAATTTATTTGGCATTTATGTTTTACTTCCCCTTCATTGATCTCTTCAAGCTTGCTCAATATTTAACCTACCTTGACCCTTTAATAATGCCCTATATGACTTCACACTTACCCTTCAGAAAGTTACAAGTGACCTTTCTTCTTCAAAAAAATTATTGCAATCTTTTTGTCAAGGGATTTTTGATACAATTTCTCTAAAAGAATTGTTGCAGACAATTTCCCCAAAATAATTATTGTAGATAATTTCCTTGAAAGAATTGTTGTAGACAATTTCTTCAAAAGAATTGTTGTAGACAATTTCCTCGAAAGATTTGTTACAGACAATTTCTTTAAAAGAATTATTATAGATAATTTCCCCAAAAGAAATGTTCAAGTGCCCTTCAGCATTTCTATAAAGGACCACATACCCTTCAGCCTTTTTGAAAATATCCCTTCAACATTTTTGTAAGTGTCTACATATCCTTGACAAATTTTTTGAAAGAATTCATCAAAGTCTTCTTCCCAAAAATGTCCTTTAGAACTACTACAACATACCCTTCAATACTTTTATTTTAGGTCACTTGTCCTTTGGTACTTTTCAAATGTACCTTTTGGAACTTTTATTTTGGATAACTTATCCTTCAGCATTTTTCAAATGATCCCTTCAGAATCTTTAAACAGTCCACTTGCCCTTTGGAATTTTTTCAAGGTACCCTTCGGGACTTTTGCAAGAGTCCACTTGCCTTTTGGCCTTTTTGCAAGGTACCCTTCAGGTCTTTTGCAAGGGTCCACTTTCCCTTCAGAAATGTTGTCATGGACATTTTATTTGACAAAGACTTAATCCATTTTTTTGAAAGAATTCTCCACTGTGGGTTTTTCCCAAAGCTTTACTTATAAAAATGAAAGAAGTAAAGACGTCTTAAAACCCTGATCAACTCCACTAGATAAATTTAGATTCTTTACATTTCTTGACTTATAAACTATGACAAAAGTTAAGTCACTTGATAAATCCAATTCACTTTGACTTCACCTAGTCGAGTTCTCTACATTGCTTTTCTCATGAAACTTTATAAGTTGAAGCAAATAAAGTTCACATACCTGATTTACATTGTCTTGACCCAGTTAGGTTCTATGCATTGCTTTACTTATGAAATCTTATAAGTAGAAGCACATGAAGTTCCTAAGCCTAAATTACTCCATCCTGACCTAGTCAGGTTCTTGAACATGATTTACTCATAAAACATTATAAGTATAAGTACATTGAGCTGACAAACCTGATTCATGTTGTCTTGACCCAGTTGGGTTCTCAAACCAGCTTTACTTATAAACCTTTATAATTAGAATTACATGATTTTTACAAACCTAAAATGCTCCACAAGTACATGGACATGACAAACCTGAATTACTCTCGAAATGAAAAATATCCTTAAGTTCATCAGCACTATGCCTTGTTTGTATATTTGACATCAATGACAACTCATGATACTCTCAAATTACCAACAATCTCCCCCTTTGGCATTGATGGCAAAAAGATCTACAAGACTAGACAATCCCTGTTGCTTTGCTTCTTTTCCCTATTTTTCATATATGTCTTACTCTTTTCTCCCCCTTTAACATTAATGACAAATCATCTTCTACCAATATGTCAACTATCCTCCCCTAAAATACACATGTTTAGGTACTTCACTATTTTTTATCCTTGGACCTGTCATATTAAAACAAGATAAGAGTAGCTCCCCCTTAGGCCATAATACATTTACTCGAAATCTTCTTCTACCAGGAGTTAGTGATGTTGCTTTTATATTCCCCCTAGAACTATGCTTATTCACTAGGAACTAGTGATGTGGTGTAAGAGCTACCACTCCCAACTGATGTCTCAGATATTCAAATTGGTCCTTAGGTAATGGTTTAGTGAATATATCCATAATTTGGTCTTTTATTAGAACATATTCCATTATGACTTCTTGATCACCAACCTTTTCTCTCAGAAAGTGATGATTGATATATGCTTTGTTCTAGAGTGCATCACTATATTCTTGGATAGATTTATAACACCTAAATTATCACACAAAATGGGAATTGGTCCTTTGAACTCTACTTCAATATCTTTTAGTGACTACTTCATCCACAACACTTGAGTACAACATACCAATACTATAACATATTCTAATTCTACTATAGATAGTGTAACTGACTCTTGTTTTTTACTCAGCCATGAAACAAGTATATTACCAAGGAAGAATGCACCACCACTAATGTTTATTCTATCATCTATGCTTCCTGCCCAATCAGAATTTATGTATACTAACAAAGTGAAATCGACACTTGATAGGTAACATAATCCATATTTTATTACACCTTTGATATATCTAAATATTATCTTTACTACATTTACATGTGTTTCTTTTGGAGCAGCCTGGAATCTAGCAACCATGCATACAACTTGCATGATGTCTTGTCTTGTTGTAGTAAGATATAGTAAAATACCAATCATTGACCTATACAAAGTATGGTTAATTTTAGGAGATTCATCACTCTTTCTCAACTTACATCCAGTTATCATGGGAGTGTTAACTGGTCTGTTGTCCTCCATACTAAATTTTTTGAGCATTTCCTTTGTACACTTGGTCTGAGATATAAATATTCCTTTGGATTATGCAACCTATAGACCAAGAAAAAATGGAATTTTTCCCATCATGGATATTTAAAAATCCTTTTGCATTTGATTTGAAAATTCTATGCACATATTGTTATTACTACCACCAAAAATAATGTCATCAACATAGACAACTATGATCAACATATGTAAATTTTTAGACTTAAAATATATATTATTGTCAGCACATCCTTTGATAAATCCTTGTTTCTAAAAATACTAATCCAACCTTGAATACCATGCTCTTGGTGCTTATTTTAGACCATACAACACCTTTTTCAATTTGCACACATAGTCTTCCTTATCTATCAACTAAAAACCTTCAGGTTGTTTAATATAAACTTATTCATCCAAGGTTCCATTCAAGAAAACTGATTTAACATCCATTTGATAGACTTTAAAATTATTAAATACTAAGAATGTTGAAAACATTTTGATATCTTCTAATCTTTCCACTGGATTAAATGCTTCCACAAAGTCTATTCCTTTTATCTGAGCATATCCATTAAAAACTAGTCTAGCTTTGTTTCTCACAATAGCTCCATCTTCATTTAGCTTGTTTTTAAAAACCCATTTTGTGCCTATGACATTCTTGTATATGGGACTTGAAACTAGCTGCCAATTTTTGTTCTTTTCTATTTGACTTAGTTCCTCACTCATGGCCTTTTGCCAATTCTCATCTTTGATAGCTTCAATATAGTTTTTGGGCTCAATTTCATATAGTAAAGTAAAACTTATTTTTTCTTTGATCATTTTAATTATTCTTCTTATTTTAACTCCTTCCTTCACGTCTCTAATGATCTGCTCCTTAGGATGATCCTTTTGAACAAACTTTGGGGGTGCATTTTCAATCCTTTTCACTTTTTGTTCTTCATCTTCTGACATTTCATTCTCATCTTCTTCTTTCAGCTCTTCAATACTAATCTCCTTTATTGGTTCAATCTCTTCTTTGAAGATCTCTTCTAATTTCACATGGATGTGTTCCACTAGTTTATGCAATATTTTTTTACAGAAAACATAAGCTTTGCTATGAGTGGAATAACCAAGAAATATTCCCTCATCACAATGTGACTCAAAACTACCTAGTTTTTTCTTCTTCATTTGAATGTAGCATTTGCTTCCAAACACTTTGAAGTACTTGACCAAAGTAGGATTTCCATACCACAATTCATATGGAGTCTTATCACTATTCACCCTCAATTAAACTTGGGTCAAAATGTATACATCTATTTGAACTACCTCTCTCCAATAGCCATCAGGTAGGTTGGCTTATTTTAACATTATTCTAGCCATTTCCTTGATAGTCTTGTTCTTCTTTTCAACCACTGTAATTTGTTGTGGAGTTATTTTGGTTGATTAATGTCTTTTAATTCCATGCTTCTCATAGTACTCTATAAATTCATTTGAAGTAAATTCACCACCTTTATCAGATCTGAGGGACTTAATCTTTCTACCAATCTCATTTTCACCCATGGATCTAAAAAATTTGAATCTTAAAGGCTTGAGACTTGTTCTTTAAGAAGGTTACCCATGTCATTCTAGTAAATTCATCTACAAAAAGCATAAAGTAATACACTCCTTTGGAGCCTCTTATCTTGGTGGGCCCATAAATATCAGTATGAACTATCTCTAAAGGCTTTGTAGTTGCATACTCTTTAGTTTGAAATGAGACCCTAGTTTGTTTATTGAGTTGACACTCTCTACAAGTTGTGTTTATAGGCTTGGTTATTTTGGGCATGTGTCTTACACACTTATTGGAATTTGCTTTGATTAAATTATCAAAGTTAACATGGCCCATCCTTTTGTACCATAACTAGTTCTCATCAATCTTTATCATGAGACAATTTGTATTATTCACTTCAACCAGATTATATATGTTACTCTTAGTCATTTTTCCTTGTGCAATAGTTTTTTAATACCTTTTTAATTCATAACCTTCAGCATCAAATATGACTTTATATCCATTACCACACATCTAACTGACACTCAACAGATTATGTTTTAGTCTTTTAACATATAGAACATCATGTGTAGGAAGGTTGCCATCAATGTGTAAGGTTCTTTTACCTCTGATTTTGACTACAGTATAGTCTCCTACGATGATAGTCCCTTCTTTACATCAGCTCAAATTTGTGAACTTACTCTTGTCCCCTATCATATGCTTTGAGTAGCCACTATCTATGACCCATGTATTTTTCTCTTTAGCATGCAGTGATGTTTGAGCAATCATAGACTGGTTCTTCATTTTCCATATCTCCTTGGGCTTCTTGACTGTACTTATCTTTATTGTGTCATTGATTTGTGAGCCTTTATTCACTTTAGGAGTCTAAACACTTTTTACATTATTAGATTTAATAAACTTTTGTCTACAATACTTTGTTATATGCCTAAAATTATTATAGTTGTAACATAAAACATCTAGATCTAGCAAAGGAACAAATTAATTCTTACTTAAGAAGCTTATCCTTTTCTTAGGTAAAAATTTACAATCAATTGCTTTATGGTCAAATTGATTACAGCTATAACAATAACCATAAAATGATGAGGAATACCTGGTTATCAATTTCCTTTGGGAATATAAAGGAGATATTCTAAACTTTGTCTTATTCACATTCCTTATTCTTATGTTTCTTTTTGTAGTAGCAACCTTGGTCTTTATAGGAACAAATTTATTACTTTTATTCTCTTCAGGAATGTGATTTTCTTCTTTTCTAATTCTTGATTCTGCTATTGCCTTGAAATTTCCATACGAATTCCCAGTTATACTCAACATGGGACTCTTGCCTTTCTCATACCCAAGTCCTAATTTTTCTTTGAAGGGATTTTGTGAGAGGATCATCTCATCTAGTATTACAGATCCTCCTTTCATTTTTAGATCTCTATCAATTTGTTCTTTGGCCTTTTTGAGTTTTTCTCTTAGGTCCATGATTTCTTCCTCCACTTTTAAGCATTCTAAGGACTTTGCTTGCAAATTAGTTTTGACCACATCCTCTATCCTCTTTGCGTCCTCAACTTGGGTATTCAAACTCACTATCATTTGATCTGATTCATCATTTCTTTAATTCATTTTCTCAAACTCTTTTTGACTAAGATTTTTTTGTTTAGAATTTTCCTTTCTAAGCTTGTCTATTTCTTTTAGATCACAAATGAGTTTACATTCCATATTTACTTCTCCTTCCTCTTATTCATCATCATCTAAGTCCTCTTATTCTTGGCATAAAGAATTTGATCCATAATTCATGAATAGCACTTCATTTTATTTGGTCATAAAATCACTATCATGCTCATCACTTGAACTACTACTGTCATCAACAGAGCCACTATCTTATTTTGAGTATAGCCCTTTTTTATTCTTAAAGAATATTTTCTTCTTCTTAGGATAATAGGATTTCTCTTTTTGATTTTTCTTAGATTAATCAGAACTATCTTTCCTTTTATGTGGACATTTAGCAGCAAAGTGACTTATCTTTCCACAATTAAAACATTTGAAAGGTAACTTACCTTTGTATTTGCCTGAGCCCTTCTTAAATTTTTAGATGAAATTGGATTATACATCATCAACCTCCTTAGATTTAGAATTAGGAGTTTCTTCTTCTTATGCCTACTTAGAAACTTTGAAATTAGCTTCCTTCTTGGATGACTCAGCATCTCCTAACCTCATCTCATATGTAGTGAAAATTCTATGTAACTCATCTACTGTGAGCTTGTTCAGGTCTCTTGCTTCTTCAATGACAAAAATTTTAGAATCATACTTTGTTTTCAAAGATCTTCAAACCTTTTTAACAATGACTGATTCATCCATTGTCTCTCCAAGTCCTCTAGTTACATTTATAATCTCATCTACCCTAAGAAGATAGTTTGCAATCTTCTCTTCCTCACTCATCTTAAGACTCTCAAACTATCCCTTATGTGTTTGAATCTTGGCTTGTTTTAATCTATCATATCCTTCATATATTCTCTTTAAATTTGACCCATATTTCTTTTACACTTAGATAATGCATCACTTTAACAAACTCATTATTTGATAATCCACAGAGAATAGCATTATTTTCTTTGGCATTATTTTCACATGCCTTCTTCATTGCCTAATTAGTATGAGAAATAATAGGGGGTGTGTATCCATTCTCAACAGACATCCATATATTAAATCCTAAAGAGGTCAAATACACTTCCATCCTTATGTGCCAAAAAGCATAGCTAGTCCCATCAAACAAAGGTGCCTTGTTTGATGATGTTCCTTCATGACTAGTCATTTTGTGTTCAAACTCCAAGATTCACCTGAGCTGATTAAGCTTCTCACTAGGAACCTATGGCTCTAATACCAAGTTTTGAACACACCTATCTACTAAGAGGGGGGGTTGAATTAGTAGATCTCAAAAACTATATTACTTACAACTTTTAAGATGAAAGTTAAACAAATGAAAAAAAAACTTAAAAAAATTAAAGAGAGATATCTCATGCATAGAAGCACAACACATAATTTATACATGGAAACCCAAAGGGGAAAACCATGGTGAGAATGCTTCTTAAAACTGTGTTCTAATCTAGCCTCAAAAAATTTGTCTCACTGACTGAACCTTACTGATTACATTTAAAGACACCCATCTTAAGGAGACACCAATCCCCTATTTTAAACACACCAATTCTAAGGAAGAACCCACTCCCTATTATAAGCTCCAATTTAGCTTAATCTAATGGATTAAACTAGTCAAACATTTAT
Organism: Torreya grandis; assembly: GCA_037957365.1. Lineage (NCBI taxonomy): Eukaryota > Viridiplantae > Streptophyta > Pinopsida > Cupressales > Taxaceae > Torreya > Torreya grandis. The sequence continues at coordinate 1,282,984 of JARHVA010005100.1, read as the reverse complement.
AATTCAAACTAATGACTTAGATTCACAATAGAATCCAATCTCTATTCTTTGTTGCATGTCTACTCTGTAACTGCTCATTTCTCATTCAACACACTCTTGTGTGATATTTTCTCTTTCTGCACCCTTTCTCTATCTCTAAACTTATCTAATTGATGGTTTGATATTCTCCAATTCTACCATCATACCTCCATGCTCATATGAGTCTCATATATTTGCAACTACAACTCGACTCTTCTTATTCCAAAATGAAAATAACTATTTGTCTTTCTTTCTCTTCATCTCTTTGGAATTTTGCATCAATCAATCTTGATTACAACATTTGAAATATATAGAATACTTTAGAATAATAACTATTTTTACAAGAACTAATTCATTTACTTCACTTGTCATGTCAAACTTTTATAACTAACTTACTTTTTCAGGTTCTTGAAGATGCATGACTTATCCTTAAGCAATCCACCTTTTGTCAGGTTTTTGACAATGCATTACTTCATCAGGTTCTTGAAGATGCATGACTCATTCTTCAAATAACCCTATTTTTATCAAGTCTTTGAGTATGCATTACTTCATCAGGTTCTTGAAGATGCATTACTTCAAACTGGATTGATCATTAAACCTTGGCACTTTGGCTTCATCTCAATTTCTTTAGCATTTATTTTTTACTTCCCCTTCATCGATATCTTCAAAATTTCTCAATCTTAACCTGCCTTAACCTTTTTAAAATGCCCTACATGACTTCACACTTACCCTTTAGCAAAGTTGCAAGTGAACTTTCTTCTTCGGATAAATTGTTGTGGGCTTTTTGTCAAGGGCTCTTCGGGACAATTTCTTTAAAAGAATTGTTTTGGACAATTTCCTTGAAATAATTGTTGCAATTAATTTCCCCAAAATAAATTTTTAAGTGCCCTTCATATTTTATATAAATGACTACATACCCTTTGGCCTTTTTGAAAATATCCCTTTGGCATTTTTGTAAGTATCTAGATATCCTTGACCAAAAATTTAAAATAATTCATCAAAGTCTTCTTCCCAAAAATATCCTTCAAAACAACTACAACATATCCTTCAGAACTTTTGTTTTAGGTCACTTGTCCTTTGGCACTTTGAAAATGTACCCTCAAGAACTTTTGTTTTGGATCACTTATCCTTCAGCATTTTTCAAATGCTCCCTTCAAAAGCTTTGAATAGTCCACTTGCACTTTGTACTTTTTTCAAAGTACCCTTTAGGACTTTTGCAAGATTCCACTTTCCCTTCAGACTTTTTGTAAGGTACCCTTTAGGACTTTTGAAAGGGTCCACTTGCCCTTTGGAAATGTTTTTGTATACATTTTTTCTGATAGAGACTTAATCCATTTTTCCAAAATAATTCTCTACTACAGTTTCTTTCCAAAGCTTTACTTATAAAAATTAAAGTAAAGACATCCTAAAAACCCGATCAACTCCACTAGACAAATTGAGATTGTTTACATTGTTTGACTTATAAACCATGAAAGAAGTTAAGTCACTTGATAAACCTAATTCAATATGACTTCACCCAATTAGTTTCTCTACATTACTTTTCTCATGAAACTTTATAATTTGAAGCAAATAGAGTTTACATGCCCGATTTACATTGTCTTGACCTAGTCAGGTTCTCTGCATTGCTTTACTTATGAAATTTTATAAGTAGAAGCACATGAAGTTCCCAAACCTAAATTACTCCATCCTGGCCCAATTGGGTTTTTGAGCTTGCTTTACTCATAAAACATTATAAGTATAATCACATTGAGTTGACAAACCCAATTCATGTTGTCTTGACCCAGTCAAGTTTTTAAACCAACTTTACTTATAAACCTTTCCAAGTAAAAGTACATGAATTTCACAAACCCAAAATACTCCATAAGTACATGGACTTGACAAACCTAAATTAATCTATCAATGCAAAATCTCCTTAAGCTCATCATCACTATGCCTTATTTGTACATTTGACATCAATGATAACTCATGACACTCTCAAATTACCAATACTACACACCCTATTACTAGTTTCATTATTTACTTTCAAAATTAACTAAAACATTTTGGCACACTTGGTGGGACCCTAGTTTTATTTTCCTTCCTTTATTGTTTCTTCATTGAATAAATTCTAAAAATTTATTATTGGGATTTAAATAAACCTCTTGCATACATTGATTTCTTGCTTATCTCAGTTCATCTAGTAACTTAGGAGGCAAAGTAATTAATCATAGATTTTACACTTGTTATCACACACTGAATCCAAACCACAAAATAATTAACACATTAAAACATACCTGACATAAGGCTCAACTAGGATTTCATCACCTAGTGGTAACCTTACCCCTTCCCAACTATCCTACTTGGATTTCACCACCAAGGGGAGAACCAACTCAGCTCTCTAATTGAGTATAAACTTTAAAATTGGTATATTTTAGACAAGAACCTAACACTCTTACTATTGTAGGACTATGAAGTGAGGGGGTAGGCCCCAATAGCAAGCCACATACCAAATTTCAACATAGATTTATATGTTGAGCACCTGAACTCAACCTGAAACCAACCTTATATTACCTCTTTAGTACCTGATCTACAAGCCAAATTCCCTCTTCACACTTTCTAAGGCATAAAACAAAAGTGATCTAAAAGGAATCTTAGGTTTTAACACACTTTTAGTGTATGCATTATTTTCCTTGAATTATTTTCTTTTGATTGATCTTTATTTTAGGTGTGATTTTTCTCATATTATATCCTGTTTTCTCACATGGTCTTTATTAGATAGTAGATAAAAAACCAAACTAATCAACCACCACCTTCTTCCTCTTCCTCCATGGAATATAATTCTAATGATGAGGTTTCACCTCATTTCTCTCCCCCACCTACCAAAATCTTGGTTGTTTTTTAGGGTGATGTGGACTTCACTTCCTTCATTGTTAACAATATGGTGGCCCTTCAACATTATCTTAATAACTTACCTCACCATACCTCTATTGCTTTAGTTCCTCCTATGGACCCTCCTTATGGTATGCCTCCCCATCTTATGGTGGGTACCACCTCAACCCAACCCTTACTGACCCAAACCTCTTATTCCTCCAATATCCCATCTACTACCACTACCCAAACCCAATCCAACATTCCAACCTCTAACCAAAAACCTCTTACTACACCCCACACTTCACATATAGGTTCAAATTTACCTCTAGTTACCTATACTCCACCTACCATGGGGTTATCTTCTACCCCTATGTCTAACCTTCCCTTTATCTCAACCAATCCACCAACATCCACAACATTTTAGAACTTGATGCTTTCTATACCTCAAAAACTTCCACCCATTAGTACTAGATTCACCACTCAACCTCAACCTACCCAACCTCAACCCATTACCTCAGTGATATGTTTAAGTCAACCCACATCTATCCCTCAATAAGTACCCATAATAACCTATCAATATGTCTCTAACCCATAAGGGTACATATTACCTTCCACTCAACCATTTGCTCCAATCAACCCCTATGGGGCACCATCTCAACCTCTTATGACCACTTCCCAATATGTGGCTTCTTTTGCACCTTCTATCACTTATCCAAACATAGTAGCCACCCAACCTCAACAAAATGTTCCCTTTAATTATGTAGCTTCATAAACCTAACCAATTTTTATCAAGATGTTAATGTTGGCATCAAATTGTACACCCTAGGACACTCTATTCAGCTCCTACAATTTGATGCAACATTGAATCATCTATTAAGTTGTGGGGAACTTGTAAGAGAGATGAATCTCTAGTTTATGAGGGCTAGCTCCCTAGATTCTTCTTGAAATACCTATCACCTAATCTAATGCTTATTCATGGAAAAGAGGTAGAAGTTTTGCATAAAATGGAAACTACACTAAAGAGGTGATCTACCAAAGTATATCCCATAGACTTTTAAACTCCTACTAAGCAACAAATCTTTCCAAGACCAATTCTAGGCATTGAAGGATTCTAACATAATTGCTTTAATGTGAAGGTAGCATACATGGGAAAATCAATAAGATAACTTATCTAAGGGTAGATTTTACACCATAGAGACAATTTCTTACTTGAAGTAGAGCCTATTACAATCAATACACTTCACATGACCTATTATAATCATAACTCTTGCTTAAACATGAAGGATAAAGGGAGTAAGGATGATACTATCACTTAGCTCCACTATTCATCACTCACACACTTAGATAAAAATTTCACAACTTATAATTAGACTAGTATTCAATGTTTAAAGCAAAGAGTAATGTAATTCTAGTAGGGCTTTTCCATACTAGTTGTGCTGAGATCCATACAATGCCAAAAAAGCCAAAATTTATAGTGATTGTGAGAAGAGGGAGAGAAAGGGAGTTCATGAGTCATAGAGACACTAGTCACAACAAAAAATATAAATTAATTGTGCATATGAGAGAGAGAGGGTTATCCATGCAATTTTAGGAGCTACAAGTGTCATTTCAAATCATCCAATCCCTATAAAGTGGTCTAAAAACTCCTTTCCTTGAAAAAAAAATTGCCCCTCATGATTTCCCTTCCAAAACTACCTTATCACTAAAATTGATAAGTTATAATGATGGATTTGAGTAGGATGGGTTACTAAAAAGTCTTCACATGTATTGTATTTGCCTTTGATCACTCCTATACTTATGTCGATGCACCATCATCCATGGCAGTCCCAAAATGAGCTCTTTCCATGCACCTCTCACACTTGGCACCTAAATCCTTCCAATTCTTTAGTCCAATCCATGAACAAGAAGGGATGACAAGTTTAAATGGTTTTCATATCATTATTTTCAATAAATTATTCTTAAAAGGCTTTCCAAATTGAGTTTCACCACTTTTCCCCTAAGTGTTCATTATTTACCTACTAGATTAGCTAAAATGAAAGAGATATCAGATAGGCTTAAGGTGTTTATATGGATGATAAAAAGGATATGAGGACTTATAAAAATTCCTAAACTCTACCCCAAAAGTGATTTGGCCTTTTGAAACCTTTATAATCCTTCAAAGCATACATAAATTTCAAAAAGATCCTTGTTTTGACCCCATCCATATAGGTTCATACAACAAATTGCCATTGAAGGGTGTCTGAGAGAGTCCTCTAAAATTTCCCAAATTTTCATGTCATTTCCATCTCATTATCATGCTCCAAGTTTAATATTTCCCCAATCGGGTCCTTAGGAGGGTTTACAAGGGTTTTAGAGTCACTTTCAATCTTAATGTTTGTTCATAGCCATGGAACATTATAAATCTCTCTCAATTCAATTGTATTCTTCTAATAGACCCTCTCCATCATCCCCAAACAACTCAAGGTCCCATGCAAAATTTGGTGGAAGTTCCAAGCATTTGAAGTTACCCTTCAAGCCTCTTTTTTGCATTCTAGTAGGGTCTAAACACATTCTAGGCCAAAAATGGTTTCCTGATGGGTTTCATTGTAATATAAAGGCTTATACACATCTTATATACTTCAACAAACATTTTTCAATCACTATAATATCTTACCAAGAGCTAAGAATGAAACTTGGCCCCTGTTTGGTATTAGGCCTAGACCTTGCCAATAGGTCTGCCTATAACCTGATGATTGAAAACTCTTTTTTAGAATTCTAAACCTTTGAGATGGATCCTACACATCATTTAAAACTACATTAAGTTGATCCAAAATATTTCAATTCTTTTAAAATTCTAAAAGTGAAAATGACCCCTCATGAGGGCTTAGGCTCGTATCCTACTTAGCTACCTTGTCTACAAACCTCATTGTCCAGAATACTCTATTTGGTTTCCAACCCTATGTAAAGATGTATCATGTTTACATGTATTTTTCTTATCTATAAAAACCATATTTAAGGACATATAATGATTCTAGTCCACTATTCTTGCTTTTTTACCTCAAAATTGCCTCTTCATGCAAGAAAAAAGTGCCTTGTTTTTGAGATAAAATAGAGGGAAATTTTCCTATAGGTATCAAAAAACCAACCATTTTATGTTTTTAAAAATTTTCCAAGTGTAAATTTTAAAAAATAGAGCCTCTAACTCCAAGTTTTGACCCTTCAAATAGCTCAATTTCCTAGAATGAGTTTTAGGTGTAGGACTATGCGCAAGGTGTAAGGGCTAACTATGTTCTTGTGAAAATGAAGGATTTTACCATGTCATGTGCCTATTAAAAGGACTTATATAAGCCTCATAATCATATAAAATTTCTCAAAAATATTTCCCCATCACTTTGAACCCTGTAACGATCCCTAACCTCTTGGAAATGCAAGATTAGGCCGATGAATGTTGATTAAGACAGTCTCCTTTAGGACTATTGTAGGTGAAAAAGAGGTTTCTTAGACTTGTTTGAGGTGTGTTATAAACCATTATGTTCATCTAGGATACTAATATGCATTTTTTATCATCATCCTTTCCTTATCATGCTTCTAAAACACCATTTTCTTCCTAGGCACAACTCTATCTTGACTGCAATAGTCCCTGTTTGTAGGTGTTGATTTCACTCTATGTACAAATAGGTAAATTGTGAGGAAGGTCAAAAATAGTCTCTCCTATGATATTTTTTACTATAAGATACACTTGAACCATTTATCATCATTCAAACTTGATTGTATAGTCTAATACCATCACTATGAAGAGCAAGGTTTCTTTTGATCAACATCTTGTAGGTTTCACTGTTAAAATTCAACAATTTTGAGGAAAATTTTTGGGTATTCAAATGACCACCATCCATTGTTCATTATCCTTCCAATATTTTCACATTCATTTTTATATGATAGGATTACAAGGTGATCATGTCTAGGTGTTTTTCGGCATCATTCAAGCATGTTTGGAAAAGTCTATAAAACCCCTTAGTTCTTTGTTTTGGCCTTCTAGAGACAAAGGCCTTGAAACCTCAAGATTTACTATGTGGTGATGCTTCTACCTTAGTAGGCCTACAAGAGTCACAAATATGATTTTCAAGGTATCAACTTATGTTATAGGCCATCATAAGATTCAACTCTATTTTTTTTCTTCCATACCACTCTCTAAAACTCTTGTTGATGTCACCTGTGGATGTGTATACCACTGTGAGGGCTATCAGTGATAGGAAACATAATCATTTGAGCATTGTTTTGGAATTTCATGGGTCCAAAACTTGTTCTAATACTAATATATGTAACCTAATAGGTTCAAATGCCTAAAATAACAAATCCATCAACCAAAAGTAAAGAAATCTAAAATAAGTGCAAATAGTGACCCCCTCATAGATGCAAGTGCATAAAAATCTATCTAGAGTGTTAGCAATGGTTCATAAAGGATAATATGTTAATATTAAAACTCTTCCCATGAATTCAAGTATACTTAGAGACCTTTTACCCACTAATATCATTCTTCCTAACTCCAATTATACAACCCACACCAAGCACTTGAAAATGGCCTTTCTTGTCTTGCAAAGAGAGTAAAATAAAATAAGTTTTAGATGAAATTTTTCAACTTATATCAACACTCCAAGTGTGTAAATGAATCTATGGAGGTGAAGAGACACATTACCCATGTTTTTAGTTGATGTTAAACTCAAGAAGTCTGTATAAGTGCCTAAAAGGGCCTAAAATTAAGGAAAAAAATCCCCCTTTCTACATATAACTGACTCTTTAATTGATATTGACCACTTTCTAACTGATCTTGACCCTTTCCACATTGATAATCACCTTTGTGACAAATTTTCTAACACCACTATCTGAACAATTCATTTAATCAGCTAAAAATGTGGCCAAATGACTCTTTTGGCATATAAAACCTAGTAAGTGACCAATTTATGACTTGGAGACACCTTGAAACATATCAAATACCATCTTAGGACATTTACAACATAATTTTGCACTTTTAATAAGTTTGACTGGCGTTGACTAGATTAATACAAGGAGGGTGGGCTTTAACAATGACTAGAGGAAGGATAAATGAAACATATAAGACAATACGAGACCCCATAGGATAATGGAAAACTTCTTAAAAAGTTTAAAAAATAGTATGGGTTGACCCAATCTGACTATAAGTCAAATTTGGTCAACATTTAATGGATAAAATGACTAACTTAGAGTCATCCATCTCTGGGTCTCATAACCTTTTATCCTATGATCAAATTTGTAACAAACCCATTTACCCATCTATTCCCATCCATTCTTATCCTCCTCAATATTAATTACCCAAATTTTCCAAGTTCCAAGGCAAAGAAGCCAAAAACATTTGAGAGCATTTCATCATTCTTTCTATTTAATCGCATATGATGACACTCTCTTTCTTCAAACCTTCCCCATGTCCTTATCTGGACCCACCCTTGATTGGTATAATGCTCTTCCCACACACTCCATATTTTCCTTGTCTCGATTGACCTAAATATTTTTAGAGAATTTATTGGTAAATACATCTAAAAAGGTTTCTATCACTGACCTTTATTCCATTAAGTAATTTGATGATGAGTTAATTGTTAATTTTGTGGCTAGATGGAGAGGTCTCATCAACTAATTTTATTTCTTCTTACCCCAACTCAAATTCACTATACTCTTCTCTCAGGGTTGTGCCAAACATATTTCCCCCACTTTTTAAGTTTAAAATTTCAAAACTTTTGATGAGGCATTCACCACGGCACATAAACTAGAAAACCAAGCCATTGATGAAGGGAAATTGAAATTTTGGAACAAAAATTCTAGATTTAAATCTAATGACCCTTCCTCCACCAAAACCACTAACCATTCCAATACCAAATCAAAATTATCCACAAACTTAGTTATTCTCAAAACCACTCCACCTCCAACTGTTAACCAACCACCTCAGACCAATTCTTCCAACCCTCCCTATTAACAAAACTGAAACCAAAACTGAGCTACTCCAAAACAATATATGCCCATTGGAGAATCTTATGTATTAGTTTTGGATAAATTTCTCAAATCCAACCTCATACAACTTCCACCAATTAAACCACCCCAATAATTTGATGCTTCTCACCCCATACTTGGGTGGTATAATGAAAATGACCATTGTGCCTTTCAGTGAGTTGTAGGATATGACAATAATAGATGTAATACATTTAAAATTATTATCTAAATTTTTATTGAAAGTGGATAACTTCCATTTGATAATCCCAATGCACTTCCTAATCAATCCCTTGACATTTTCTGCAAGCCTTTTCCTAATCATGTTCCTTCCACCCAACACCATGACAATAAACTTGAATCATCTCACTCTCATGAGGCACACACAATCAATGTTATTAACAATGAGATCATTTTTGAAGATACCATTACCTCAATCACGTAAATGTAACATTGAACTCACCTCCTATTCCTTTGGATACCCAAATGGAGGAATCAACCACCCCTCTCTCTTCACTTGATGAGACCTTAGCCTTATCTACTTCTCCTTTGATGGAAACACTGAAGGAGATAACCATTACTTTAACCATTCCTTCTTATTCTACTCTACCCATTCAAGTGGTATAACTACCCCCATTCCTTTAGACACCCAAAAAAATGAATCAACCATGTATACTCCTTCACTTGTGCAAAACACACCTACCTCCCCCATCTCAAAACCATCCATGACCTCTTTGGAAACTATCCCAAACCAAGAGAAGGTTACCTCATCTACCCAACCACCAATTTTGGACCATCTATCAAAAATAAGGATAGAGAAACCATTCCCTCTTCTCTACCAAAGGGATTAATCTTTGAAACTAATGACCAAGGAACCAAACCCATCTACAAGCCCTTTTCTAGGTCAGTACAAAGTTTAGAGTTAACTTCCCAACCTAACTTTGATAGAGCCATCTTTTGGCATCGACTTGGAATTTCTTACCAAAGAAAATATAAACACTCAACTTCAATTGAATCCACCTTTAAACCCATTACCTATTCACGAAATACCTCTTCTAAAATCATAAGTGAACCATCCCAGCCACTTCCATCTAAAACTACCAAATCACCTTACACCTCTTTCACCAAACCAATCAAGAACTTAGGAAGTCTTCCCACACCTAGTCACACTCACCCCCCTTTGAGGTTAGACTTAACCCCATTTAATCCACCAAAGACAAATCCAACTAAACCAACTAAGAATTCAGAGTTACCCAAACCTTCACCTCAAACTAAACCCATACCACCTCCTTCCCACTTACCTTCCATCTTAGGACCCCATCCTTTTACCATTAAAATTACCTATTCTTTCTCTAATAAATCATCCCCCTTTTCTCCACCTACACCCATCAAACCCTCTAGTTTTCCATAATTTTTAAATAACATATCTACTTCTACTTTCCCACCTATAGAAAAACTTTCATCCAAGTTTCTAACCCCCAAACCAACTATAACCAAGCAATTCCAACCAAAACCACCAACTAAAACCATTCTTTCTACTATAACCACCATGGTAAAGCCTACACCCAAGAAGGTTCCCATCTCTAAAACTATAAACCCATCACTTACAACACCTTGAATGAATCCTATTCAACTATCTTACAGAGGTTATTGCAAACTTCTTCCATTATCCTACCACCTATCAAACCATTCTAACCTTCCAATAGCAAACCCTCCTAGTCTAATGATAACTTGATATGTGCATACCATAAGGCACTGGGACATGACATGGAGAATTGAAAAGCTCTTCAAGTACTCATTCATAGTCTATATGATGAGGATGATCTACTATCAAATGAAACCTTCTTGTCCCTAGTACCAATTTTACCATACACCTAACCTACCCAACCTTTACCTGCTCTCCCACTCCTAATCAAGAGTGAAGAGGAGGAACTGAAGCAAGCATCAAATCCATCAAACCTCCTTATCCACAATATTCATGTGGTTACTCAATCACAAGCCCAACATAAAGACAAGGGAAAATCCAAAGCATCCATCCCATGGACATACCCTTCAATCCCTCAATCTACCAACCAAACCCAAACATCACCACCCTCACCTTCACAACCACCAAAACCCAATATATCCATTTTGGGAGCTTCTCCCTCCAACCCATCTACATCCTTATAGTGTTTAGTGTTGAAACAACTTCACCAAACACTATAAAATATGAGCCTCTATAAACTAATCAACACTTCACTCCACCATTTCTAGGCACTAATCAAGGCTCTGCGCAATCCATAGAGGTTCAACTGGATGATCCTCAACCTCTTGCACCCTTTCTTGAAACCCTCCAACTTTCTAACCTCATCACCTTTCAAGATTCCAAAATACCTCCCACTCATCTTGAGGATTCAAATCCTCCCCTTTTTATCACTTCATACATCAATCAAACCCACATCAAAAGGGTGATGATTGATGGAGGAGATAGCATCAACATTATCTCCTCCCATGTGTGTGACCAACTTCAACTACCTACAAACATCATGTCAAAAAGTATAGTAGTCCTTCACTCCTTTAATGATACCATGGCCACAACCTTAAGGACCATTATCCTCCACATTTGTGTGGGGCCTCATACCATTCCTAAACTATTTTATGTTATATAAGGTGATTTCTAACAGAATGTTTTACTCAAATGCCCTTGGATCCAGGCTATGAGTTACGTCCCTTCCACCTTATAGTGATGTGTAAAATTTAAACATGAGGGACAAGTTATTACCATCAAAGCTGACCCTAATCCCTTTGCCTTTTGAAATATAACATACCATCCTAATGACATTCTTATTCCTCCTTCATATACCTCACACCCAACTTCTAATAAAACCACCTCACTAACCATAACCAATAATACTCCTGACCATAACAATGATGAATCATCAACTAGATCAACCATCCCTTTATCCCAAATTCTAGTTGAGGACACCTTGCAATCCACATTTCAATGACTCTCTCTTAAGGAATATTATCTTTTAGCCTTAGATGTTTTCCCTAATCCATAAAAATACAGGAATCTAAAATATGACCCTTCCTACAATCCTAACATCGAAACCATCATCCCTTTTGGGCTCCTAAACAATCAAACAATTTTTTTCCATGGGCAACTTGATTTTCCATTTCTCACTCTCGCCATTACCCCCTTTATCTGACCATTCACCCCCAAATTTTTCTTCCTATACAAACTAGCCTTTACTAAAGCTTACATTTACATGCGCATTTGGAAGGGGTTTGGTCTTGGCCTCTATGAATAGGTACCTCATGAGTTACCCATAATCAAAACTCAAAAACCTCATGAATTTTTTGGCCTTGGGTTTGAACCACCACAAGAACCCACATCACCAAAACCCATTTCCATCATCAATGAAGAACTTTTATCCTCACCAACCCTATCTCCCTCCAACTTTGAGGACTCTGATATCATACCATCTAAATTTTTTTATCAATACCATTAGTTTGGGCCCCCTAACCTATCAAAAGGATGACCAAACTAAAAACCTTCCTCTCATCCATCTTGAAATGATTGAACATGATTCTCCTACCATCAACACCATCCAACATCAAAATGATGAGTCCATTATCACCTACCTCATTGTATGGAATTATTCAATTCATAAATCTCTCCCTCATAAGAATTAAACCATGCTGAATGAATCCACTATTGATGTTAACTTGGGTACTCAAAATAATCCTTGTATCATCAAAATCAGCCAATCCTTAAATTTTATAGAGCAACAAGACTACCCTTCTTTCCTTTGAGATCGTAACATAGTGTTTACTTGGTCCTATCAATATATGCTCAGACTTGACCCTTTTATGTCCCTCCACAACATTTTCAAAAATTCTAAAGTTAAATTGATTCAGTAAAAGCTTCATCTAATGCATCCTTGCATATCCTTCCTTATCAAAGAAGAGTTTCAGTGTCTCTTATCCATCAACTTCATTCAACCCATCAATTATCCATTATGGGTTTCCAACATGGTTCCCATCACCAATCCCATAAGGGTACTTCACCTCTGTATCAACTTTTGTGACCTCAACCTTGCTTACCCAAAAGATGACTTTCTTTTTCCAAACATTGACCAACTTGTTGATCTTATAGCCAGACATGAAATGTTATCTGTCAAGGATAGTTTCTTGGGATATAATCAGATTTTGATTACCCCAAAGATCAACATAAAACTTATTTTATTACCCCATGGGAACCTTCTACTACAGAGTCATGCCCTTCGGACTAAAAAATGTTATATCAACCTCTCAATGGGATATGACCTATATATTTCATGATCTCATCCAAAAAATCATAGAGGACTAAGTAAATGATCTCTTAGGGAAATATAAGCACATCAAGGATCACCTAGTTGTTCTCACCATCATCTTCGACTGACTAATCCATTATCATGTCAAGCTCAACCCCAAGAAATGTATTTTTGGATTCCTATCAAGAAATATTATTAGTTTCATCATCTCTTTCTATAGAATAAAAATATACCCCACCAAAGTTATAGTAATCCTAGAGATGCCTCCTCTTACCAACCTTACCCTACTCCATATTCTAGAGGGAAAACTTCAATCCATCCATCATTTTATCTCCCAACTATCAAATAAATGTCAATACTTCCAACACCTCCTAATTAAAGACACTTATTTTAAGTGGACCAAGGAATGTCAACAAGCTTTCAATTCAATCAAGGAGTATCTTCTTTCTCCACCTATCCTCATCCCTCCTAAGGAAAACCAACCCTTTTACCTATATATATCTTCCATAGACCATTCCCTAGGGACAATGTACACTCTTTATGATGAATAAAATAAAGAGTAGGATGTCTATTACATTAGCCTTACCCTTATCAAATATGAGACTTAGTATACCCATCCTGAAAAGCTATACCTTGTCATATTATTTATGGCCTTCAAACTCTATCATTACCTTCTTAATCATAAAAATAGATGTCATCACCAACACTGACCCCTCAAGTATATGCACTCTAATCCATACCAAATCCAATGTATGGCTAAGTGTATCATGCTCCTAGCTGAGTTGGATATTGAATTCCTTCTACAAAATTCCATTAAAGGACAAGTAATCACTGATCAATTGGTCAAAGATCCTCTGCCAGACAATCAACCTCCTCATCTTGCCTTCCTAGACAAGTCCATTTCAACTCTTTCTCAAGAAGAACCCACCTACCAAATGACCATGTTTTTTGATGGCTCTATATGCCAAAATGGTGGGGGTGTCAGAGTTATTCTCATTCCCCTTAATGGTGAACCTCTTCCCCTTTCTTTTAAACTTAAATTCAAATCCACCAACAATATATCTAAATATGAAGCCCTAGTCATAGGTCTCTAAACCACCCTAGCCTTGGGAGTCAAAATAATCAATGTCTTTGGTGATTCCCAACTAGTCATCAACTAGGTCATATGATCTTATCAATGTAAAAATGATGTCTTAATGAAGTATAAACAACTTGTGGATGTACTCTTTGCATCATTCAATCATTACACTATCCAGTCAGTTCCTCAATCTACCAACAAATTTGTAGACATAATAGCATACCTTGCTTCCCAATTCCCATCTCAACATACCAAATCTAAACTATTTACCACCATACATCACTTTATCACACCTTCATTTATCATTTCTAATCTTCCTACCATTTGTAGTGTGGAAATGTCTCCTTTTAACATATGGTATGACCAAATTTTTAACTATCTTAACCTTGGCATTATTCCTCCCAACCTTTCGAAGAATGCCCAAAGAGATTTTGTTAAGAGTACCTCTCATTAAACCATACTAGGGGGAATCCTTTACAAATGTAGCTTCAATAGCATCCTTCTCCATTATCTTTGTAGTCATGAAGCCTCCCATGTCATCAAGGAAACACATGATGGAGTCTATGGGGGACATTTTAGTGGACTAGTTATTGATAAATGTATCATTCACGTTGGCTACTATTGGCCCACCCTTAATCAAGACTATTGAGATTATGTAAATAAGTGTGTCAAATTTCAACATGCTAACTTACATCATGTACATCCCCATGGTCTTCAAGTATCCAAAGACTATTGGCCTTTCTCATAATGGGATCTTGACCTTATTGGGGAAATCAATCCCCATCCTTCATAATGGCATCAATATGTCATTATTGCCACTGAATATTTTACCAAGTGGGTGGAGGCCATCCCTCTTATCTCAACCAAAGATAAAAAAAATTATTGACTTCATCAATCACCATATCATCTATCGCTTCGGTGTTCCTTATAAGATCATCACTAATAATGGAAAATATTTTAAAAACTAGAAAGTCCAAGGTCTCTATGATGCTTTTGGCATCAAGTTAAGATTTTCCTCACCTTATCATCCATAAGCAAATGGATAGGTGAAAGCCTCTAACAAAAATCTCATCAAAATGCTTACTAAAGTAGTAAGTTCTTTAGGTCAGGATTGGCACCTATATATCCCTTTCACTTTATGGGTCTATCACACTAGCATTCAAACTTCTATGGGTGCTACACCTTTTTTCTCATCTTTGGGGCCAAGGCAGTCTTACCTCTTGAAGTCTAAATTCCCCCTCTTTGCATATCATTACATGAAATATTTTCTGAGAGCGGCCATCATCAATAATGACTCACACATCTGGAACTTCTTAATAAACATCACCTCATAACACTTAATCATATTTATGTCTATCAAGACCAAATCAAACACGTATGCAACAAACAACTAAAAGAATAAGAGTTCAACATCAGAGACCTCATCCTTAAGGAAAACCAACATGTAACTAATATGGAGAAAAGCAAAAAGGGCAAGTTTGCTTTCAATTGGCTTGGACCCTACATCATAACACATAATTATGGATCAAGAGCTTATCATTTATCTTCTTTCAAAGGAAAACCAAAACTTGAACCTTTAAATACTTTGCATTTATGTCTTTTTTATTTTTTAAACATGGATCGAACTCTCCTTTGTGTCTAAACTTCAGCTCATCCCTTAGTTTATGATATTTTTACTTCCTTTCACCTACCTATCCCTAATCCATTTAGGAACAATTGATTACAACATAAAACCATGTGATCATCTGTCATAGTTATAGCCTAAACCTAAATATGGGCACCACAGCTCTACCCATGGCATGGTTCTCATGGACACTTTTCATCTCTAATTAGATGGTATAGCATGATCAATTGTCTCTCAAACCACTTTCCCTCATCTATCATTAACCTTTTGTGTTAAAGCTTCACCTCCACAAAAGTAAACCTTTAAGCTTAAATAAACTTTTCCATATCTAACCCAACATTTAACATTGAAAAAAATTAAGATACCAAAGAATCCATTGGGTCCATGTCTCTAGAATTGTAGACTACTCCCTTGAAGGATAGCTTCCCAATAAATTACAAGTTGCTTAAAAAAATAGACTACTCCCTTGAAAGATAGCTATAAAAATTCAATTCTAGACCACTCCCTTGACGGATGGCTAATAAATAATTGTCTAAAGCTTCCCACATTGATTAGCTTCAAGAACTTATCAAAATAATAGAATCAACAAATAAACCTATGTCAAAATCAAAGTAGGTAAACTATTATCAGCTCGCATAAGTTCCATTATAGACTTCTTGCATTGATCAGTCGATGCATTAACCCAATACACCATAATTGGCTCCTATATATGGCATTTGTAGACTTCCCACATTGATTAGTCTACATATCATATTAAGGCATGGACTTGTCTATTATAGTTCTTTGGTCACCTATATAAGGGCTAAGCTAACCCACATTAGGTTACCTTTTCACCCATATAGCATTCAACCATCTACCTACCACCTCCTTTCCCTTCAATCCCTCTCTGAAATCAAGGGAATATGAGCTTACTTGACACAAAGTGATCAAGATACCCCCTTTCTCAATCAAAGCATGCTCATGCAAAGAAGTTGATAGGCTTATGTTCACTAAGTCAATCCAACTATGTTTTCTTGTTGTTAGGTCCTTGCCAACCCAAAACATCATACCTTTTATTTGCCCTCTATTATTTCATATGGACATATGTCTCATAATTCTTACCTCTTTCTCACATATAGTCTATTACCTACACTTATTTTAGGTGATTTCATTATATTTATGTCATAAACATTCACAAACATCATTATCATCAAAACACTATGAGCCATATCCCATGTATGAACCTAAAACTCATCATCCAAATCAACAAACAAAACCATTATATCTATCTTCATAAAAAAATACAGCATCCCTCATATGCACAGAATATAATAAAACACATGTTAATTACTTCATCTCATTATCCATATAATCTACCTATCAAATGACATTTCATATTGTATATCCTCGTCTCATCTCATAAACAATGGAACATGGGCATCCTACCATTCATAAACCTTAAAACACAAATCATACATAGTCATAAATATAAAAAATCATAAGCTAACCGCATATCCATAATCCTATCCATAACTCACATTGTGTCAACATAACCACATAAACCATATCAAATAAATCATAAGCACTCATCCCTATGCCACATCATAACTATGATCTCATAACCATGTCATATTTATAAACATTGTCATCATTATATCAACACTTATACATCAAATAATTTGTCACAAGCATAAATCCAATATAGTTAAACACATTTGTCTCATATCCATAAATAACATCATGAATAAAACTATTCTATCACCATAATCAATATCCATCTTTATATCCTATCTATCCATTTAACAAAGCACATACATCCATGAATAAAATCATAAATAACATAATTAAATTAATCATTTACATATCTCAGTTCATGTCTCACTAAGCTCATGACATCATTTATAAACATCTTAATTACAACATCATGAACATAATATACCATATCCATCATGTGAACAAAACATGAACAACAACAATCAATCTACACACCATCTCATGAGAAAAAGTCCTCATAATCATGCCACATCAATACATAATCACTAAATAGAATAAAACATCAGAGGATAATCATTATATCATATGTCAACATGTCATCAATATAATGTCAATAATATGATCAGCATAATCAACACATGATCATCATATACATCAATAAGAAAATACATGAAATATTGTTTCCATGTCTCTCTCACTCATATACATCTCACATCATTGGCATGCTGACCAATATCAAAATCAAAAACCTATAACATATAAGATCATATATCAAGCCCCTGGGGCACCATTTGCACTGGCTCTATCTACACCCACACTTGCACTACCATCTGGTGGTAGTCCCCATGAAGTCCCTACCTACCCCACTGTCAAAGCCCACTATCTTGGAGTAGATATAGATGAAACACCTACTAGGATGGCTTGATACTCTTTACATCTCATCTCCAAAGGTAACTAAGCTAGCACTATCACCTCATAATATCTAAGTTCCTCAATAGTGACTAGGTACCATGTCCTTAAAACTATGTTAGGTGCTCCTACTATTACTATTATGGCTACCCCTACCCTCTATCTCAATAAATATCTCTCCTAAGTTACTAACCCAAGTTAGATCTTCAATTGATCACACTCACCCATCACTATAGCAACCTACCCTTGTAAGGTGATAATCTATGTATGTAAAGTGGCCACCTATCCTTATAACCCAATAATTTGGGCCTATGTTGCTACCAGTATTATTGTCACCTGATCATCCTATGTCAATGCCCCTAAAAGGTCCACATACATAGGCTTCTACCCCCTATCACCCCATCCAAATTTAGCCACTACATATCTCACCTAGAACCAAGCTGTGTATCCATCCACCATACTTGCATCATCAATGGTAGCTCTAGCTAGTATCTCCTCATAGTATAGGACAACATCCTATGGTTGTGGCTTCATAAGCAAGAACTTAGCATCATCCCTCTTATATCAAGGGAAATCTAGTGGGATCCCTTGTGCCAATCCAAACTACCACCAAACTCAATTGAAGGGGATCAACTTAGTCATCCCATCTCTCTTCCCATAAATCTAATGCCAACTCTTTAAGGATAATGTGTGCTACCAGTGCTCAGGTAAACTTTGATAACCCACATATGGCTTCCATAACACATCTCCTACCACCAAACACTCCAATGAATCCCATAACCAATCAATATCTCTGGCTCCTCCACCTACCCCTATCAAATCATCAATATACCTCCATCACATGAAGCTGACTAGAAAGTCCACTTGGATAAAACCCTCCCATGGTAGCCCTAATGGTCTCACAACATGAATTTACTCATATTCCCAATAGTGGAACATAAAACTAATAGTTATCCCATATTTTCTATGTGTTCCAAAGGTCTATATCACTTTATAGATCTAGACTAATAACACTGGGGCCTATCCAAACACCATCCTCCCTAGCAACATCTCCACCAATACCCCTAGTAGTAGGTATGTAAATCATCCATGGCTCAAATATGTAAATTCAAAATAAGTCACTACCACCATCATCATCATTTGGCATCTATCCCCTAGTGCCCTTTGGTATAATGGCCCAATCCCAAATCCACCTACATGCCACTTGGCATGAACCCAATCTGCTCCATATAAGATATCTATGTGGTAGTCCCACTCCTCATTCTTAATATGATATATGGGCTCCCCTTAAATGGGTATCTATGTGATCCTAGTCATATCCTCCAATAGGATGGTCATCTCTTGAGTAGGAAACATGAATTTATTCATCGTTGGGTCCCATCTCTTGATAAGCATGATGATCATGGTAGCATCCCACAACAAGTGATGATAATGAATCATAGCCCCTAGGTCAATTGTCTCCATGTGCTTTCACTCCTTTATATTCATCATATCCTAAACCTCAACAAAAATCTTAGGGAATCAATCCCTCATTTTAATCCGATCATGGGCCTACAAATAAACAAACAACAAATTAGCATGCCTACTTTGTTTTCTACATCACTCTAAAATCTACAACTATCTTTTTTAATATTTTCCACCCTCCCTTGTTACCCCTATTTTTTTAGTAATCACCCTCACCTAATCCCTCTTGCATAATGTGTATCTCTCACAAATGATTTCCCTAAATATTTAACCCAAACCCTTAAAAATAATTTTACACCTAAAACATTTCTACTAGACAACTTCCACTCCACCTATCTACACCTTTTTTCCTACCACTATAAACACCCCTTTACCCCCACTTGCATATTTTTTATGACTTTTCTAATCTTCAACAGATTCATCCATGTTAATTTTTTAATTAGTTTCACCCCAACCTTTTGCACCCATTTACCAATTTTAAAACATTATCAATTAACCCATTTTAACATGCATACCTTTTATTCAATTTCCACTACCTCCCAAACCCCCAACCATCTAAAAACATTCCTAACCATCTATACCTATTAAATAAATTTTTAAAAAACACATTTTTCTACTATTTAAAACTTTACAAATCCTTTTTTGCCACTTTTTATTCAAAGTTGTCCCTAAAATAATCGACCACCAATAGTTGGACCAACCATCAATGGTTATGTTACCTACATTATCCTTGGTGTTCAACCATTAATGGTCAAGTTGACCGTCAATGATCGGGTTAAACTACCAATGGTCACTATGTGTGACTACTGGTGGTGAAACCCCCAAAACCTACCTACCCAAAAACATCATCAAACAACCAAAATTTTAAACCTAAACTACCTAAAACTATCCTACAACCCATCCCCACCCAACACATCTTTTGCATCTTAAATTCACCCACTAATTTTTCATACATTTACCAAAACCCAAATTTGAGCATAAACCTACCCAAAACATTCAAAACCTGTCAAAAATCTACTCAAATTCAATAATCAACACATTAAATCAATTAAATATTAATTTAAAAAAATGTCTCCTACCTCATTCCTCAACCATTATTGAGGTCTGAGCTCATGTAAAACCACTCAGTCGTATCCCCATCCACGCTCCATCTCAATTAAAACTTGATCTCATTAAACACATGACACTTTAGCACTAATTTAGGTAACTTTATGCAAAATGCCAAAGTACAAGATCACTAGAGCAAAATCCATGGAGGTTAAACTTATAACAAGTGAGAATGATTTTTTTTGTTATTCACTTTTATCTATGGGTTTTTAGGGTTTCCCCTGACCATCGATGGTCAAGTCGACCATCGATGATCAACCCTAAGACCTTTGACCATCTATGATTAAGGTCCCCTACCTTTTAAATTTTTTTAAGCACCCCACCTAGGTGTTTAACTTTAGAGATCACCTAATCTCACTTCACCCATAACTCAAACTTTTAGAGAACTACATTTGGCCTGAACCTCTTTTTGGATATTATGTCCATAGAAGTATGTAGGCAAAATCCACTTGCCTAGTGTATATGGTGATAGCTCAGTCATTCCTAACCAACCCATACCCAACCAACTGACTATTACACCATGTCTACCGTGATGTTGGTCATTTTTGACCTAAATTCTTTGCATGTTTTGTGATGACCTTATATGGTCATTTTAATTGCATTGACTAACCTTGCCATGTTGAACTCTTAAACTTTACACCACCTCATGCATGACCTGACCAATTATATTATTTTTTGGGTGCACTTGTCTAGATGGTTTGATACTCCCAACCTAATTAATTATGACTAATATTATGCACCAGTTATCCTTCTCACATGTCCCTCTGAAATCGACCTTATTTTTTAACAATATTAGTAACTTTAATCTCTATGCGATCTTAACTATTACCCTTAGTCACATTTTATGCACATGTTGGTACCTCAAATACCCAACCTTTTTATGTCACCCACCTTGTGACTACCCATTTATTGTTTATCAAACCTTGATCTAATTTTGCTTTCACCTTATCAACTCCCAGTTTGAGGGGGAACACCTTTTCCCATACTCAGGGTAACCAGAACTTAACCAACCATCATATTTGTTTTGTAGCTTATAAAATTAAAGCCACATAATAAAAAGGGGTAAAATATAGATGCTCAAGAACTGCACATGATAGATTTTGATGTTAAACTACTTTTTAACCCTCATCTGACCTCATGTCTAGTGGACCACCTAGTCAATTAGAATTAATTATCAACTTGACCCTATCAAACCCCTATCCCTAACACATTTGGATAAATCATTTAACTCGCCCTTTTTAACTTACTTTAAACTATTTTCTTCTAACCCCTCGACTACATATGGTTATCTTAATCATTGATGGTTGCCCTGACCATCGACAATCAGGTCTCTAAGACTACTTTAAAGTTTTAAAGCATTGACAGATTTTTGTGTGAGATAAGCATCTCCCTGAATGATAACATGCTTTTTAAAACTTACTTTAAAATTCATGAATTGGAAACTTTCTCCTACTATAAAATTAGTAACTTCTTCCATCCCAATTAACAACTTCATCCTATAAAAAGAGAAGAGGAGGAAGTAGAATGGAGGGACAATCCAGAATCTTGCATCCAATCTCTCTCACATACAGGTATTTAGCATTATTTTAACAAGAAAGCAACATCACCAAAGACCCAATTCTCTATTGAAATCATTTTTGAAATCCAAATTATTGTCACTCTAGCCAAATTAATTCAGCCTTCCATCATCAAGTATTAAGTATCTTTGCTCATTTTCATTGATTTATCTTATTTCTAACCTTCCTACCCTATCAGACCCATTAGTATACCATTTCTGCCCCTCAACCTCATAATAGGTCTCTATTTACCCAAATACCCAATCTATACCTTCTTTGTTAATCATTCCATATTTACACTGGTTATCGTCGATGGTTAGAACAACCATCAATGGTCACCTCAACCATTGATGATTACCCAACCATCAACGGTTAGCCTAAACCACTGATAGTTCACTTGACTATTGATGGCCACTATGGCATTAAAATATAATAATCTATTTGTATCCCCTTAACCTCATCCAAACCTAAATTTCTATATTTCCACTTGATTATAGTACCTTCTTTGATTTTTTGGACCATACCCCAACCATTTTAGCATAAGTATTAACCCACTTTTTTTATTTTAGTTGTTTTCTTTGAACAAGCATTCAATTTATCTTCATTTCATGTATTTACTTTCATATCATTAAATGCAAGTATCCTTTCTATCCATTTATATCAACTTAATTGCTATAACAGTGGATTGATAACCTCCTATCAAGCAATATGCTTCTTGGATCTAGCTCACGTTAGGCAGTCCACTCAACCTTCCATCTAACAACTCTCTTTTCTAGTGTCTTTCTTATCTATGGGTTATTCCTTCCCATCCAAAGAGGAATTCTCATCATGGTTTGAATTCATGCATTCACTTGACTAGGTATTATTCTACACACCTTATTACAAGTTTCATTATTTACTTTCAAAATTAACTGAAACACATAGTTTTTATCTAGATAGTTTAGGTGTAGTGACAAAAAAATTGAGTCGGTAGTTTGTTGAAATTACCATTACCACATGTGGATGAGTCAAGGGGAGTTGTTCATATGGTTTTGATCACATTTTTACCTAGTTGTTATGTGATAAATCTCAGGTCATGCTCCTACACTTAGTCAAAAAATATATGGGTGCAAAGTTGGGCTCCCAGGTATTTTGACAATGATCTCTCATACTTAGCCAAATTTACAAAATGGAAAGAAGAACTGAGTAAGCATTTTGATGGTGGAATATCTTGCACATGTGGATGTTTCAGGAGAAGGTGATCATATGGGTTTATTCATTTTTGTGCCTAGTTTATTTTCTCTAATTTTTAGATCATCTGACAAAGCACGTTAAAATATATGCATATGCAAATTTGGGCTCCTAGGTAGTTTGACTATGTTTTTCCATACTTATCCAAATTTGCATGTGACAATAAAATTTCAGTAGGCATTTTGATGGTGCTATATCTTGCATGTGTGAAGGTGTCATGAGAAATTGATCATATGAGTTTGTTTAGTTTTGAGCCTAGTTTATTTATGCTAAATTTTAGATCATATGCTAAAGTAAGGAAAAATATATGCTTATTCAAATTTGGCCTCCCAAGTAGGTTTTTGACATAGTTGGCTCTGTGATAGAAGTTTTTGAGAAGGCTTTTTAATGATGTTATATCTCACATGCATGAAGATTTCAGGAGAATTTTGGTACATGGTAGGATTATTCATTATAATTATAACATATATTACAATTTATGGGACTTGAGATTGATCACAAAAAAAGATATATCTATCCAAAGTTAGCCTTCCAGGCATATTGAAAGGGTCCCCATAGTCATTTTTGCAAGTTAAATTTTGAGCAAGATCGATGGTCCATGTTACTCCAAGAAGTCAGGAAGTAGTGAGATGAGGATAGGTTTATGATGTTTAATAAATAATTAAAGGTATAGGATAAGGATCTGATGGCAAGTGGGTGTTTGTATAAATTGATCAAATGGTGAGCATTGATAGCTAAAGACCTAGTTGATCCATAGAGATTGATGAAGGATGTTGAGCCAACATTTCAAGATTACATGAGATGAGGTCAAAAAGACTGAGGTTTAACATTTGACATTTGTAAACTATATGTTAAAGATAAAAAATATCAATGATGCATATACAATCTGAGTAATGAGGACACAAGATGATTGCTTTGTGTTCGAAGATTAACTTTTACCGTTGTCTTTCAAATATTTGAATTTAACACAAGGAAAAACTAGAGCTTTGTATTCTGTCCATATCTTTTGATAGAAGTCAAAAAATTTAGTGCTATAAAAAGAAAAAATGAAGAGGACTCCATGGTGCATCTAATGAACTAGATTTAAAGATATGAAAGTGAATACAGTCAAAGATATTGAGCCTATATGTAGACCATATGTTCATGCTTGTTCTGCAAGTGACTCGAGAAGGATATTTGAGCTTGTTTTGATGTTGTTTCAATGTCTCATGATGAATTTTCTATTTGGGAGTGTTATAGACTCCATGAAGATGATTTGTGAGTATTTTAGAGGTGTGATCAATCTATTTTGAGTATGAACAATGCTTAAGAAGTTGAGTGTATGTTTGGTAATGGTCTTCTTGTGTATAAGGTCTATGTATGAGTTGATTGAGCATACACAAATGTGAGTAAAGGTGATTATGATAGTTTAAGAATGTTTTAGGGGACATAAGGAGTGGACCTATGTATTTTTAAGTGGTCTTATGTTTATTATTTTTCTTGATGAAGTTATAAATGGATGAATAGGTATCCATGAGACCTATAAGGTCTAAAAGGGACTTATTAAAAGGTGTAGTTGCTTTAGGATGACCCATAAGTGTTATGGCTGACCTATGAAGTTTTTATTGAGATATATATTCATGTGAGAGATGAATTAAGGGATAAGACATGCCTAATGGATGACCAAGGTGTTGATTATTAAGTATTCTCTATAAATAGTGAAATCAAATATGGTGATTTCTAGATTTTTTGAGCAAGAGACTTGGGAGAGATTTGAGAGAGACTTGTATATGAGAGATTTGGAGAGTGAAGGAAAGGAGATGAGAGTGAGAGTACTTAGCTAATTGGGTTGAGGTGCTGAGGATATTAAGGACTATGTGTATGATCTGTAGGTCCTGTTTCTGATGATAGTATAATGTTCTTATAGTTTGAAGTTGTGCAAAGAGATTTGAGTGTGCATATGCAGAATATTTGAGTGAAGGCGAGAGATTGTGACATGCCTATGTGAGAGGCCTGTATGAGTTAGAGAGAGATTTTATGCAATGGTTAGATAATCATAGGTCTATCATCATATATTGAAGAGATTAGTTTTAAGGTGGTTCTTTTCAAGGAGGGTCTAAAGGACTTGATCTTCCTTAGGGGAAGTTGTTCCTTATGAAATAAGGTTTCACTCAAGACCTTTGGTCAAAAAGAATTGACAGAATAGGTGATCATAAAGACTTGATAATCTTAGGGGTAGGTGTTCCTTATGGAACTAATATTTCACTAAAGGCCTTAGGTCAGAAGGACTTGATCAGTCTCTTGTTTATAATCATCTTATAGGATAATAGTCCATGTTTTTTTAGGCTTTATATTGGGTTTTATTCCCTAAGAGGGTTTCCCACATAGATCTTTTGTTGTGTATGTGATCTTGTATTATGTTCATTTTTCACTACTATGAATGATTTGTATGCTTCATGAATGATTATATTGAATGCTTAAGTATTTGTAAGGGTTTGGAAATTGAATTAGACTATTTACCACCACTAATTCACCCCCCCTCACTGGATTGTACCTCTAATAGATAATGAGAAACTGATGGAATATTATAGGACCTATTATGTCCTTATAAATCCATTCCAAATTTCATCCCCAAACTTTGAGTGGAAGTTCATCTTTTTTGCCTTTCTCTCTCTCTTGAATTAGGCCTCCTTACCTAGGACCCTATTTTATTGATCCATACTTATGCTAGACATGCAAAATCACACAAAATCATGTGATTCACTTTCCATAGGTCATCACCAACCTCTATGTCAATTTTGGGGTGTTGATACCCTGTAGAAGTATGCAAACCAAGAAATGGCCTTATCACCTAGTCTCAATTTAAGTTTGTTTAAGACTGACTTGGAAAATGGGCCTATTTTGATCACCTTCATAATCTCCTATTTAATTTTTTGGACTTGAATGGCTAGGAAAACTTCAAAATGACCTCATCCCATGATTTGGAAGCTCTCCCCTTCCCATAAAACCACATTTGTCAAGATCCATATAATTGATGTTAGCATCAAAGTACATGTTAAAAACCTAATTGGAGTGTTAAACAACATACAAGAGGTTTCAAGATAAAATTATGGCATTAGATGTGCTTTTTAGGTCTTTTCTCCATGACTAGTCACTATCAGGGTTTAAGAGAGGCTTAAGACCTATTTGGGGTCTTAACAATTGTTCATAAAAAAGATAATTAATTAAACTATTCCCAATTGAAAAACCTTCTTGATATACCCACTCAAATATCTAAAATGGCTCATCCCCCCATGCAAAGTGTGAGTTATGGTGTGAGCATCTGAATTTGCTCCTCAAGTAGCATGCTTAGTGTTTCTTGAGTGTGAAATAGCTCAAATCTAAGTTTTAAATCTCAAAACCCAATTTAATTGTTATAAATAGTTAATAAACCTTTAAAAATTTCCCTTATATGATTATACATGACCTAGTAGTGATCATCACTCTTTTGCATGCTCATGGTGTACTAGTCATGGGTTTTGGGGTTTAAGATCTATCTAATTCTTACTAGCACCCAAAGGAATCTAGTTTGAAACTAAGGTGTGTTTCCAATTGAGAATGTATGGAGGAATTTTTTATGATTTTTACTACCTCTATAAATCTTCATTAGTTCTATAAATTCTTGTTTTTCTCTTTAAGACCAAATGGATGCCTTACTCTCATGACTTCCCCTTATCAAAGTAGTGGGCCAAGTCTGAGACAAAATAGTAGGTATATACACTCTTTGTGTGACCTCAAGGATACCATGGATGTATTTTTTATCTCATTACCACCATTTTTACAAATTTTTAAGGCATGTTCATGCCTATAAAGGTCCCAAAACTACAATCTCCCTCAATGACTAGACTGTAGCATATGTGTGACTGTAGGGTTTTGATATGATTGAGTATGGAGTCATGAAACTCAGTTTGGTTCATCTTCCCTCATGTTTAATTTATTATATTGACCTTATGACATTTTCATATTATCTAAGGTGGACCTTAGAGTCCCTCATGTCATACTTTGCTCTCTCTTTAGGCTTAAGCTTTGCCTATCTTGAGCTTGCAGTCTATGTATGCCCTTATAGAGTCACTTGACTATATTTTGGTTTTGAATTCACTCTTAAATAAATGATATTCTTAGGTATTTTATTAAATTTCTTGAGTTTTTCAATTAGGCCTCAAATCATCTTTAAATACTTTGTCTTCTCTTTGGGTTTAGGACTAGCTTGTCCATGTATGCTTGTAGATGCTTTTAGAGTCACTTGACTATCATTTGAGTTTATCACCTCATCACTCTCAAAAATAGCCTTCTTTTGGTTTTTGAACATATTTTAAGTCTCCAATTAGGTTCAATAATTTCTCATACATGTTATTCCTCTTTCATTGAGGCTTATAACTAGCCTAGACTGAGTCCTTATATAGCCTATAGGTGCCTCTAGAGGGTTTTGACTGTGTTAGGTGTTAAAGAACCTCATCTTTACATTACTAACATTCCTAATGGACTCTAAATTACTTTTAGTCCTGATTTAAGGTTCATAAAACCCTTCAAAACATCTCATTTTCTTCCTTTATCCTTAAGACTTTACTAATCCTATAGTAGGCCCGTAGGTGCCTCTTTTAGGGATATTGATTGAATATAGGAGTTTGGAACCTCTATTTCATGGTCCTAACCTCCTCAATAGTCCATGAAATCTTATATGGAATTAAAACATCCTCTGTTCCTTCATTGAGTACATTTCAACCTACACCTTCATGACATGGGTGTAGGTGCTTATTAAGAGTTGGGACTATGTTTTGGGGTTTAGACCTTATCTTTAGCTTATGATATCCTTCAATAGACTTTTATTTGATTGATATATGTTTCAAATATATCTTATATACCTATGAAAACATGATTTTGACATTTTAAAACATTTTTCCTTGTCTCTTTTGTACAAGGTACTGTACACAATCATAGAGGTGTGTAGACTGTCAACTTAGTTTCATTAACTTTCTTTGACCTTTCAAATGGCTTAGCATCTCTTAGGTGATTTGGAATATGTCTCCATAAAATCTAAGATTTGATGTTTTTTCCTTATTTTTTGTTATTTTTATGTTGACCTAGTCCATAATGAGGACCTATAGGAATTCAAACATCTTCTGTTCCTTCATTGAGTACATTTCAACCTACACCTTCATGACATGGGTGTAGGTGTTTTGGGGTTTAGACCTTATCTTTAGCTTATGATAGCCTTAAATGGACTTTTATTTGATTGATATATGTTTTAAATATATCTTATATACCTATGACTTATTTCAAATATTATATGGAATTCAAACATCATATGCTCCTTCATTGGGTACATTGCAACCTACACCTTCATGACATAGGTGTAGGTGCTTATTAAGAGTACGGACTATGTTTTGGGGTTTAGACCTTATCTTTAGCTTATGATATCCTTAAATGGACTTTTATTTGATTGATATATGTTTCAAATATATTTTATATACCTATGACAACATGCTTGTGACATTTTAAAACATTTATCCTTGTCTCTTCCTTACAAGGTACTGTACACAATCATAGAGGTGTGTAAACTGTCAACTTAGTTTCATTGACTTTCCTTGACATTTCAAGTGGCTTATAATTTCTTAGGTGATTTGGAATATGTCTCCATATAATCTAATATTTGATGTTGACCTGGTCCATAATGAGGACCTATAGGCCTAGGTCCTATAGGTCTCTAATTAACTATTTTAGGACTATAAGAGACACTCTCTTTAGTCCTTATCTCTTAAATTATATCAACTAATTCATACTTATTATCATCCTTTAAATACATCACATATCTCATGAACAAGTCTCATATCATCCCCTTTAACTCACCTTCAAACTACTATACAAATTATAGGTACAATCAAGTAATGCAAGAAGTATGTGTTTAGAGAATAGGAGCCTCTAGTCAGTTGGGAACACTTGATGATGGAATTTAACTATCTAAATATATATTAATACATTAATAAATGTATCAAGTTTGTTTTTAATACTCTGAGCATTCTCCAAACACTCGTACATTTTTACAAGCCTACATATGAAGGAAACATCTAGCTCTCATTGGAAAAGTGTGCATTTGGATGCCTATTTTGAATCTCTCATGATTCCAATAGTTAAATTTCATCTCCTAACCTCACACCATGATGTATCACTAGAATATGAGCCCATATTGACAATCAAACCTCCAGTGGAATGTTCAAACACAAACTTTATCTCTCAAAAATAAACACTTGAAGAAGATAGATAAAAGACACATCTCAGAAAAGAATAATGAATTTCATGAAATTGAGTGAGATATCATGACTAAAAAAAATAGAAACCTTTCATAATGACCACCATGAAAAGGAAATAATAAATTGCATCAGAATCCACTAGAATAACTTATATACTAAGACATTCTTCTTTCAAGTGAAATTACTTCATGGGGATGAGTTGACTAATGAAACTACCATTAAAATTAAATACAAGACTTATAAAAACCACCCTCAAAAATTATTACTCTCCATCAATTTCTTAAATTAGATAAATAGGTGCAATAACAGACCCCTCTTAGATGAAGAGGCTATAATAACCTATTATCACTCTTAGAGATTTTTAATAAATAAGAGGCCACTAATATTTAAAATAATTCCACCTATTTCAATCTTACTTGGACCCCTAAAAATTTCCAAAGTTTTAGATCCTAACTCTCTCTCTCTCAGCCATACCATTCAATGTAAATTTACCTTCCTAAGCTTGTAAAGGTAGTAATAGAGGAGAAAAGTAGTCTAGAGTGTTAGTTCAACCTTAAAATTGTTATAAATCTATAAAATGGTCTTAAGAATCCTAAGGGACACTTCTAAACCATTTACAACTAAAAATTATCTTTCAAGGCCGTACAAGTGATTGTAAAGTGTCATTTTACCAATATTAGCCATTAAACTACAAATTTTGTTAGAATCTAACTATTATTGAACCTTATCTAACATATTTTTGACACCAAGGATGTTTTTAATCTTATTTAAATGTTCTCTTCTTATAATGGTACGTCTAACTCTTCCACATGGGCCAAAAGGTGGCCAAAATGTGATTTTTTACAAATGAGAGTCAAATAAAAGTTAGAGCATGATAATATGACATTAAATACACCTCAAATAACCTTTTACAATTAATTTATACTATATTAAACCTTTGATTATGTTTTACCATTTCAAGACTTTGAGATTGACCATAGGACTAGATAAGTGGACATGAGGCCATAATTTAGGCAATGATATACAAGGACCAATATGACCATATAAGACTATTTAATACAACTAGAGACCATGAAAAGACCATGAAAAACATTAAACACCTATATTAAGTTTCAAACTATAGGGGATGACCAATTTTGACTTGGGGTCAAAATTTGGTCATCAAGAACCAAAAGGGGATTCTATCATGGATAACTTTCTAGACTAGGTTGTAGGATAAAGTATCGAAGATTTTCATAAATGTGTATGGGAATATTGTGTATAGTACCAATAAGAATTAATATCAAACTATTATTTCATGATAATTATTAGATTATTTTTTATAAAATTGAGAATGAATAATGGGAAAATATGAAATTATATGCTATAATAAATTTTTTATCATGTGAACTCATAGCAAGATGACTTGCCTATCAAAATAATTGAGATTTAAAACAACAAAATGATGATGGGAACTTTAGTGACACAAAAATGTAAATGTGAAATGTGACATATATCTTAGTAATATTTGAAGTTCAATTATTTCATTAATTAATCAAACTCCTTACCCTATAGGATGCATAAACCAAAAGATCCATTTTGAAAGTCTTTTGTAACCAAATATGGTCCTTAATAATTAGGCCTAAACTTATGACCTTCTCATTTTTCTTGTCAATTCTATTTTCAAGTCTTAGGATAAGTTTTATAGAATATATAGGATTATCATGAGCATTTTTATTATATAGGTGTCACATATGATCAACATAGTCGATATGCTTTTGTGTATATATGAATCATTGTTCATATAATTTTTTTAACTCAAGAAGGTGTGTGATTCTATATTATTCTTCATCCAAGAGACCCTAGAGAGAAACATAAAGACTTGGAATTTATATATGTAAATGCAAAATTAATTCTACACCAAAATAAAGTAATAATGGATTTCCCCCATGGTAATACAAGTACTCATCCTATATTCCCATAATATGGATAAATATAAAGATGTCAATACCTTGTGTTATCATTTAGGGTCTTGACCAGTATTGATTTCAAAATTTTGTTAGTGGACCCAGCTTGATTGTTAGCTTGAGGGTAGTAGAATGAGGTCATGTGATGGTATATGGAGAAATTTTTGCATAGTTCATGTACATCATGTTTCTTTGTATGGGATCTTATATATGTGATTATGACTTGTGGGATATTTAATTTGTAAATGATTTTTTTCAAGATAAAATTTTGTGACTACTAA
This sequence comes from Torreya grandis, assembly GCA_037957365.1. Lineage (NCBI taxonomy): Eukaryota > Viridiplantae > Streptophyta > Pinopsida > Cupressales > Taxaceae > Torreya > Torreya grandis. The sequence continues at coordinate 1,250,896 of JARHVA010005100.1, read as the reverse complement.
CCTAGTGATGATGGTTAACAACCTTGATTCTTTCCAATAAGTGAAATACATAGTTTTCATAATGATTAAATGATGTCCAATAGAATACGTAGGGGGAAGCTTACAAACTAGAGAAAACCCCAAAGTAGAGAAGGGCCAAGATGTTATGACCAATTAAAGTGATCGAACAAGGACAAGAATTTTTTGATAAAATTTTTGACATTTCGATCATTTTATCACATAATCTAAAGCATCATGCTCAAGTGTGGGCTATAAATATCTCATTCTATGAATATTTATGGAATATTCATGACCACCAAAGTGTCTTCCATAAATGTCACTATGAAATTTGAATAATAATTATTCAGACTCTTCTTGATCTTCACATCTAAGAAGCATGCCATTAATAGCCTTTGGGTATGGGACTTGGTTAATATTTACATACATGGATGTGATTATTCAAAGGTGCCACCTATTTTTGGAATCATCACCATTGGTATATTTTATATCAATCAAATACTTTATTATTCCATCATACCATGAGAAATAAATGACCACGGGTTTTTATACATAAAAAATAACTTCATCTGGGAAGTTAGCTTAGACATGACCACCAACCTCTAATGGGGAGTCAACAAATTATTTAGGGATGATTTCCCACTTAATGGACTTCTAGTTGACATAGGTAAAGTTAAACTCACTCATTATTATTATGAAATGACCAACCTTTATTGACAAGGCTAGTTGGGTCAAGAATATACAAAGGTCTTAAGATCTCATAATGACCCTTGTTTTTAGATTAAGCATATAATGCCTCAATTATTTTTTTACAAAAAATATGGCTATATATTCCTTTTTCTCTTAGGTATATCTTATTTCATAATCAATAAGGGTATAGTTAATGAAATATATCACCCTCTTTTCCATAATCATCCTCTTGGGCTAATATATAGGTGAAAGATACCTTAATTACCCTATAATAAAAATTGATGGGTTGATTTAAGTTAGGTGCCATGAGATTTGATAGAGCCATAAGAAAGTGCTTTACCAACCTGAATACATCTTGGGAGTCTTGATTCTAGGTCACACTACTCTCCTTGATTATATTCTTAATGGGATGGGTAGCATAAGTAAAATCAAGGATAAACCTTAATATTTCACCTAACTTCCCAAAGAATGACCTTATTTTTTACTCATCAGTAGGGTTCATTTATAAAATACCCCATATATTTATAGGATCAATGTTAATCCCACAATTTAAAGTGATAAAATGTAAGAGCTTCCCACTAGTTTCTTTTAACATGCACTTATGTGAGTTAATTGTGACACTATATTTGATAAGTTAAATAAGAATAATGTGTAAAACCTGGAGATGACTCAATATTTTATTAGTTTTTCTTAGAAGATCAATAACATAGAACTCCACTATTTTATGAATGAGATCATGAAACATATGGTTCATGGCCCTTTGATAATTTTTCCTGACATTCTTAAGTCTAAAATGAATGTAATAGAAGATCCCCCATGGTGTTGTGAAGGAGATCTTGCTTTAGTCTTCCTCTAAATTTTAAATTAAATTATACCTTGAGAAACCATCCATGAAGGACAAAATCTCATATCCAATTGTGGAATCCAAAATAACATCAATGGATTATAGGTAAATTCATACTTTAGACACACCTTTTTAATGTCTCTAAATCCAATGTATGTCCTAATTTTTCCATTATTTTTAAGGACAAGGATGATATTGGATAGCCATATGGTATAGTCTACAGTTTTGATGAATCACACTTTTAAGAGATTGATAACCACTTATTTCACCATTAATGCAGCCTTTAGTTTTATAGGCTTGACTTTTTTTTAACATTTTTTTACATTAGGCTTGGTGATTAGATTGTGAACTACCACTTGGGGCTGAATTCCTATCATATAAAAATAGGAAAAGGTAAAGGCTTTAGAGAGTTCAGTGATCAATTCTTGTGGTCTTAAATCTCCTAAGGTGAGAGTGAAAATCTAAGCTTAAGGATATTTATAATCTCTTCAGTCCTAATATTGATATCAATGGTATCCTTTATGAGAGAGGTATTCCCTTCTTCAAATTATTATGAGTCAGGGGGAAGATCATAAGCTTAATTATCTACTTCAAAGACTTTGTGGTCTTTCCTCAAAAGAGTATTAATCCTTGATTTTACAGTATGAATCATAGTGTTCCATTATAAGGGTAGATGAGGCATAAAAGTGAGATAAAACCCCTTTTTATGATGTGATTTGGTAAGATGATCATAGATTTGTAGTAATTCTAAAACTACCTCATCATTCTCCATGAATTCTAGGATAAGAGGGTCACTTTCCTCTTCTACCTAAGTGATAATTTAATTGTTTGACATATTTTAGACAAGTGGATTAAGTCTTATGGACACCAAAAAGTAATATTTGGGAATCCCTTGGTGAATGAAAAAATAATAAGAGGAAATGACCATTGAATTGGCTAGTTGTATATTCTCCCTAGGGACTACCTCAATGAAAACAAAATCAAACTCCTTAGATAGTTCATGCATGAAATTCCTTTACAACTAAGTATGTCCAACCTTCATTTCATAAATATCAAAGACCTAATTAGTGACTAATTTTGAGTTGCCTTGAATCTTAAGATTTTGAACACCTACTCTCCTAGTAATTAGTATTCCCAACAACAAGGCTTTGTATTTTTCCCCATTGTTTTCACATTTAAAATCTAATCTAAATCATAAAATCATGATCTTCCCTCCATGGTAAATTAGGATCATGATTTCCCCTATGCTTAAATGATATTTCACCCCATTATAATGGAGTATCCATTCACCACTTGAGACAGAATGATTATTGTGGTGCTTAGGGAGTATCTCTTCATTTTTTGGAGATCTCAACCATGAAAATATTAGGTATTGTACTATCACATTCTATGTTTTTGGACTTGAGACTTGTAAAGGTTATAGATTCCAAACCCATGTGTGTCAAAATTGAGTTTAATGGGTTTTTCCTTATCTAATATACTAATTATTTTAGATGTTAACTTTTCTGAGATGGTTAGTATCTTTGTAATCTTTTCTTCACTACTTTCTCCATCATTCATATAACTTTTTAAATTTTTTATGAGCCATTAGAACCTTCAGATCTTGATTTTAGAACCCAAACTTCAATTATAATGGGTGTTTTTTCCTTGATAGGTGGATAAGAAGTACTCTCTTAGATTTATCTAAGGTTAAGCCTAATTTCTTTCAAATTCTAGTGGGCTTCACATTAACTGAATACCTTGAGTTAACTAATCAATTATGTATGTTTTTCTCAAAAAATATGACAAAAAGTAAGAAAGGTGGGACTTCATATTTGTTATTATAGATGACCATATTAGCATGTATAGCCTTTGAATTCAAAAGATGGTTTGTTGGTTAGATTATTTAATAAAATTTCGCTTTGTTCCATAGTCTAAGAACTTGGAGGGTGATGTTTTATTTGATATTAATCATGTCCTCAAATATATTTTATCCATTTTTGTTAGATGAATCAACATATTGGTATTGATTAATTCCTTTTTAGGAGGTGGTTATTATTAAATTTTAGATCGGGAGGATTAACTGCATTATTATTTAGTGGTGTGGAGGTGGTGATAGGTTTTTTTTTCTTATTTCTCATATTATAATTATTTATTTAAAAAAAATGAAAATCATAAGTCTCATGCATGTTGTCTTTTAGATCATTCACATCCTCAATTAGGAATGGGAAATCATATGTTTAAAACACTATTATAGTACTAGAAGAACTAGGCGCCCTAGATGTAGTGGATGAGTCAAGCTTATGTGGAATAATTCCATATATAGGTTTAGAGAATGGTGGATTAGTCATCCTCTATCTATAAACCCTAATAAATGATATGCTTTTGGTTATGTGTCTTATGACATTGGGAGAGTCTTTGATGATGGTGACCATAATGGATTTTTTCAAAGTACTTGTAGACATTTATAGTCCTAACAAGGTTGAAACAGGACTATGTAATGGATAACTGACAAAATGGATTGGGAAATTGAGTCTTCAAACCTTGGTGTTTGGAAGACAAAAGACAAATCATCTGGTCCACTTGTAGACGTAAAATCAATAATAATTGAAAAATTCATAGGTTGTATAATGGCAATATTTTTATCTATGGAACTTATCCAATTTGAATGAATCTTGTATAAGCATGGGTAGTATCAATTGAAGTAATAGGTGTGGAAATGGGAGAAACAATTGTGTAAATATAAACCAAAGGAATAGAAATATTGATTGAGTCAATTGAAATAGTGGTGATTGAATTGGTATTAGTTGAAATAGCAATTGAAACAACTAAAGTTTCAATTGAATTAGGAAAAGTATCAATAGGCATATTGACTAAAATAATTGGAGTGTCATCTTTCCGTGATTATTTTTTTAAAACATGACCCTTTTCCTCTACATTCATTGGTGCCTTGGTTGTAACATAGATAAAAGGATAAACAAGGCTATAGGTCTCAAGACTTACCTATGTAGGAGTATTTTGAAATACATTGGTTATATGTTCCTCTTATGCATCCTCCTCTAAAAATTCATCTTCAAAATATAATGAATAGATTATGTTTAATTATGTTACTTAAACTTCTATATATTGTGACCTGTCTTCTAATGTGACCCTTGGAGCTTGAGAATTAATAGGAAGATTTATCCTAACCTAAAAAACCATATGAGGCTATATTGGAGCATGCATAAGAGGAGGAGATGGTAGCTGACTCATTACTTGTGATGGGCCTAGTTGTCCTAAAATAGGTGTAGTAAAATCAAATGTGACCTTAGGGACAGGAAGAGGTCCATTAATGTCCATAGATAAATTTTACTCCCATGTAGTCTTTTATTGGGGAATAATTCTTAGTATTCTTATTTTCAATTATTTGTCAACCTCCTCTAGAGACTTCTCCCTCTTAGTTTGCTTCATCTTAGATTCATCTAAAATTTTAATAGAAGGATCATATTATACTCTATGTAATATCTTTTAGAATATGAGTATATTTCATCATGTTGTTTATTTAGGTATGATCATTATCATTGAGAAAAATACAGTCATGGTCATATCCTTTATGGGAATATGTAGCTCTTAATCTTCCCTAGAATCTCTATATATGTTGAACCACTTTACCCCTATGATCCTCTTATCTAATTTATGCATCTTTGAGATTTAAATAAGTTCTATAATGACAATATTTAGATAATTGTCCTCATTGTTGAATGTTTTTCTTACTTTGCTAAGTGGAATCTTATGTATAACTCCCAATTTGACTCTTTTTTAGTTTTCATCAATGCTCTAAGATAGTTGGTATGTTATATCTTACTCATAAAAATTATTTGAGACCATTTTTTGATAAGTAAAGAGGTGCCACAAATGTGCCTTATACCTTTATGTCTATGTGGTTTGGGTAATATAGCATTCTCCCAATGACCTGAGTGATCTCCTTATTTCATCAGATAACCTAGGCATTGGTTGTGCATTGATAGCTTTGTAGACCATTGCATAAAATGTGTTTACAATTCTTTATATAATTTTTTTAAACTTTTTTATATGTAATATGTTAAAATCATCTCATATATCCTATTTTCTCCTTTTGGTTCCCATGCATATGTGCATATAGAGATTATAGTAGCACAGATGGAATCTCATAAATATGGAAACATACAAAAATTACCATCTAGCCTATTTTTAGAAACCCTTTGTTATTTTAAATTATAGTTTATTATCTTCCCAAGGGTAGGGATAACTTTACCATCTATAATTATGGACAAGAGGGGAACCTAGACTTCATTAACATGGGAAATGGAGGTGGCAAGGCCATTACAATTTTAACCCCTAATCTGAATTGTGAGATTGGGATGGTGTTAAATTTTCTCTTATTTAAAATTTTATTAAGGTCTAATGCCCAACCTCTCAAATTTTCCTTGAACTCCTGGTTCTTAAACCATTCATGGGCTCCTTATTGGTTATTAATTATCTTTGGTTTGGGTAACCTATACTACTTCTCAAAGGTAACTCTGAATATATAGGCTATTGTAACTTGGCTATTTCTATGAAATATATCATCTATGCACATGTCAATAGTAAAAAAATTATGGAGGATGTCAATATAGGGAAATACTTCAAATTTAATTATTTTCTTATGTAAATTGGATACTTGGATGATGATCAGGTCATTTGTGTATTCCCTCTCTAATAGAATCAAGTTATCTTTGTCAATGTATTCTCATGTTACTTGAACTTATTCATATATGGTCAAGTATTTTAGGAACACATTATCTAAAGCATTCAGGTCAAATTATATATCCTTAAATTCAAGCTTAGTGCCAAACTAAAATACTCATGGAGTGGGAACTTGATCTTTGGTTTCCATTGTAATAACTTGTCGAGCTTGATATTCAATTTCACAATTGGATAAATAAAAAAGGGGGATGTATAGTTGAATTCACATGTTATCTCTTTCAAAATTCTTTAAAAATTGAATTAGGGAAAAACATATAGTCTAAAATTAACATTGAATTCATCGCTTGAAATATTGTTCATAAAAATTAATTAGTGTTTAGCAGTTTATGTCAAATTTCTTTCCATTTTTATTTTTTATTTGTTGATTCATGCTTTCATGGGGATTTGTTTGATATATGTAAATTTATCACATTATTTAAGAGCTGAGTCACCTCTATCAAATTTATTATGTCCATCTTCATGCCATTTGGTAGTATTTCACTTGATTGTGATTTGTTATTGTATGTTTTTTTTATATCAACAACTAATTATACCAAGACATGTGTCAGGCACGTGGTGGCTGACTTTATTCATAAGGGTATTTATAAACTTGTCACTTATTCATTCAATATGTATTTTTATTTTTAAGTGTATGAATCTATGAGATGAATACATGTGGCATGATCTCATGTAGTCATGTTATAACAAGCTTTAGTGACTTAGAGTTTTGGAAAAGGTTTGTGATGTTTTGACATGATGACATGTGTAAAATGATTATACCAATGACACATGGCATGATCTCACTCAGTCACATTTTCATGATCTTCATATTCTTTCACTTTTTATTATTGATATGTAATGGTGCAAGATGATGGCATGGGGCATGATCTCTCTTAGTCACATTATCATAGGCTTTTATAAGTTTTTTAGAATAATGTCTATGACACTTTGGGATGATGACATGTGGCATGATCTCATGCAACCACATTATCACAATTATTTTTTCCTTGTCATTTTTTATTGTTATTCTATGGTGTTTTGATATGGAGACATGTGGAGCAATCTCACTTGATTGCATTGCCATAGAGTTTAGAACTTAAAACTTTGATCTATTCATTGTGATTCTATAGAATGAAGTCATGCAGCATGATCTTGTGATGTAAAGAGATTCTTTTAGTTTCCATAAGTGTGCAAAGTTTGATTTTTTACTTCTAAATTCCAAATAAAGGGGTATGAGTACTTGATCCATGATATGTTGATGCATTATTTATATCTCAAAAAAGACCCGACTATCTTTCAATTTTCCATGAGAAAGAGATGTGGAAAAGTGTAAAGCTAACCTATAAAACAAAAATATGATAGTCTCAACCAAAAAAAGGTTAGATTTGTTATATAAATAAATTAATTTAAAATAAATGTTAGCCTTCTAATTTATTCATTATGAATTCAAGCTAAAGATTTATAAAATAAAAAAGTGATTTTCAAAACTTAGGATTTGGTATGCTTGGGTCCTAAGGCCAATTTATATCTTGATGGGCACCAAACATGTGAATTTTAGGAACAAATAGGACCCTATTTTCAATTCTAAAAATGGGATGTGTTGGTCATAACAAAAGGTGACTCAATGGGAAATACTTATAAGTATTTTAGAACTCATACTATAATAAATAATTTCAAACCTTATAATAAATAAATAAATAAATAAAATAAAGGATTGAAAGAGGCTTAAACATAATCATGCAATATCTTAACCATGATCATTTTTCAAATTATGTGTGATTATATGAAGATTGATTTCTCTTTTGTGAGAGCTTTAACAAATATTAGACACAAATATAAGGTTTTTTTACCTTATATATTTCTTATTCTTTTAGCTTTTAAGCACAAGCTTATGGGAATTTGGGCATTGCTCTACTACTAGCTAGGCATCCATAGCCCTAATAGAGATACCTTTGATTTCACTCTTAGTATTATTCTAAATTCAATTATGTGTCCATAGTCCTAGTAGAGATTACTTGAATCACTTTTCTTCGATCCATGATTTTGTTTTGTAACTTTCCTCAGAATAAGAGTTTGGAACCACCATTGGCTGGGTTTATAGGAATAAAATTCATTATAGATCATATTTTTATATTTATCATGTTTATTGTCTCTTAGACAAGTATTAAGCTTGAATATGTGCAATTAATATTTCAAAATGATAAGTTTTTCTAAAATTTGCATGAAAATATCAAAGTAAATTTCACCAATTTGATAAGATTATTAATTCAGATAAAAATCCCATTTATTTATGATACATACCTTAATTCCAATATTCAAATAGGTCATGAAAAATCCATGAATATCCATAAGCATGAATTATTTTATTTTGTGTTAAATTATGGGCAATTTTAATGGTCTAATGACCATATTCATAACCTATGAAAGTACGAAATATAATCTAGGAAAGCAGGAGATCGAATTTACTCCTAAACTAAACTCACAATCATTATAATATGTTCTCAGTTGGATCAACCATAAAATAATGTCCTAGGTACTGCCCATTAACTATAAAATTTAAATCATTATCTTAGAGATCCTTTAATCAAAATACATTGTTACCAAAGATTTCAAATTTTTGATATGGTCCAATCCATAATGGAGTTAACTTTTCATGTTTTCCTTTCTTCTCATGTGTTTTATTCCATAGAAGACTAATCTAAAATTATGAAAACTTTGACTTTTTATTTTTTTTCAAACTGTCTCTTGAAAATATCTTGATGTTTGTTAAAATTTGCAAAGCATCCATTCGTGCATCTTCCATTTGGACAATGTCTAGCATTCTATACTAAATCCTATAATCATCCTCCATGTAATCTTATGTAAATTTATATGTTGGTAATTTGAGAGTAATAGGTAAAATAGGTTTCTTCATATCTACTAATAGAAAAGATAAAGCTTTAAGGGCTTATTTTTGTCAAGTCATATCTGCCCATAATTCATACTTCAGTAATAAGTGTCATTCTCTTAGTTTTTTTGTAAAATTATTAGTGGCATAAACTAAATTCTTATTGGCATGCTCACCAACTCCATTTCCTTATGGATAATAGTTTGAATAAAACTTGATAGTTATGTTATTTTTATATGCCCATTCAGTGAATTATGTTGATTGAAAAGCATGACCATTATCACATACTAGGGCAACTAGTGTCCCAAACATGGTCAAGATATTTTCTTCAATGAATTTGATTACATCACGTGTTCCACAATTATTTTAAGTAATAAATTCGGTCTATTTAGTGAAATAATATGTTGATGTCAATACAAACTTGTGTCCAAATGATGAATTGGTATTAATGTAAACTATAAAATCCATACCCCATTGTGAAAAGGGTGTCCATCAACCACATGTTGTAAAGGCATAGCCACATACGTCGCTCTCTTTCCAAATACTTGACATTGATGGCAAGTTCTAGCTTAACTATGTGCATCTTCAAAAATATTTTGATGCCAATAGTGTTCTATTTTTAAAATTATGTGGGTTGTAGCATTTCTTGAGGGATGTCCACTTCATATATTTTGATGAAAATTTTTAGGGATGTCTTTAGCTTCTTTAAAAACACACCTTAAGTAGATATCTCCATAATTATTTTTATATAGCAATCTTTGTTTTATCATATAAGTGTTGTTTTGATCTTAATCACTCTCCTTTATTATTTATTTAATTTAAGGGTACATGTGTCAGTAATTAGGTAATAAATGCTATGGTTATATCAATCATGCCTTGTTATCTGAGACTAATTAAATTACATAATGAAAATGCATGGATCAGTTTTTATAATCAGACAAATGATTCCTTGTCCTCATATCATTTTAGTAGGTATATTTTTAGATTAAATTATTTTAGTTTATCAATACATTTGCCTCTTTACTCACTTAATTCATTCTGTCTAAGTGTGAGTTTGACAACTAGATCTAGGACAATAGTGTATCTCTTTTTGTGCAATATGCAGTGTCTAAATTTTTTGTAGCTTTAACCAAAACATAAATTTGTTTATCAATCATATAAAATTTTAATTTCACATCTTTCAAATTAGTGTTCATAAAGGCAATGGGATGTTCACTTTCTTCAAACTTTTGGGTAAGTACTATTTTTATAGTATGTTTGCATGAAAATGAATATAATAAGAATTCTTTGGTAAAATTTGGGCTAATCAATATTGGGGATTGAGAGATGGAAATTTTGATGTCTTTAAATTATTTCTTTTATTTGATTTTACATTATACCTTTACATCCTATTTCAACATTTAATTTAGTGGTTTTATGATCTCTACAAATCCAAAAATGAACTTTCAAACAAAATTTATCTTACCAGAGAAATATTTTAGATTATTTTTGTTATTAGGATATGGAATTATTTAAATATCCTAAAACATTTTAGGGTCAATATAAATACCTTCTTTAGTAATAATATGGCCCAATAGCTTACCTTGTGTGACTCCAAAAATATTATTTTTTGGATTCAATTAGATTCCATACCTTTTTCATCTATCAAAAAGTTTGTATAAGTGGGTGACATGATATGTCTTAACCTTGGAAAGATAATCAAATCATCCATATAAATTATGATACACTTACCAATGAATCCTTGAAAGGCAAATTCCATGGCATGCTAAAACTAATCACTTGCATTAATTAGTCCAAAAGGAATATTCTTGTATGCAAACATTCCCCACTTGATGGTGAAAGCAATCTTCATTTGATCATCATTTTCTACCAATAATTGATGATAGCCAAAAAATTAGTCCAAGAAAGACATCATTTTAGACCCACTAGCCATATAAATAACCTCATCTAGGGAAGGTAATGGATAATTATCCGTTTCTGAAGATTTTTTAATGTTCTTAAAATCTATAAATAGTCTAATTTCACCATTCTCATTTTTCATAGGAACTAGATTAGCAACCCAAGTGGAGTGTCTAATTGGAAATGTGATTTTAACATCTAGTAGTTTTTGAATTTCCTTTTAAATAATGGGTTACAATATGGGATTAACCATTATATATCTATGTATAAAAGGTTTATGTCCCTCTCTAAGTGGTACTATCTGTGTTATGACCCTAGGATCAAAAATATTTAAATCTTCATAATTCCAAGCAAACACATCCTTGTACTCTATTAAATTTTCTTTTAGTTCTTATCTCTCTCATTCAAAACAACTCAATCTGGTGTTAACATGATGAGGATGTTAATTTATTCATAATTTTATCTATGAAAAATCATGTTCATTCATTTTGGACTATTTCTATTTATCATCATGGTGATCCATGTCAAAAACTCATTCTAATGACACCATTCCTTTAGATATTCTATTTTATCTTATTTGAATGATACCATCATCTCCAACTCCTCCTTTATTCATTGGGTCAAACTATTTTAATAGATAATCTAGAATTCAAAATCACCAAAACTATTCATGAATTATATAATCTAGTGGTCATCATTAAATATCTATAAATTATCAACATTATAAGGAATGAAAAGACAGACAACTAAATCTATAGAAAAATATCTATAATTTAGACTCCTAAAATTGGGCCAAATTTATAGCAAGAGAAGACAAACAATATTCAATCTAGTTTTGTTCTCTTGGGATCAATTTTATGTTAAAAGATTCAAATGATTCTAGTAAATCCAAAGATTTATACTTGTATTTATTGAGATATGACAACTTGCATTGGTACTTAATCCTAACTTGGTTGGTAACTAGATCTAAGTCTCTAAACATCATGAGCTATTTGACATCATGTTTCAGAGTAAATTGTAATCCTTAGATCAAGGCCTCAAATTTTTCATGCATGAAAAATGTATTTTGTAAGAAGCAAGGTAGTGCTTCCCATTAGGATAAATTAGGGTTATTCCTACACTAAAAACTTGTTTATAATGTTCACCATAAAATAATAAATTCCATAATTATTAAGGACCTTTAGATTCTCATTCATCATTCATAGGATTTGTAGCGAAAGTGTAGACTCCTATTATGATAAGGAAAATTTCACATTTTGATTTTTTGCATTGTATTTTTTCATTTCACATTTCATATTTGGATATATATCAACTCTAATATAATTTTACACTCCTTTATAAGGCATCCATATATATGCAAAATTAGTTTTCATGTAACTATTTAATGTTTTTGAAAAACCATGACTTAAGAGTAACCCATAAGCCTTAGGAATGCCAAGTACAATAATTTCAATGTATTTTTGGACACGTGGCTTAAAAGTAAGTTGTATGTTGACATTTATCAATTTACCAGTAATTTGTAAATAATATTTGTCTAAACAAAGTGTTACTCTCTTAGATTTATCTAGGGCTAAGCCTAATTTCTTGAAAATTATAATGGCCATCAAATTACTGAAGTTATTGACTCAATGAAATAATTATGCACATTTATTCAAAAAATTATGATAGTCAATAATAAATAATGGACTTCATATTTGTCCTTATCGATGATCATATTGGCATGCGTAGCCTTTAACTTTTCAAAATATGGTTTGTTGGTCAAAGACTTCAATAGAATTTCTCTTTGTTCTATAATTTGAGCCAAATCATAGAGGGTGATGTTTAATTTGACCTTATTATTGTCCTTAATTATATTGTGTCCACTCTTTTTAGATGAATCAACATGTTGGTACCAATGATTTCCTTTTATAGGATGTGGATTATTATTGAATTTTGGATCAAGAGGAGTAACTACATTATTGTTTGGTGGTGTGGTGGTGATAGGTTATTGTTTCTTATTTATTAGATTATAATATTTGGAAAGCATGAATCTTGTATGTGGTATTTTGAATCATTACCATCCTCAATTGTGAATGCAAAAGCATATGTTTTAAATACCATTATAGTATTAGAAGAACTAGGTGCCCTAGATGTGGAGGATGAGTCGGGATAGTTTAGAAAATTTCATATCCCTCCATCTCATTTTGGAATATTTTGAAGGCATTACATAATTTTATATAGTCTAGTTCACCATTTTGTGTTTTAATATGAACTCTTAACCAGTTGGGCAAAGCCACTTCACAATATTTTTATTCAAAGAACTTATTGGGTGATAGCTCTGGGTTATTATTTGGCATATTTAATTATTTATTGTATATTTAGAATGTGAAATTCTTGTTATTTATTTCCCCCACTATGTTATCTAAGAATTTCTTTATATTGAGAAACTCATTTCTAAGTTTTTGTACCATATGTTAAATGGCATGTAACTCTACCTTGGTGGAATCAAAAGTTGTACCTTCTATACTTGAGGTGATGACCAACACTAAGGCCTATTTTTTATTATACTAATTGGGTGTGAGGATAGAAATATTTAAAAATCGTAAGTCTAATTTGATGTAGCATGGGCCAAATGAAACTAATTAAATACCTAATTTTGATTATTATCTATGACTTTCTAATTGGAATTTGGATTATGACTCAAGACTATAAATTTTGGACTGACATTATGCATGGCTAAAGTTTAAAATCCTTGAGGATTTAATTGATGATCAACATTGATGGCTTCATTATTGGTATCTACTATGGTATTTATGTTATGGTATTTTCATAAAACACTATGGTAATTGAATCTAAGGATTTTTTATACATTTATAAGGCTAATGTAGCACCAAGTCTATACAAATCATATATACGGTTATACATATTTTGGAATATTTTATTGAATGTTATGATTCACTCATTAGGATATCTTTTCATGATGGAAAAATATTGATACACCACACTAGGATTAGTAACTTGTCTAAATTGTGCAACAAATGTATTTTCCCTATGGTTATGGAGTTCTCTAAGAGAATCATGAACCAATCATGTGCATAATCTTACAAGATGAAAAGGAATAATTTACATGACACATCTTCATGAATTACATTTTATAATCCCAAATAATTTTTAAAAAGGCTTTGATAACTTTCTATATAGTTCATCCTCTAGAATGGGATAATGAAGGAAGATACTTTTTGGTATTCCTAAGAAAATCATGAATAGCACTAGTGACAGTGATGGCAAAACCAACTAACTAATTCATGATGAAATATGTGTTATGATTCCCTTGATAAGGTGAATTATTTATAAAACTAAATTTTTTAGGGACACCTCTATCTTTTCTTGGTATTTATGAGTCTGGAAAGGTGGTAATAAAATAGTCTTAAATCTAAGTTATACTTTGTTAACCTTAATAGTGGATATAGTGTATGCAAACTCAAGTGAACTTAACAGTTAAAAATTATGTTCCCTCCTTATAAAACTAGCTTAAATATTTGTATGCATTTTTTATACACACCAAATATCTTTAAGGGTTAATACCCTCTAATTTTAGAATCCTTAAAAAATCATTCCAAGGCACGAGTTGAGGATATTTAATTTTATAAATGACCATGTGGTGGACTAGTGGTTGTTTACCTCAGATGGTTTGGATATGACTTATGTCTAACATCTAACCTAATAATCTAAAAAACTAACCTACAATGGATGGCATTATCTAAACTTGGGTGGATCATATCATAAAGACAAAATAGGAAGGAAAGGTAGGGTAGAAAAGAAGGGGCTTTATGATTCAGATTAAAGAATAAACCCTTCCAAGTAGACCAACTATAATATATCAAGTGTGTATCACTAACTAATGTCTATTATAAGTTATCTATCAGCACAAAATATAATAAACATAGTGACAAGTCTAAGGAAATAATTTTAGAATAACCAAATGATCATAATCAAAAACATTATCATTGTAGAATTGCTAAGCATAATAAAATCACTAACAAAATGTAACTATGATCTATAATCATATATCTGATAGGAATAACATGAATTTTAATCTAACCACCACAATAAACACATGCACAAATTCATATAGTAATGTCAACTTAATTTAAAATCTTCTAACAAAACATAAAAATGTAGAGAAGAAAGCAAATTTCTACAAACTTATAAAAAGTTTCAAAACTTTCTTTCTTTCATTAATTTGCAAAAATTTACCCTTTGTTTACAATGAATAATATTGGTGTGTGTGTGTGTGTGTGTGTGTGTGTGTGTGTGTGTGTGTATTTGGATGGGCACAACCTCATCTTCAAAAACTCATTGTATGTTTACAAAATCTGAAATTAAAATGTCTTAATTTAGCTCAAATGTTTTTTATGTACAAAAAAATATTGATAAATAGGAATATATATATATATATCCAAAGCCAAAATTAGACCAAAAGTGATCTTATAATGCCTGAGTGGAAGTACTAGTGATCATTATAATTGAATTTGATGAGACTCTAATTGAATTTACTTTATCGATTGAACTCAAATTAGGGGCTACAAATATAGTAAAAGTTTCAGCTCAGGGAACACTTGTTGATGAAGAGATAACAATAATTGAACCTATAATAGTTGTAGTAGAGGATGTAAATATAACTACTAGTAAAGTAGTAGCAGCTAAAGATGCATACATGGAAACTGATATAGAGCTACCTTTATAAATTATAGATCTACTCAAACTATCTATCAATGTATGCACTAGAGAAATAGACAATTTTCAATGGTTGAGACAATGATGATTGGAGTTTTACCTAAGTAGTCAATTGCTTCCATTTCTCAACATTTCCTTCTTATTTCTTTCTCCTATATGTTTTTGATCATGTTGTATGGTATGTTTCAATGACCTTAAAATTTATAATAGTCATTTTGAATAATAATTTTATTGTGCCTAATAGTTTCTCATGTAAACTCAATGACTCTTTCAAATACTCATTAAATGCATGTGTTTGGTCTACCTTTTCTTCAATAAATGTGATCAAGTGAATGAATTTATCACCACTTCCATGAGAATTATTTTTAACCCTTATTGTGAAAATTTTCATAGAGGACTAGAGTTGACTATCAAAAGATGCTTGATTTACCACTTAAACAAGTGGTGTATATATAATATAGATTGGATTCATTTTCTTGATCAATGTCAAGAGTTCTTCCTTTATTTTAAATTCAATATGATTACCTTCACTTGACATATTTCTCTTTCTAACCATTTTTAGTTATATATTTTTATCAAATTCTAGTGTAAGCTTGGGTTCCTCAATAATAACTAAATTCTACCTAGACACTTTATGTTTGTGGTTGTTACATCCATCACACTTTTAAAATTGGTCCACCAAGGGAGGCTGACTCAGGGGATATGGAAAGGGATGAAGTGAATTATGGAGGTGGCATGAGTTATAACATGTCAAGTGAAGGGGGTGAACTTGGATATGTGGGAAGTGAAGGTGTACGGAATGGTGGATCAACCATTCTATCTCTAGGAACCCTAACCTGAGCTAGGCTCTTGGTTATGTGTTTCATGATATTTGGAGATTATTTGATGATGGTGACCATATGGGATGTTTTTAAAGTGCTTTCATGCATTGTTGAAGAATGAGTTTGGAATGGATAACTAGCAAAAATGGACTAGGAAACCAAGTCTTAAAACCTTGGTGTTTGGAAGATAAAATAAATATCATCTAGTACACCTTTAGGTGTAATATCAACAATATTTGAAGAATCAATAGATTTTGTAATATTATCCTTTATTATGTTTTTTGGAGTGTGTCCAATGTAAATTATTTTTTTATAGGCAAGGGTGTTATCAATTGAAGTAAGAGGAGTGGTAATGGGAGTAATAGTTGTGTAAACATAAACCAAAGGAAAAGAAACATCAATTAAGGCAATCAAAATAGTGGTAATTGAAGTTGTATCAATCAAAGTATCAACTGAAGAAACTAAAATGCCAATCAAAGTAATAAAATTATCAATAGGCATATGGACTAAAATAATTGGAGTGTACTCTTTACTTGATCCTTTAATTAAAATAGAACCCTTCTTCTCTACATTCATTATTGCCTTGGTTTTGACAATTATAGTAGGATCACTAAGGTCATAGGTCTCAATACTTACCTTTTTAAGAGTCTTTTGAAATACATTGGTTATGTGTTCATCTTCTATATCCTCATCTAAAAATTCATCTTTTAAATCTAATGAATATAATATGTTCAGTGATGCTCCTTGAACTTGTGGTATGTATTGTGGCATCTCTTTAAATGTTACCCTTGGATCTTTCAAAGTATTATAAATATTTCTCCTAACTTAAGAAACCATAAGAGGCCCTATTAGAACATGCATAGGAGGAGGAGAATGTGGATAACTCACTACTTGTGATGGGCTTGGTCTTGAAGTAGTTGTAGTAAAAGAAAATGTGACCTTATGGACTAGAGGAGGTCCACTAATGTCCATATCAAAAGTTTTATCCCATGTATTATTTTATTGGGGAAGACTTCTAAGTATTTTTATTTTTAACTATTCATCAATCTCCTCTAGATACTTTTCCATCTCAGTATACTTCATCTCATATTCATCTAACCTTCTAATAGAAGGATCATATTGTAATCTTTGTGAAATTTTCCATTGGCATCGAAGCAACTTGCATCACACTATATACTTGGGTGTCATCATCATCACTAGAAAAACATATAGTCATGGTCATATCCTTTGTGGTCATAGGTAGCTCTTAATCTTACATAGAAGCTCTGAATATGTTGAACCATTTTACCCCTTAAATCCTAGTAGCTAAATTCTACCGATTTGATATTGAAAGAAGCTTTGTGATGAAAATATTTGGATAATTTTCCCCATTATCTATGATAAGTGGCATCTTGTGCATAACTCCTAATTTGGATATTTTTTAGTTTTCATCATTTCTAAAAGATAGTTGGTATGTTATCTCTTACTTATCCAATTTGTCTAAGACCATTATGGGTAAGTAAAGAGGTGCCATAACATGAATTTTACCCTTATTATAATGTGGTTTGGTTACTACTAGTAGTCTCCCAATGACCTAATTGATATCCTTATTTCATTAGACAACCTTGGAATTAGTTATGCATTAACATATTTATAGACCATTGTAAAAAATGTGTATGCAATTATTTATATATATATATATATATATATATATATATATATATATATAATTTATGGACATATGGATATGAAAGATGTCAAAATCATCAATATCATGTTTTTTCCATTTGTTTCCCATGGAGATGTTTCGTAGAGATTGAAATGGAATAAATAGAATCTAATACATATGACAACATATAAAAATTGCTAGCTGGATTATTCTGAGAAACCCTTTGTTATTTTAAATTATATCTTATTATCTCCCCAAGTGTATGGATACCTTTGTCATCTATAATTATGGAAAAGAGGGAAACATAGACTTTATCATATCAAAAATGGATGTGACTTCATGGACTATGTTTAACAAGGCCATTGTAAGTCTCACCCTTGGTATGAATTGTGATATTGGGATGGTGTTGACTTTTCTCTTCTTTACAAAGTTATCAAGGTATAATTCCCATCCTCTTAAATTTTACCTAAACTCATGGTTATTAAAGCATTTGTGTACTACTTATTGGTTATAAATTGTGTTTATTTTGGGTGACCTATAGTACTTCTCGAAGGTAAATCTTGATACATAGGTTACTATTACTTGTCTATTTCATATATGAAATATATCAATTGTGCACATTCCAATAGTAAACAAATTATGGAGGGTGTAAATATTTGTAAATACCTTAATTAAAGTTCTTACCTTGTGTATTCTGACTGTTTAGATGGTGAGTAGGTTATCTTATACTCCCTCTCTTGTATAGATAATTTATCTTTGTCATTGTATTATTTTGGTAATCAAACTTATTCATAGATATTTGAGTATTGTAGGATCACATTTACAAAATCAATCGAGTCAAATTATGTATACTTAAATTTTACCTTAGTGATAAAGTAAAATATAGATGTATTGGTAACCTAGTCTTTGGCTTCCATTGTAATAACTTATCGTGTTCGATATTCAATTTCAAAATTAGATGAGGAAAACAAGGGGATTTAGAGTAAAATTCATAGGTTAGCTATTTTAAAATGTTTTAAAATTTGATTTGGGGAAAAAACATATCTCCTGACATTAACACAAACTCCATCGCTTGAAATATCATTCATGAGAAATAATTGTTACTTAACGGTCCATGTCCATTGATCTATAAGTGTATGAATATATGAGATGAATACACATGACTTGATCTATCTTAGTCACATTACCATAGGATTTGGTGGCTTAGAGTTTTAAGAAAAGGTCTATTACATTTCAATATGATGGCATGTGTAGATAACTATACTAAGACACATGGCATAGTCTTGATCAATCACATTATCATATAATCTATGATCTTTCATTTTCTATTATTGATTTGTGATGTTGTGAGATGATGACATATGGCACAATCTCTCTTAGTCACATTCTCATAGGCTTAGGTAAATTAACTTTACTGAATGGGATCTATGACACTGTGATATTATGACACATGACATGATCTCATGTAATCATGGCATTACAAGTATTTGTGCCTTGTCTTTTTTTAATGTTATTTTATGATGTTATGAGATGGAGCCATGTGGAAAAATCTCACTTAAACATGTTATTTTAGAGTTTAAAACATTAAATTGTTTATCATGATTCTGTGAAAGCAAGTCATATGGAATGATCTCATGATGCAAAGAGACTTATTGAGATTATTTAAGCGTGAAAATGTAAATTATTTACTTGTAAATTCTATATAGAGGGATATGAGTAATTGATTTGTGATATGTTAATGCACTATTTAGAGATTGGAAATGACTTGACTATCTTTCAATTTTTTACAAGAAAGAGACATATGGAAAAGTGTAAAGCTAACCTATAAAAAAATTGATAGTCTCGACCACAAAAGGGTTATATTTGTTAGATAAATAAATAAATTTAAAATAAAGATTAGCCTTCTAATTTATTCATTGTGAATTTAATCAATAGATTTGTAAAATAAAAAGTGATTGTCAAAACCTAGGCTTTATTATGCTTCTATCCTAAGGTATATTTATATCTTAATGGGGACCAAACATGGTATTTTTAGGAACAAATGGGTCCCTATTTTATTATTTTAAAATGGGTTATGTTGGTCACAACATTTATGTTTAGAATTTATTAACTTCTTTCTCCAATTTACTATAATGATTATAAGGTTGTTATAAGACTTAGGTTGATTTCTTAAGAAAACTATAGAAGCTAGAGTATAGCTCTTTTAAAATCTATATACTCAATTATATATGTAATTTTTGGATCCAAATTTCATGGTAAATAGAGTTATTTGTAAGAAAATAATGGTTGTTACATGATAGAGTTAGCAAGAGTTATATAATAACTTTTTAGAGTTGACTTAGAGTTAACTAAAATTAGCTTAAGGATTACTTTAACTTAATTGGGGCATTGGGGAACCAATTATTAAAAATATGAAGTAAAATGAAGGGTCAAACATGTAAAATGCATGAAAATGTGTGTCCTAGAATAAAATTAGAAGTGTGTGCATTGGTGGCAAAAAGACACTATATACAAATGGTAGTTGTGTAAAAACTACAATGATTATCAAAACTATTGGGGTGGTTACATGACTTATCATGGAGATTCTACTGTGCACCTCAATAACCCTATATTTAGAAGGATTAATGTTAAATTTTGAAAATTTGGCACATGTGGGAGGCATAGAAAGAGGGAAAATGGGAAAATGAGGAGAAGAATAAGTCTAAGCATATTATTTTTTATGGATGTCCTTGTATCATCGTTAGATATCATGCATATTTTACCATGAAATTTTTTTTTGTGCATATAGGCAGTTCCTTCAATGTTTCTCAGCAAAAAATTTGATGCCACTTAGTAGGAATCAACACCATAGAAGATTTAAACACTCATCCAATAGTAAAAATATAGATTTTAAACTAATTTCAACACCCTTTTCTACATTGTAACACCATCCTAGCCACACTAAATTCACACCCAACACTTTATATGGGTTTTTAGGTAGTTTTCAACACTCAACCAGTTATCAAAGTAATTAAAAATAAATTTACGTACTTATCCACCAAATGAAACATTTTTTTAATGCTCTCAAGAATAAAATCACATTCCCCTTGAAATAAATAATTTCCAAATCATTATCACCCTCTAGGCAATTTTAATGCTTCTATTTCAACTTTTTTCAAGCTTACAATGCCCAAGATTCCCATAGTAGATTGTATATACTCTAGGTAAGGTTTTTAAAGTAAGAATAAACAAAAATTAGATTATCAAAGATCCATCACTCTCTCAAAACTTATTCACAAAATATTCACGGTCCCACATAACTTCATGGTTCATCCATGGATTCATCATAGGCCTAGCTTCATGGAATCTCTAATACCAATGTTACGTTTTCATATAAAATAATCAAAGTAAAATGGTTACATATTTAATAAATAAAGCTTACACAAAAACTTTATTAGGTACACATAATTAAATTCTTTCACTGATAAGCTTAAATAAGCTTTTGGGATATGGTTTACACATAAGACTCAATGGTCAAATAACCAAATAATTAACTACACCCATATATTTTTATAACATAAATAAATTAATGTTAAACAGTAATTTACTAACACTATTTATTAAAAGGGTGTGTCTCACTAAGACATGCATGCCTCATACAAAAACTATAACAAATAAACATTAAACATTTTGATCATATAACCCAACACATTGAATAGTAATTTGTTAAGTATCTTAATCTATTAGATGGATTCTATTTATAGTAAGTTGTAATTGTTTAATCATATTCATCTTTAACATTCAAATCAGTGTTTTATTATATATATTTCACAATATAAATAGCATTAAAGTTTTATTCTATTTAAAAAATTAATAAAAAATAAGCTAAAACATATTGATGAACCTACATTTTATATAAAGCATAGAAAAACCCTAGGTCTCCCTTAAGGTTTCATCCTTCTTTCTATGGTTTCAGATTTCTACATTTAAATCTAATTTTTAGACCTGATTTCTAATATTCCCTTCATACATGTTTATTTTCTCCTAAGGTTTCATTTCTTAAAACCCTAGTAATATATGGTATTCTTTATATTAAGAATAATCTTGGTCATTGTGTCTTTTTCCCTCTTACTATTTGGTATAAGGTAAAGTACTATTGATGATGGATATTATACAACATATGATTATTTCACATATTTTAACATAGATACATTAAATACATATGACTATTTTTATCCATAGTAGGAGACATTTGTACCAATCAATATAGGGCCTACACATGATTTATTTTAGTTTACCATCACATAGTCAATTGTACATGGCTTCTTAAGTTTTATTGATTTATTATTTCCTCTCCCCTTCTACATTTTACATACATATGTCCATATGCTCTTGTATTTATTATTCCTCTATCCCTTTCCTATTGAATTTTGATTTTTATCCAATTTGAACATTTGTAACATATATTATATTCATATGAATCCTTCATAGCAGTATCATTATAATACACATATGTTATATTTGTATGATGCTTTCTCACATTACATATTGATTACCTATACATGTTATAATTTATATTGATCTTACACATAATGTGCATTTATGTCAACATATTATATGAGAATATGCACTAATTATTCCTCATTCCCTCCACCTCCCACAAACTCTCTTGAGATGTGTTGTTGAGAGTTACATATACAATGGGGGTATGTTGTTTACCTTCATTTCCTCTACATTGCCATATTATTACATTTGGTGCACATTATTCCCTAACACATGCCTCGAAATGTTTAAATTCCTCCCATTCATATATTTTCATAGCCTTTCCATTTGGCCTTATTTTATTACATATGGGTGCAAATGTTTCAAAAATATATTAAAAAAAGACAAAATATTCCAAAACTTGAAAATTCATCACCTAAGCATGACAAGTTTACTAGTTTATATTATTAATTTATGTTATTTATCACATGTTTGGTATATTGTATATCTTTTTTCATATGTACACTCATTTTCATTATATATGAGTGAGATTCAAGGCATACAAGTTACACATAATACATAGATGCACAAATGTAAGATATTCATATACATAGGGTCCATGACAATGTTGGGGGCATCTCATCACATAGGCTATAGTGTTACAATTTATCTATTTATATGAACTTTATATTTATCATGTTAATCCATATTAATTTCTTACATATGTCTTGTCCCTATCTATATTCTTTACAATAGTACATTTCATGGATATATTACTTTACTATGTTATGGCATTGACATAGATTGATGGTGTAGACTAATTTGACTTGTTCTACGACTCATTTTTGTTATTTCATTTCCTTCAAGCTAATCATTGATTATAATTTTTTTAGTCTCTTACTTTAGTATATGGCATTTTTTTATTGAGTGTATCATTATATTAATTTTTATTTGGGCCTTTGAATTTTCATGTTGTTCTTGCTTGATTGGGTGTATCATTTTATGCATCTTTCTTTGGGACACTTTATTATATTATTTCATTTGTTTGATGGAGTGTATAATTTTATGCCTCTTTCTTTTACCCTTACCTTGTGTGAATTTTTATTATCCATTGTGTGTGGATCTATCCTTGTGTGACATTTTATTACCCATTGAGTGTGGTGATTTCCTTGTGTGACATTGAGTACTATTAGGTGTACTTTGTTATGTGTATCATATCCATGACATTATATTCTTATGAATGGATAAATTTATGATTTTTTACTAAGTTTTTGGTGTTATGATCCATTCATATCCCACCTATATATTCATGTGTGGTGTTATGATACATATCATGTACCTTTCTACATATTTTAGTGTTCAATGATTATATCAGTGATGGTTATTATCATGTGACTTATTTATATATCTATATTTACATTGCACTTATACATATTACACTACATGTTAAACATATGCTTTGATTATTAAATTCATATTGTGATGACATGTTCTCCACATGCTTATAAATGTCTACATATTTTTGCAACATTATGTTGCTAACTCTTTTATTTTGAGATGAGTAATTCGTAGGCTACATCCCTCACCTCAAAATAGGGGAATATTAGTGGGAATGCCATATATATTTAATCCCCTATTTCTGAGAATTCAGATTGGTTCAAAATATTAGTTTGGTTCAAACTATGGGATAAATGTTCATATATTGAGATAGATTTTAGGGGAATATGCACATGTTTTATAAGAACATGAGTTACATTTTTTTATTTTTTAAGAACTAGAACAAAATGAGATATAGATGTATAAAATGTTATATCATTTTGGCACCAATTGGATAAGATTATGGGGCATGAACATTCTTTATGCACACACTATTATAGTTTTCTATTAAGATCATGGCATTTATGTGACATATATGGTATTGAAGGTAAAATCTTGAATCCATAAGTCTATTTGAATTGGTTGATTCAACTTATATGAGCCTAGTATATGCTTCCCCTTTCATATTGAGCTTCAAGATCAGTAAGATGAGTAGTTTGGTTGATATTAGACATCATTCAATGGCATATAATTACTCTTGAGGGTTGGGGCATTTGTTATCCCAACCCATGTCTATTAATTAAAAAGGAAACATATTTCTCCAATGCTGCAATAGTAATCATAGTTATCCAATGATTTGGAATGAAGCATAATTATCCTTTATCTAATGCTTTATAAGGAACCATCATCTCCACAAAATCATAAGGCAATGTGGTTTGCCCATGTACAATTGTATTCCTTCCTTTCTCTTTAAATTTTAAATACTTCATTTATCATTTTTAGATTTAATTTCACATATGGATATTGAATGATACATATTCATTATAGGTTTTCTTGGAGTAAGTTGTGCACTTGGAGCCTTCTTCTAAATAAATTTTTTTTCATACACACTCAAACACATTTTTTTGTCATTTCACTCTAGTATTGTTTTTAATTTTAATACTAGAATAAAAGGTGGAATTTATAGACACTAAAATATGATATTAGACCTTTAGAAATATTAATATTTACCTACTATCACCTTACATGACTTGTGCATACACATATGGATATTTCACACATTTCTCTTATATCCACATTATTTTCAGAGGTTTAACCTCCTAATTTTCTATAAATCACCTACAAGAATTCCCTAGTCTATGCCTAACCTATTTAAAATTATAGATATATTATCTCTAAATCATCAAATCGGTATTCATACTTTTTAGATGAATTTGTTAGAATTAGACACCTACATAATTATTGAGCATCTACATCTAATAGACTTTTCCCCATTATAATCAATGACCATTTTTCAAATTCAAATCATCTTTATGGATTATCAAATACATTTCACATGTTGGTAGTGTGATAAAGTACCCAAAGAGTCCCATATAAATAAACAATAAATATAATCTTATTTCATCACCTAACATTGTGTAATGTTGTCAAATAAACCTATTATAACCCTTATACATTCAAATGGACTAACCTAAACTTTCAAATTGAGTAATCAATCATAAGTAGACCCTAGCAAAGTCTAAACCACATAATCCAAGCCAATTTTTTTATTTTATAAGTGTAAGATTGTATATTAAAATTTTCATCCATTAATGGAGTACCATTACACATGTTAAACTAATATGGAAAATACATGTGATTTTACTTCCCTCTTTAGATTATTTAATATATAAGAAACACTCAACCATTCATTGGGGAGTGGTTGAGGTCAGCTCAACCCACCTTCTTATAAATTTTGAGGCATAAACATACTATCAGTAGAAGACCTAGGGTTTCAAAGATATGGAGGTAAGTTTTTGGATATAGATCATGCAGAAAGACCCTAATATTACATAAAGAGATGCATTTCAAGAAACCATAGTATCCCATGTCAAAATAGAGAGGCATAATCTACCCAGACAAATTTGATAGAGGATATATGTTACCATTTAATTTAGGTGCCTATAAACTAGCAAAAAAATTAGGCAGTTTCAAACACCTAGCTCTAATTTGAGTACTCATGATCTACTTATATCCCTTCTTGTCACTTACACATTATATTTAACCGGTATAGAATAATAAAATGCTAATTATAGTAATCCCATAGGTCATTTATATTCATAATAAGTTTTAATTGGTCAATCATATTTATATTTAACATTCAAGTTAGTTTTTTATTATATATTACATAATTTGAATAGTGCTAAAGTTTTATCTTATTTATAAAATTAATTAAAACTAAGGTAAAACACGCTCGCATATATGGCAAGTAATGTACCAATGTCATGGTTTATAATAGTTATGAAATTAATGTGTGAATCATGATGTTTCTTAAGTCTCTTAGATATGACATTGAAAATTTAAATAAGACTACTTCATCTGAATAATTCCAAAGATCTAGAGTGACATGTAGCTCTTGGTCTCAAGTGGCATTCACTACATTCCACATTATTCCTACTTTGACTCATTAAAAATTTTTACTATAAACATCATAGATAAGGTCAATAGATTCAATACTTGGTAATAATCATGAATATATAACATTTTATCTCTAAGGTAATACTATTTCCATTTAAAGAGATGGAACATCTTTTAGAGCAAAATGATATCTAATTCTTCTATGACCACAACTAAGGTGCATGATATTAATGACGATAAATATGTTAAAGAGTAAATAAACTCCAATAAATCCATTCCACAATATGGTGTGGTTATTTATGTTTATCTCACTATGGATACATAATATGTTTGGGATGGCACATATAAATTAGTGGACATTAATGATCGTGACATATACAAGAAAGAATCTCCAAATATTGACATATTGATTGATGAATGTGGTAATGAACTTGATGATTTTGACTTGCGTGATATAGGACATACATATTATCATTCCCTTGATGTCATCTTTGGTTAGTATGGGAATATTTTATTTAATAATATTTTTAAAAATAAAATAAAAAATACAACCTCTACATGATATGTTTTGCTACTTATGTGATTGATTGATTTTATTTATCAAATATACATGGTATATTACATATTTATTATCTATGCAAGTTTTTCATGGTATATATGAGTAGGATATGGGATATACAGGTTACATATGATATATGGACTAATAAATGTAGGATATTCCTTACACCTAGGGGTTACCTTTCTACAATGGGGGCATGTTTACACTTAGTATTATATTGGTACACTTTATAGGTTGCATCTTTCTATGATCATTTCATGGATCACATTGAGTTAATTATACTACTTATACATAAATTTATCTTGTGTATACTATTTAGGGTGCTATTTTATATGGATATTGTGACTTATTGTGTTTGATCAATCTAGATCATAAGATTTATTGATTATGTGGACTAAATTCTCTATTTTATGTTTTATCAATGTAATTGATTATTATATTGGGTGATGATTTATGTGTGTTATCTTACATGTTTATATGATTAAATTGATTTATTTTTTCCACATTGTGCATCAATTATGTATAGGATCCTTTATTCCATGCCATGGCCATGTTTTCCATGTTGGTTCATATTCGATTCATGTCTTGAGTTTTAATGTGATTCTTGATAATTATATTATGTGCATATGTGTGTGGTTGCATCTATGATTGGTGTGATCTTGGTACCATGATTTCTATCACACACATTTTTATTTATGTGCAATGTCATTATTATTTTCATGTTTCTTATATGATGCTACATACTATGATGATTATTATTGTGTTTCTAATTGATAAATCTACTTGACATGAAACTTGTTCTCACATTTCCTTGAATAACATGTTTCATAAATAATTCAATGATCAAACCTTTATATTATGTCATATCTTTTCATGTTAACAACATGCTTACATATTTACATATAACATTATGTGCATAAATATTCTCTTTTGAGATGAGTGATTTGTAGGATTTATCCCTCACCTCAATATATGGGTATACATTAGCTTTGTATTATATATTTAGGACTCTATAGATAGATGATTTAGATTTTAAGTCAGATTATGTGATTTAGATGGAATAGATTGAACAAATTGATGCATATTAAATGCATATGTGGTGTATTCTACATGGTTATGAGATATATTTGATAGGATCTATGACATTATGAGACATATTATATGGGTTAAATTGAGTATATTATTAGAATGAGAAGATTTATTGGATTCAATAGATTTATTAGATTTAGTAGGTTATTAAATTAAGTAGATTAAGTATATATTAATTAGGTTTTTATATTTATCATATTAATCATATTGGAATACAAATTATGTCATTATATCACTTTGAGATAAAAATGGATCAGATGAGGAGCATGAATGTTGTTCACGCAAATACTTTCTATATTAAGGATCAATATTATTACATAAACACTTTGGATATAAAATTCATTTGCAGTGGTTGATTCATAGTTTTTATTTTCACATGATTTTTTTTTAATTTTTCACCTTTACATAAGAACTTTTTTTAGGGTTTAACAATTTGCATATGAACCTAGTTTTGGGTTCCACCAAAAGAGTTATGATGATATTTGTACTAGTTTAGTTAAGGTTATATGTCACTCAACTAGCACTTATCCATCTCCAATGGTGATTGAGGCATATATAATTCTCAACCCATGGTTTTTATAGTGGAATATCCTTGAGGCATAATTGCCCCATGGCATTCTCTAATTGAGTTCAATAAAGGGCAGCTTGGTTCACATACCCATAGTATTCATTCCTTAAGCTTTAAATTTCAAGTAATTCAATAATTTATATTACTTCATATGTATATATAATGAATGGAAATTTACTTCTACATGTTTCCTTTTAGGTTTTTCATGAATAAATTTTTATATTTGAGGCATACCTAGCAACATGAAGTGTGGTTACAATCAAGTACCAAATTTATTTATTTTAACCTTTTAATCTAGCATTTTTAATACAAGACTAAAAGGAGGGAATTTATAAAAACATAAATCTGGTATTAGACACTTGAAAATATCAACTTTCATATATATTATACATACATGACTTGTGGATACATATTTGACTCTTGTACACCCATTCCCTTATTTGTTTACTTATCTATTGTCTTGGCTTACCCAATTTTATAGAATGCATATTTAGGATGTCCCTAGTGTATGCCAAAAAACTCTATTATCCTAAGAAAATTATCACCATAGTCCTTTTAAGAAATGTTGTCAGCATTCAAATGATAGTAGTTATGATCACTAATTCTTCATTTCTTGACAATGCTAGCAACAGCCAGACACTATCAGTTATTGTAAACATTTATCTTCATTGGCCATGTCCTAAGACCTATAATGGATAGTTTTTAAATTAATTTTTTTCCCTTGGGTCAACCTATGCATGTTTATGATGTCAATTATAGGAGTAAATATCAAAGAGCCATATATAAATACAAATAAATCCTAAGACCATTCCTATATAAAATTATCTAGCACTCATCTTATAAAATATTTCATAAATCCATTTTCATTACCTTGAGACATTACACAAAATCATTCAAATCTAAAAGTACCTTAAAGGGTTAGCCCTAGATCTAGGTTTGAAAACTAGCATGAGGTCAAAGTTACATGTTTTAAAGTTTCAAATCCAAAGTATTGCATTTCATTATAGTGGATCATGATTGATGCAACACACATATAGAATGGGTAAATATGTACGATTTGAGCCCTCTTCAAAGTATTAAAACCTGGGAAATGCTCAATCACTTAAGGTGGAGTGGTTGGGGCTATCCACCCCATGTTTTTAACCCTTTTTTACAATTCTATCTTGTGTCAAAATTAAATATAGGATTTCAATACAAAGGGATGTAAAATAATATAATGCACATCATAGGACCCAAGACAAATAAATACACGTAAATCATTTATACAGGTAGGCATAATAATATATGGTAGAATAAACCAATATAATCAACTTGAATAATACTTTTAAATAGTAGATATTACCAAATATTGTAAGTGTCTATTATTCACTAGTGCATCTATGTAGGTTTTGATAGTTTTTTTCTTGAGCTAAATAGTCATAGAACTATTAAAAATAAGTAGATTGTAACATAGGTAGTGAGCATAATAAAACAAAATATCAGTGTCTTCTTTCCCCTCTTTGTTTGGTTAGTTATATATTTAGTAAGTACAATCTATCTCTTAATTATATTCATATTTGTATTGCTTATTAAATATCTTATGTAATTTAAATCTCAATAGTTTTATGTTGTTTAGATCACTTGTTAGTGAAATATTAAGTACTTCATATCAAATCTGAGTTTCACAATAGTATAGGAGGCAAAAAGTCTCTCCTCTATTATGAGTGGAGGTTCCCTTTATTGAAAGTATAAAAAACTAATCTAATTATATAAAAAAATTAAAATTTAAATGGGAGGATTTATAGTAATAACATTCAACTAAAATTAAATGGAAATAAGTAAGGTGAAGAGTCACAAGCAAATGAGCAAAAGTAGATTTAATTCGCTTACACAGACAAAATGAACAAAAAGAGTACTTTAATTTAGGAGATAAAATTTAATTTATGCTTAGAATAATGATAAATGTATCAACTTAAGCAAAAAACATACCCATTAAGGAAATAACAGGACATAAAGTTCAAGTAATTCCTAATTCTTGGATAAATAATGAACACAAATTTTCCTTCTTCCTCTTCAAGTTTCCAAATTATAGACATCAAAATCCCTTTTACAATAGTCATTTATTTTATTTATAACAAAAATGAATGGGCTGACCCTTCACATTCTATGTGACCTTTCACATTCCATTTTTCATCTTGTTATATCCTTTACAATTTTCAATTTTACAAAAAGTAAATTGTGAATTTCTTGAGATAGAAAATAGATAAAAATAGAAAAGAGAAACTATAGACTCTATTAAGGATCCTTTGTTGTTGTTGTGGTTGGTGTTGAAGATCTAGGTGTTTCTAAAACACTTTTAGCTTTTTCTTTATCTCAAGTGGTCTTGAATTTTTTGAACTTCTCTACTGCTTTTTTAGCATCATGATATTTTGGAACTACCACGTGCTTACAATGTGTAAGCCATCTCTTAGAAACTAGTAACATTTTATTTGGAAACACTTCAAGACCAACTAGTTGGTTATTCATTTATTCAATCGAACATGGATCTCATTTATTAGAGACATGGAAGTTGTATTGAAATAGCTTTAGTTGAATAATTTTTCCTTTATAACTTTTTTTTAATTTCTCTTTGACTTCATCCACAGTATGCAAGGTGATTACATCCTTTTGTAATAGGTCACAATGAATCTCATCTAAGTTATAAGTGATTAAATTATTCTTCTCTTTCATTATACTAAACTAATCCTTTAAATTTATTATTTCTCAATTCATAACTTTTATCTTCATGAGAATGCATTCATACCACTTACAGGATGTTTCATCATCTAGTTTCTCAAAAATTATAGATTTAACCATCTCATATTTATCAACTTCAATCATCTCATGAAT
Source organism: Torreya grandis (assembly GCA_037957365.1). Lineage (NCBI taxonomy): Eukaryota > Viridiplantae > Streptophyta > Pinopsida > Cupressales > Taxaceae > Torreya > Torreya grandis. The sequence goes on along the minus strand of JARHVA010005100.1, from coordinate 1,219,194 downwards.
GTATTATTTCACATTATCCCATATGTTTAGCTTGATGGTGTGATCTTTGATCTGTTGATTTATATTAATGACATTCTTGTAAATTACTTCAAATAATTTCATCACCCCCTCAATATATTTTATTCCTCTCACCAACACTTCATCCAACTAAGTTTCCAAAGACTTGCCATATGAATTGTATTTGTTGATTGTGGAAATGGATCTATTTCTTATTCCTATTACTTTATAAGGAGCATAAATTTGAGGTGAAATGGGTGTGTCAATTAGATTAAGGAGGTATTTGATGTATCCTACTAACTATTTGATTTGATCTTGGAGTTTCTCTTGAGTGAGTTCATCTTATTCTGACCTATTGATGATTTTTTAAGTCATCTCCATCAATTTATGGATGTCACTTTCTCTTTTTTCCTCTTTGATTTATATTCTCTTTAGAGTATAATCACTCAAATTCATCTATTAGACATCCTTATCCATATTTGGTTCTATAATTTTAACAAATTGAGCACTAGAAGAATCTGACACTAATCTAGAGGTAGTTTTAGCCTTCTTGGGAGGAGGATTCTTAAAGACATTGAATATTACATAAAAATAAATGAGACCTACATCTACCACCCTCCTTTCTTCTTGATCATATGCTACATCCATTAGAAGGACATTGCACTGAAAGGGGTCATTGAGTTCTAGTTGGAGGGGGTGTGGGTTATTTTTTAGCATTAGTATTTAGAGAAGGATGGGAATTTGGGGAGAGTGAAGGGGATGAAATAATTACCAACTCAACTTAATTTTAATGTGTTTATTGTGTTGTGTTGGTGACAAGAAGAGAAAGGTCACCAAGGGGAGTAGAGGAAGACTACATCATTATAGTTTTCCTTGTTATCTTCTTCCTACCAACTGTAGGACTTTCCTCACATGTTTTACATGGTTGTCTACCTTGCTTAGGCTAATCATCATAAACATCATCAAAACTTGAGGATATTAGTGATTTAGTTGACAAGGGAGCACCAATATTCTTTGGAGTCAATGTAGGATCCTTTTTAGGAAGAATTGAAGCCTTTCTTCTTCTTGAAATTCTTACTCCATCTAATTTAGACAACTTCTAATCAAACCATTTCTTGGTCATGGCCCATACTCTTAGAGTCCACCCATGTAAATTATCTAGTTATCTTAATAACTAAATTATTGTAAGAAAAGAAGTGGCTAAAACCCTAGCTATGTATTTTAGGTCAATGAATTTAGTTATGTCATCAACCATGCCATCAGGCACCCATTCTTCAATGAATTCAATTATCTCATATATGGTCATTTGGTTTTAGTCCCTCCAAACTACCTCATATTCATCTAAATAGTCAGCCTAGTAGTCCTCCAATTGAGGCACATGTTCATAGGTTATATTGATACCAAGACATATTTTCACATATTTCTTAATGTCCACAGTAGTTTGGTTAGCATATGATTAAGAGTGAATTGGAAGATGGTTGATTCAATGTCCTGAGCATTGATTATTGTCTTGAAAGTGAAGTGTCCCAAATAAATAGGGAAAGAGACACCTAAGACATGTATGTCCCTATAGAATTTATGTATTATACCCAATTATCTATAGAGATCTACAAATATTATCCTGTCATTGGTTAACCTTGGGAGTCTCAATGGGTAGCCTTTGAAACCATCAACCCTGATATAGGTGAATTTTTGATGTTGAAGATCGAATCTTCCATATTAGTTGATCAAGGTCATTTATTCATCAAAAAAATTCTACCTCGACCCTAATCTAGAATCTACACCATTATCATGGTGAATGCATCATTCACCCTTGTGAAATTTTTATTTCTTTATTTCAGTGTTAGTTGGGGAAACATTCATACACTTGGGTGATGAGAGGTATAATCCCATGCTATGAAATCTCTGGATAAACCATTTGGGAATCCAAAGAGTACACTAGGTAAGAATTCATAAATAATTCCTTCATCAATAGTACATTTAGGAGATTGATATATAGGTAAAAATTGATAATTTCCCCTTGATCAATAACTTATTTGTTATGGTAGATGATATTCATTGGTATGAACATCTAGGGGTGGAAACTCTTGGTGTATTCATTACTACCACCTAATTAAGGAGAGTGATCATTTATGAAAGTTATTCATGAAAATATGCTATATAAAAATTCTTTGATAACTTTGAGATTATTTCCATCTTATTCTTTAGCTATTTAGTGGTATCCTTATCCTAATATTTATGTCCTTTTACATTACTCAAGTTGATGATGTCTTCATGAACTAAGATTCTCATTGTTATCCCCATTATTGTACTATATAATTTGGCCATGATCACTTCACTACTAGATTTGATTTCATGATTTATTAGGTCATATTTTTTGCATAGGTGAACACCAAGTCCAAACATTCAACATAAATTGGGAAACCCACTACCTAAGGAAGGCCACTTTCTATAAGTTAAGTAACCAAAGTACTTGGGTTTTCTAAATTTAGCCTATGGTAGAAGTCTTAAAAGTCCATGTGTCCAATTTGAGACTCAATGATCTTAGGGATATTATTATCCAACACCAAAAATGACTCATACCCCATGTATTTATACTTCATCTTGACTAGTGTCAAGTATGTGAAAGCAGTTTGATAGGCAAGAGCTAGAAGTTTGAGTGGATCTGGGGGTAGGAAATGCTAGATCAGTTGGAATGAAGGGGGAAAATTATTCATATGTCAAGCTCTTTATGTAGGTGAAATAATCCCTAAATGAAATTTTGTCGAGATACAAACTCAAGATAAATTATTAACAAGGTGTTGTAAATTTTAGATGGAATGCAAATTTTTTTGAAATAGCTTCACCAATAACAAAAAAATAGGGGGGCAGGATTATCACTTCTAAAAGCTATATAGTAAGTATAAATGAATGTAAAAAATGAGTTTAGGCTTTACATAAGGTCTCTTAGGTAGTTTCACTATCATAATAAGCCACCAAGGGTTGCACACAAGAGAGAGGGTCATCCTACCAACCATATTTAGTGCATAGGTGCGAGTGTGGGTGAGAATGCCCATGTCTCTATGGGTATGCATCCATGGGAATAATTTGGTGGACCATATTTAGAACATGAGCATGGATGTGTGAAATTCATGTCTAAATGGGTGCACATTTTTTGGGGTAGTTTATTCAGCCACATTCGATACATAGGCATGGACACAAAAAGTGTTTAAAAACACTTGGAAAATTGTTCCTTCTTTTCCCAAAATTTTCTCACATATTCATCTTTTCACTTAGTCTTCATAATGAATATAAATATGTTATCTTGTATTGTATTTGAAATTAGCATTGAAAATTTTGGGTACAACATCACCTAAATCTAAAAATAAGTAAAATAAATCTAACACAAGATCCAAAACATAAATATATACATGGGGATCCTCACATGTTCCAACCACACCAAGTTCATCATTTCCCACTTATATTTTTGGATTTCAATAATTTATATTCATAAACACTCATTCATACATATTTTATTCTTTTACAACGTATAGGAGACAAACACCAGACTTTGAGATGTTGAAGATTCATATTGGATTCTACCTAAATGTTCACTTATCCATATCCATATGTAAATTTTTTCCTTTATTGATTTCAATAAGTCAATGATTATTTATACACTTATCCATATGTAAATGTTTTTCAAATATTTATAGGGTCAAAATTTATATATCTCAAGATGTAGGAGTGTGGATGTTTTATTCAAGATATTAATATCCCTCCATGGTGTAAAATAGGTGGTCTCTCTTTCCTTTTAAATTTTAGTTTACTATCATTCCTATATTGATTCAAAGAATTCTTATAAATTTTATAAATTGGGTTATATTTTATGAATTCCCTAGCTATGTTTGTTTGTTTTACTTTGATATCTATGCACACACACATATACTAAAGTTTAAAATTATGCATACACTTAATTTTTGTGTGGGAGTGGTTTTAGTTATATAATTACATTTTTCTTGGGTACTTTTGTGTTTGTCATTATCAATTCATATTAGGTTCTTATTGACACCTTTTGCTTCATAATTTTCCTTGTTTTTCTTATTTCCATTTTTATCTCATCTTTGTCTTCACCCTACATGTTTTCCTTGGATTATGGTCCTACTACCCTAAAATTTGAATTTAGTAGTTCATGTGTGGGCTTGTGTGACCCTTGTTTTGGGTCTAATATGCCATGCACTCTATCTTTGTCAATTTGTTTGCCTTTTGTGTACCTAATCACATGCTAGTTTGGCCTTAAACTAGAAATTGAGAAGTCCATAAATACACATGGGAATTAGTGCATATAATATATACAATGAACAAGGGATAAGTGAATTATGAAAGTAAGATTAAAGTATTTTATTGAATATATCTATTTTGAAAGTGTTAGATTAGATTTGAAGCATTTTATTTCATTATTTCAATTGTTCATGCTAGCATGAAAATTCAAATATAATTAGGCTTGCATCTATGAGTTCCTTGTTAAAGTGAATAGAGTATTATTTTTAAAATTTTATATAGACCATAGATCTGGTAATAATGGATGGATAACACACATCCCCATTAATTAACCTTTTTAATTGGTTTGTGATGATTTGTTAGAGTTGCAAAGAAGGAGATCAAATTCCTAATCAGATCCTTGGAGTAGGAAAACATGACTGTGAAATCAAATTTCAAAAACATGTTATTTTCCAAAACTTTTACTAACAATGCTATGAGTGATTACCCTAAAAATTATCCCCATTCTTCCTAAAAAATAGTTTTATTTTTCACACCATTTGTTCCTATTTTTAGTCTTTTATTAAGATATTATTCTAAAACACCTTGTAATTTATTATAGATTCTAAAATATCTATTATTATAATTAGGTTTAATTTATTATTTTATTTTATTAAATATAATTATAATAGTTGCATTATGTATGGGTAGGTGTATTTCATTTTCTTAGTAAGACCATTTTTCCATGTCATAGTTACTTGTTGTTGAGTAATTCAAAGTTAACTCCCTCTTTAATTTATTATTTTTTATGAATCAAACAAAAAAAAAATTATATATAAAATGATGGATCTATGTAATAAAATGTTGGATAAATATATTGGTAGCATCACTTTGTGAAGACCCTATAAATGTACGGGTCACAAATTCACAACTCATCCTCTTTTATTTTGTTTAAAGTTTATTTATTTCTTAAAAGAATGATTATGTTGAAATTTTGAAATACATATTAAGGTAATTGGTAGGTATGTTTATAAATTATGTAAACCTAAGGCTATTGGTTCAAATCACAATTTTTAGGTCTTTTGCTTAAAAGGTGCCTTTATGAGAAATGAGTGTGTAAAAAGTATAATATTTTATCTAGAGAAATGAGTGAGTAATAAGGATGTTTGATGTAAAATATTTTTATAATCAGGGGAGATGAGTAAAAAATAGTGTTACGATGGAAAAAATAGTTCTTAGTAAAAATAAGGCTTGGAGAATGTGAAAATGTCAATAATGGGTTAAATAAGGAGACTTGAGGGGTAGTTATAAGGTTTTAGTTTTGTTCAAGTTTTTTTGGATGATAATTCTCAATTTATTTTTTTTGATATTTTAAAGGTGTGGAGTAGATGATTATATCTAGTTACATAGACTTCTCATCTCTTGTATAATAGAGGGAAGGTGTTGAGATCAGTCTCTAAGATAGTGCTATTGATAATCCTTCAAGCACTAAGAATAATCAAGTACTTGATATACAAGGTAAATAGTAGTAAATATAGTTAAATCATGATACAAATGCTTCATAATTAATATAAATGTTAAGAGGAGACATTATTGATCATTTTGGTTGTATCATTTCATAGATGTTCCATACCACAAGTATAAGTATATGGAACAGAGGACAAGTGTGTTTATTTCATAGTTATCATCATGTTAATGATAAGGTTGTGTCTTTGAGGCTACATGATGAAAGTAGGAATAGGGAACAAAATATCATTTCAGGGATGTATTATGTATGTCAACATAGGTTGATAAAGGTATTAGGTAAAATTGGCAAGATGTAGTGACTTTATTGAAGGAAATGATGTTCACTCCATCATACATCCTTTATTCCCTTTAGATCAAGGGTGTTTATTAGGAATGTTTATCAAAATCTGTATTTAGGTTAGTAATAGATTTGTAATTAATAAATATATGAGGCATGCATCTCATTAATGATACAACCCCATTAATAAATGTGTTATAAGTTAAATATAGTGTTTTTTTGTGTAGTGGTTACATTTTTAGGTACTTATGTGGTTTTGGAAGTTATTCTTATTAAAGTATATTTATCGCCCACCTTTTGTATTGGAGAAATGTTAGTGATTATAATCCCTCACCATTATTCCTTATAAATTTCATATTTTAATAATATATTACCCATTTTATTATGTGTTTTTCATTCACATTTTCAACAATTCCATCTATAATTTTCCTTCCATTCACAAACATTTCCTATTCTTGAGATAGAATATGTGGAAGAATAAACTTGAGCCTATTTGATGTGACCTTAATAATGGTATTATATGGTGTATTAAAAATCTAAATGGGTATTAAATTATCTAAGTTCTTAGCCTCAGAGACCTTAGTAATGAGATAACTGAAACTTGCATTTATATATTTGGGGATTTTTAAGAATACCTGGATTCTTCCATATCCACAATGATTTCCATCCCTAGTAGCTCTCAAAACCTCCAAAATAAAAAAGTATAAATCTATCTATAAGCAATGCCTTTTTTCCCTACATATCAAATACAACATGCTTAACTTATTCCTCCTCCATGTGGATAGTTAGAACTAGGTTATGACCCTCCTAGATGAGGTTATAAATGTTAAAGAACAAAATATCCTAGGATTCCTCACTATCAATCACATCTTCAAAGAGTAAATATTTAAAAAACTTAACCATTTATACCTTAATATTTTCAATATTTTCTAATAATTTTTTGTCTTTGGTTTCCCAATTGAGGATTTTATTCTTTGTTCTTCTCTTATAATAGGCTGATGGAAAAAAATGGTATTCATGTCTCCTTCATTTAGCCTTTTAATCATAGACCTTTGCCTCTAAAGGATCTTCCATTTTTAATTCAACTCATCTATAAGTTCCATATATGTTTCCTCCTTTTCCCTTCATTTCTTATCTAATCCCTAACATTGTATTTCATTTTAAATCCACTTGAGCCTCTATTCACTATCTCTCTTACTAACAAAGACAATTTTGAAGACCTTTCTATTCTAATACTCCAAATTTCCTTTTAAAGAAATTATGTTAATAGTTAATATGTGAATCTTAGAGAAACAAACCAAAGAGGCCTCATTCCACCACCTCCCAACCAACTCCTCAAAATATAAATGCTCAAACCATATATTCTCAAGCCAAAGGGAAAGTTCCTAAGAGGAGATTCTTCTCTAATGAAGAGGCTCAACAACCATTGATCTAACCCCCAATATTATAACCTCATATTTTAGGATGAAATGTTTATCCAACAAGTCCTCATAATGGACTAAAATATATCCAACCTCCCCTTAATTAAATTCACTTCTTTCCACCTATTACTATAGGCTATGTTACCATAGCAAGGCTTTATATTCTAAAATCTCATATCATACACAAAATTTTGGAGAGTCTCCAAATAAAATATATGAACTAAATATCCCCCACATTTATATAAAGCCTCTAAGATCATACTAAAATCTACACATTAACCATTTCTATAACTCTTTTGTGATTCACTTGAAAAATATGCAAACATTTTTCTTTGATATAAGACTCCCTAGGTCTATAGAAATTCATGAGGACAAAATTGAGGTACAATTTAAAACTTTGTACATTGTATTATCCAATCCTTTTAATACTCAAATATCTTATAAGAAACTACTTTAAGGTTACAAAAAAATCCAAATCCACTAGTCTGGCCATTTGCATCCATGTCCATACTAGATATTAACTGATGTGTATTTGCTTGTATAGTTAGAGTGATGATGATTAGGTAAATTTAAAGTAATTGATTTGAAATTTGAATTATGATTAATATCATATGGATTTGATATATTCATATTTCTTATGATTATCATATGGTTTTGATATCTTAACCTAATTTATCTAATTTTTTTGTTGTGGTCAGTGTGTGTTATTATAGCATAGATTTCTCCCCTAGTAGAGGGAGAGTATCATAGGGGAGATCCATATAGATGTATTATTGGTGTAACAATAGATGAAAATGTGTATGAAATTCTAAATAATTTTTTTGAGAATGAAGACAATATAAAAACCCATATGCCACCTTAGAATGGTAAACATCATGTTCTATAAACTTATATTTCTCACCCATTAGTGAATTTTATGGTTAATCATGATGTGTTTTATTAATTTGAGTTCTTGATTTATGATTTAATAGATTTTATGCTTTTTTACAATGTGTTCTAAATGTGATTGATCATTATTGTACTTGTTGGTATTTATTTGACTATGTGAACATTTGTGGATGTGGACTTAACACATCGATGATGAGCATTGGTGTGGACAGCCAAAAGATATCACATAAATACATTTATCACAAACATAGATCAAAACTCTATATTCAAGGTGCCTAGTGACTATTCAACACCCATTATTACACTAGTCTATTATTTTAGCATAGTGACATTCACTAGATATTACATATAATTGATGAATTCTTCTTGTATTTGAAACTTGAGTTTGGTAAAGATTTCACATTCTTATTTAACATCAACCTTGAGTTTATACTTGAAACCAAAGGTCAAGACACAATCTTGAAATTACCTATATACCTATGATAAGGTCCTATTATTCAGATACCTTGCTATAATAAACTTTAATTAAGGGATTAAGACTCTGATCAAATCCTATACTTTAGAACTAAAGCATTATGATTATGCTATGATTTTATTTTAAATATTTTGAATTATAAATGACCATATTATTAGGACTATTTTTACTTGTGTCACAAACCTGGCTATTTATAAATTGGAATATAATTATTTTGAGATCCATATAGATATAAATTTATTATAAATAGTGAAACTTTCATGAGAAGCTTTTGAAAGCATGGGGTTTGATTTGAAACCTTTATTTTTATTTTGAACCATTATTATTCAATAGTCTTTAGGGTTTATTGATTTTCTAAATTTGACTTCTTCATTTTTCATCATTATTTGTAATTATTGATATGTAGGAGAAGCCCTAGATAATTTCAAATTTATCTTTACATGCAAATTTTGTAATGATTTCAACAAGAAATTTTCATGGAAATATTAGGTAGTCTTAATGGGATTCTACTCATGGTATTATCAATGTGTACATTGTTTATGTTTATATTTGAAGGGATTTATCTTTTATCACATCCATGCAATGGCCAATAAACTAAGACCTTTTCAGTTCATGTTAGAATAATGGAGTACGTATTTTTGGAATCTTTTATTCCTAGCCATTTGTGGACTATAGAAAACTATTAAAAAAATGGGTAGAAGTGTTTGGGAGACACACCCATGCAATAAGTCAAAAATAATAACACACGATTGGAAAGGAGATAAAATATGGTTAAAGGGTTCAAACCAAAGATTCACCTTCAAAATACATTGTCATTGGATAATATAGGTAAGAGATTTTTTTTTGGTATATATATAGAATGCCTTGTTTTTTATCTTATTTTGAATTTACTAGTCTAAAAAGGTAAAATTGGAGACTAATTCAGATAGTATAATCTATGTCTAAATTAATCAAATTTGAATGTAACTAGCAGAGTATGAAATATTTATTACACTTTATATAAATATTATATCATTCACTTTTGTTGTAGTTTATGATAGTGTATAGTCATTAGTAGTGATCTTAAATAGGTATTTGGTGAATCTAGTCTATAAACTAACTTTCTAAGCATGTAGGGATGAATTTAGTAATTATTAGATGCCTATGGCAAATAGATACATTTGCACTCTTTTATATTTTTACAATATTATATAGTTAAAATTGTAATGATACATCTGGTAATGATGGTAGGTCATCAAGTTTTTAGAATCAATTATGTTCTTTGTAGTTTCCCCATCTTATAACTCCTTCTTATGCCATATTATTCCATCACAAATCATTGTCCCCACCTCTATGTAAGAATTATGTGCAATATTAGAGGCTTTAATTGTGTATAGGTTCAAATTAGTCTTTATTCATATCAAAACCCTATATCTACTTTTGACACTTGTTTTACTTATAAAAAGGGGTTAGAAATAATGGCTTCAGATTATATTAACCAACCACCCCCATTAAGTGGTTGAGTGTTGCCTTCATTCCAATACTTTGAAGAGGGCTCAAACTACTCATAGTTCTCCCAACTATCTGTGTGTTCAATTAGTGTAGTAATAATATGTTGTGCAATCCTTTGTGTGGATTTTTATAATTGATAACATACTATTTTGACCTTGAAATAATATTGAGACTTAGCTTAGAGCTATTCCTTTTAGGAGTTTATATATTTGAATTATTTATGGTTGTGCCTCAAGGATATACAAAGGTTTTCTAGTGATATATAGATGTTTTCTTGATAAATGCCAGATATGAATAGGCTTAAGTGTTATGTGCTTATATATATATATATATATATATATATATATATATATATATATATATATATATATATATATATATATATATATATATATATATATATATATATATATATATATATATACATATATATATATATACATATATATATATATATACATATATATATATATATATATATATATGTTATATATATATATAAGCACATAACACTTAAGCCTATTCATATCTGGCATTTATCAAGAAAACATCTATATATCACTAGAAAACCTTTGTATATCCTTGAGGCACAACCATAAATAATTCAAATATATAAACTCCTAAAAGGAATAGCTCTAAGCTAAATCTCAATATTATTGACCTTGAAATAATATTGAGACTTAGCTTAGAGCTATTCCTTTTAGGAGTTTATATATTTGAATTATTTATGGTTGTGCCTCAAGGAAATACAAAGGTTTTCTAGTGATATATAGATGTTTTCTTGATAAATGCCAGATATGAATAGGCTTAAGTGTTATGTGCTTATATATATATATATATATATATATATATATATATATATATAAGCACATAACACTTATATATATATATATATATATATATATATATATATATATATACATATACATATGAATCTGGTTACCAAAGACATCTGACTTCATCAGAGCTATTTCTTAGAGTGAAATTTGGTATTTGAGTGTAACTATGGTGGATGTATTTAGGTGTGTGTTGAGTGTTAAACTTTCTCCATGAAAAAACTACAAAGAACCATCTATAAATCATTGTCCACTTATGATATAAAATCTGAAGTAAAACATTGAAAATTTTTGAAATTTTAATAATAAGGAAAAAATACACCTATATGCATGCAAATCAAGTTGCCTTTTAGATTTCATGAAAAATAAGGTTAGTATGCCCAATGGAGATGCCAATGTTAAAACCCTGGGTTAAGTTTAATATGCCCCAACCCTCATTGGAGATAAAGAAGTGCTTAAAAAATTACTTGTGTAGAACCTCAACTGCACTACTCATTATAATTTTTGAGAATGGGATCCAAAATGGGTTCCAATAAACCTATCTAAAATTTGAGTATCCAATTATATGAGTAAGTTTGTAACTCATTTTCTATAAAAAAAATTTATGATTCAACATAAGAAATGTCTAAATATAATTGATTAGAACATAAGTAACTCTGAGTAAATAATTATGTTGAATGTCTTACATATTCCTTACATATGTCCCTGATCTAATAACCTATGTAAGCTAACTCATATAACATGTAAAATCAAAATATCATAATATATGTGAATTATCAACATATGCCTCACATATAACTATATAATATATGTCATAATATTATAAACTATATTAACTATCACTCATAATATTGTATAATACCTAACACATACCCCTAATTTGTTTCAATCTATAACAACATGAGTTAATCTAGTAATAATCATCATAAACATATAATAAACTATGTAAATAGGTTCCAATCTAAAATAATCAAAGCCCAATTTATAAATTTTCTATGTGAAGGATTTAGTCTTCAAGACAAACCCACTATGTATGCCCCCCTTTTGAGGTGGGGAATGTAGCCTATGAATTACTTATTGTTAGTGTAGGCTTTTTCCCACTATGTGGTTTTACCTACACGATGTTATTTTAGCTTGCTTAGGTTTATTCTAGGTCATTAGTGAAATATAATCCCACATGTATGAGGAGAATGGAAGATGTCTATTTTTCACCTATATATGTACCTTTCCTATTGCTTGTATGGATAATGAGTAAATATTGAATGTTTTTCATACAATTTTTCTTTTGTGAGACAAGCTTCTTTCATTTGAAGGCTATGAGATTTCACTTCATATAGGTTCTTCATACATGCTTCATTGTTCAGTTGATCATGGTGTAATTTTATATGGTATCAAATATCTTATGCCAGTCATTTTTTATTTGAATCTTGGTGAGATCCTTACATTGCATTCTTGTTGTTTTCTAATTTTTAATTGATTTTGATTTTCAAGGGTTTGGTGGGGTTTCTAGAAAACTCATTAAAATTTGACTACTAGAGTCTCTATATGAAAAATTTATAATTCCATTGGATTCATAGGTGTCAAAACCATAAGAATGGATATAAATATGACCTAGATTTGTAACAATCATTTTCAACCATTTTTTTAGGGTTTTAGGCATTTTTCATAGTTTTCATGCATATTTATACCATTAAAATCTTCAAAAAAAAAAATAATATTAGGTTTTATAAAATACTAAGTAGGTCTATAGCAATTTTTTCTAAGGTCATACTAATTTTCCAAGATCTAGGTTCTTCTTGTATATTTGTTGCCTCTTGAGTCATTTTAGCAAAATCTAAAACTTGAAATTTTTTGGCAACTCATCATCCTCCATCTACACCTATGGCATAGAAGGTCCAATATGTCTCCCCCTATTCATGCACCTACACATTTATGAGTCCACATCCATGTAATTTGACTGATCATCCTCACTCCATGTGGTCACCCCCACTGCATACACCTACAAGACTCCATAAATCTACATCCACACAAACTGACCAGTTGTTTTTACTTTGTGTGCACACATGACTACCCAAATTGTGCATGCCTAAGTATTTCTATGAGTTTATGTCTACATACGATAATTTACCATACTCATTATCTATGCCCATGCAGTCATACCTACTTTACACATAACCATGCATCTACATCACTATGATATCAATAAATAACCTAGATGGCACTGATAGCCTTGAGGACATTGTGATGTCTAACAAGCCATCAAATTTAATCCCATAAATCATTACACTATTAATTTAAAAATAGAGTAATTTTTTGGATGATTTCAATCCCACATCCATCAAAGGGGGAGGGTTATTAGTCACAAAAGCCTTATCCCCTTGGTTTTATGATGTGGTCACATGGGAGTTTAAAATTTGATTCCCAGTAGTGGGGGATTAACCTTAGCACCCAAAAAAATGTCCAATCAACCCAAAAATTTTCAGATCTATGTTGGTTAAAGTTTTTTTATGAGAGTTCAAATTTTAAATGGTTATAAATTTTGATCGGCAACTCCTTTTTTAGTGTCATCATCTTCAAAAGTGCATGTTTTTTATGTGAGATTAAATTTTAAAATGGTTATAACTTTTTATCAGCAACTCCTTTTTAGTGTTGTCTTCTTAAAAAGTGCATGTTTTTTTATGATCTATGATTTGGTGGTCATTTTGGGTCCTCTACAAATCTATTCAAACCACCTCATTTTACTTCTCTTGGATGCATTACTAGTAGAGCCTGACATCCCTTTAGTTCTTTCATACTTATGCATAAATTATTAAAGATGCATTCTCTACTATGCCTAATGTCTACACAAGGGTGTTTACATTTGTAAATTTTAGGGGGTTTACTTCTATAAATTCTAAGGTGGTATTGTATATTACTATAAATTTATTTTTTCATTTCTTTTTTACTTTATATAACAACTATTACTTCTATGTAATGGATTAAAGTTTAATAAGTCCACTCACACCATTTAATTATCACAAATGAAAATATAGAATGGAAATTATTTTGTAATATAAGGTTTACCATAAAATTATAATGGGAACTAAGATTGAACAAGTAATATAAAAAGTGAAAATCAAATGTTTAAAACCTTGTGAGAAAGTTCTTGGACTCCTATGTCTTTCCATCTCTCCTAATCTACTTTTTCACATAGGGTCTGCCAAAACACCTACTTATGTGTAGACCACTCTATGAATGCTCTTTGAGAATTAGTATGCGATGAGAGGGCATGAGCTATAAAATGAGCTCATTAATTTGAGCTCATATGACTATGACACCCTATAGGACTTCTTCACCAAGTTTAGACTTATAAAGTTGCAACTTTGAAAGAATTTAGAATTCACAAGAAAGATGAACAACTTATTTTAACACTACTCTCCAAACTGAGTCTATATTATTTTATATTTGTGTCCATTTTTAATGCCATAAAAAGTGCTCTTGGAGTCACATGGAATATGCCTTCCTTAGATACCTTTGTTTTCAATTTAATTCAGGAGCAAGATAAGTTAATACAAATGGACATAGTGAAGTCCTCATAATCTCATGCATTTTTTGCTAAGAAAGAAAAGGCTTCAAATAATAGAGAAAAGAAATGGAATAAAAAGGATCAAAAGAAGGATTTAAATCCTCCCACTTATAAATCAAAAAATGAGACCTCTTTGTCTAGTTTCAAGCCTAAGAAAGATATGATCAAATGTGGTTTTTTTTCAAGAAATCATGATGAAATAAAATGTTTGAAGAAACAAACTGACTAAGATGCTTGAGAAGAAAAATATCAGTATCCCTAATTCTTCCTATTAACATTCATCAACCCATGAATCCTTCAAGGTAAATGATAATGATAAATAAAAGTCAAAAGAGAATGTTAAGAGGAAAGTAAAGGGCAATGCCCTAGCTATAATAATACCTCTAAATCCTACATGGGTTATTACATGGTCTTTTCATGTATAGATTTTAGTTCCTTAGAACCATGTAACACATGATCTATGCAATTGGGTGATGATACTTCTAAAAATATTCTCAGGAGAGGGTTTATTGAAGTGAGTGGTGGAACATTCAATAATGTTCTAAGTTCCCTCACTTTCAACTAATCTCTTATAATTTTACCATCTTAGTCACCTTGGATTGGGCATGTGAGATGAGTTCACTATAGATTTAATATATGTCAAAGAGATACATAGTGATACTACATTGGTAGTGGGAATGGTTAATCATCAGACTTGATTATATAACTTCTCACACTTTGTTCATGAATCTCCTTCAGATTCTTCTTCATTGACTCATGTATAATTAATGATATTTATGAGCTTGAACACATATTTGATATTGATAAATCTTCTTCCAACATAGATTACTATAATAGTGATCTGGACACACCTCCACCATATCTTTATCACCTTCTAGATATTAAGGAGTTAGTTTATGATCCATCTACCTCTAGTCCACTTCAGACATTAAAAGGAAAATGTATATTAATCCAAGACTCATTACACATCAGGAAATCTATTCCATAGTTATATACCATTTCACAATCCTTCTTAGCCTCTTTTTCAAATACACCATCATGGTATAGAGCAGTTAGCCCATTTGCCTTGAATGAAGAGAATAGTTCTTTATTTAGGAATCACACCTTGTTTGAAGATCCATCAAGAACTTGGTGTAAAAATTCATTATTCTATGGTGATCCACTCTTCACTGCATCTACTTTTGATCCATAATCACTTCAAGGCACTCCTTTACAAGACATAGGGTGGCTATGGGTAATTGTAGACCTTAGTGAGGATTTTTATCATCTATATTCTTATTTAATCTCTTTAGGGGAGGAGTTTTGTTCTTAAGATTTTTCTCCTTTTCTATGCTTTATGTGAGTTGCATTGTGCTTAGGTATCTCATCATGCCTCATTGTTGGGACCCAATTCTTCTACCCAACTAAGCTACACTTAAGGGGGGTTTTTGGTGTAGGTTTTTTCCAACTATGTAGTTTTACCTACATGATGTTATTTTATTTTGCTTAGGTTTATTCTAGGTCATTAGTGAAATATAATCTCACATACATGAGGATGATGGTACATGTCTATATTTTAGCTATATATGGGCCTTTCTTATTCCTTTTATGGCTAATGAGTAAATCTTGAATGCTTTTTTATACAAAATTTATTTTATGAGATAAGCTTATTTCATTTGAAGGTTATGATATTTCACTCCATACAGGTTATTCATGCAGGCTTCATTTTTTAGTTGATCATGGTGTAATCTGACACTCATCACAAAATAAAAGAGTTAAAAGCATCATGTTATATAGAAAATATGTAAACATGTAAATCATGTGCTAACATGATTATATTATGTCATCATAGTAATATCAGATCATCTAAGCATACATAAATTTCAATACTCATAGTTAAGTAAAAATACTAGAAATCCTTGGGGTATGGGAATGCATAGTGATTAATGTCAATGTTAGTGACTAGAAATTATAAAAGCATCCTAGGCCGATTTTCAAATTTTTTTGGCTCATTTCCATTTTAAAATGTTCTTTGTGCATGTTTGAGTATTTTTGGGTTGGCCTCTACATACCACTAACTACCCAACTCAAAGTTTGAAATCTATATATATCAAAGGTTACTAGAAGGCATTTGGGAACAAGCGTTCATTATTGCAAAAGGATATATAAATTTCACATTACACTATAGTATTTATAAGTCTAAATTTTAAGTTTAAAAAGGTCAATATTACATTTTCATGCTTATACCAAGGGTGAGAAAAGGTGAAAAAACATCTATACTTGCATTCACAATTACACACACACATTACAAGAACTACATTTAAGGTTGAACATTATTTAGAGTAGTGATAATGTATTAGAGTGCTGGGTCAGTCAATGAGGATTGACCAAGGTCTATCCATATCAACCCTTTCACCCATTTCCCCCATTTTACATTAGTTTCATTGTCTAAAATTATGGATTTAGTAAAGAGAGAAGATACAAGTGCATTTATTCAGATCTAAAGGCAATTAATCATGAAAAAGGGCATTGTAGAGAAAGGAGCATCATCTTTAAAAAAATAGTGGTTTAGGGCTTCCAAAAAAACATCTCTTGTGGTTAGTAACATTGATAGTTTATCCCCTAGCTTGATGTTAGTGACCTATGATGGTTTGATAGTCAATTTCTTATTTATATAAATGTAAAATTGTCACAAAGGCCATTGACGGAGTATTCATGAATTCAAAACACATAATAGATCCTGAAATAAGTGAAAATTCATGTTCCCCCTTTGTTGTCTATTATTTTTATATTTATCTTATGCGATAAATCATAAGAGCTTTAAGTTTGTATGGGTATAAATAAGTATTACATGAATCTAAATTATACATATTTTCTATCTTAATTAAGGTTGTAGAATCTAAGTTATGGTAAAACACCAATGTCATGCATAAAATAATTCAAATAGAGGAGTCACAAAATGTAATACATAATCAAGGATCACAATATTTAACATGCAATAACATCAATCATGTGTAGAATAAGCAAGGTTAATTTACATAATCAAAGTGTATATAAAGTAAAGTGAAGTTGATATACAAATCAATCCTAGATAAGAGAAGATAAATCACTTTATCCCTTCTGCTTGTTGGTACATTTAGATAATTAGGGTCATGAACAATATAGATATTATAGACCTAACTAAGGGGTATCTTACCACACAATATCACTAGAGAGGGTTCTAAAGCCTCTAGTCAAGAAATACCACATAATAACCTTAGCTAGGTCCTATGGTTTCTAACAAAGTAAATTAAATCTAATCTAATGCTCACCAAAGCATGTGACACAAATGGGTATAATAAACATCAAAGTAAACATGAAAATAATAACTCTACTCAAGTCAATGTAGATATAATCCTAAGTCATGGAGAGAGAAACATATTCATAAGCCAACATATGAAAATCTATCTACTAATAAAAGAGGAGAAAGAGTTAGGAATACTTACCTTGAAGATGAACTTATCAAGCCTCAATATTGAAAAAAATTGAATAAATATGTAATATTTAATTAACATACACAGAAGATCTAGAAGTGTAAATAATAAGCAAAGCCACAGATCAATGTTGACACAAAGATTTAGGTGGGAAAAACTTAAAAGGTAAAAAAACACACAATAGTTTATATTCATATAATTGAGAACTATAGAACCCCAATACAATCCTTCTCTTCTCACTTCTCTACAACAAAATTTCTTCACAGAACCTTTATAAATATTTGCCACATATACATATTAATATTTTCAAAATTCATTGAAGTTCATTCGAATGAATAACTAATAGGGGTAAACCATATTTTATAGTGAAATTTGAATGGAGGTGACCATTGTGAATAATGGGTCCAACCATTCGAAAAAGACATTTAATAAACCATCAATAAATTATTAATTAAATATAATATTGTTATTTATTTACACAAGGTTTACACCTCATGTTAATAAATAATATATTATTATTTAATAAATTATTAATATAAGCTAGGGGTTTAATAATAACTACTTAGACATTAAATGCTCTAGCATCCCCCTTTAATGTTAAGTAGGGATGAAAACCATAGTCACCATAAAGGAATTATACTATGTGTAAAATTTAAAGGATTTAAAAACCTTCATCATGTCAAACATCACCTTTTTAAATAAAAATAATTATAATCTATAAACTACTTGAAAGTAAGTTTAGGATAGCATGATCATGAGACTACATCTCATAGTTTCTCATGAATAATCAACTAAGCATATTTGGATCCTTTTAATAACATAAGGACCTCCATTACAAAGTATGATTTTATTGTATTAGGGTATAAAAGTAAAATTTTCACATGAATTTTACTTAAGTTACATAACTTCCACACAAAGTTTAAAATGATTTATAATTGAGAAAAATTATATATAATAAAAAGGAATACATGGCTGTTAGAAAGTGGCATTGTTATGCACACTCCCCCTCAATGGCAACTCTGAGAGGCTCAGCATTACATAAAATTGATAAAAGTTGGTATCACCAAGTGGTTTTGTAAAGATATCTACCACTTGTTCATTCATAAGATAAAATTACAGACAAATATCACCATTGACGACTTTCTCTCAGATGAAATGCACATGAACTTCAATATGTTTAGTTCTTTGGTTATGCACTAGATTTTTTGCTAGAGTTATACAAATTTGGTTATCAAAAAGAAGGATGGTACTATGAGAAACATTCAAATCAAATTTTCCCAATAGCCTTCATAGCCACATGGCTTGTTTAGTAGCTTCCCTAGCACTTATATACTCAAATTTTGTAAAAGAGAGAGATAGTAGGTTGCTTCTTCCTTTTCCAAGTGATATCACCTGCACCAAATGTAAACATGTATCCAAAAATATATTTACAATCTAAATTATCACCATCATGGTCAGCATCATGATAACCATATAAATTAGCATTATCAATGGATGGATAAAATAAACTATAGTTGACAATTCCTTTGATATAACAAAGAAAATGTTTAGCTAATTTTCAATGATTCAAACAAGGATCTTACATAAATTTAAAATTAAAACTAACAACATATGAAATATCTAGCTTAGTAATGCTTAGATAAATCAAACTTATAATAATTTGTTTATATAAAGTAGGGTTAGCTTTTTCAAATGCAAGATTAGGATCAAGTTTAACACCAACTTTAATAGTAGTGGTAGGTTTAAAATCAAGCATGTTAAACGTAACAAGAAGATTATGATATAATAATTGAATTTGTATCATGAAATATAACCATTCTTAAAAAATGATTTAGAATGCCTAAATCAATCATTTCAAATATTTGACTTAATTTATCCTTATATTTATGAATTAAACTAGTTAGATCCCCAATAATCAACAAATCATCAACATATGATACAATTATAATCAAATGACCATTTTTAAATTTAAAAAAGAGATCATGATATAATAATTGAATTTGTATCATGAAATATAACCATTCTTAAAAAATGATTTAGAATGCCTAAATCAATCATTTCAAATATTTGACTTAATTTATCCTTATATTTATGAATTAAACTAGTTAGATCCCCAATAATCAATAAATCATCAACATATGATACAATTATAATCAAATGACCATTTTTAAATTTAAAAAAGAGATCATTATCTGAATAGCAATTAGAAAAACCCAATTCTTTAAAATAAAAAAAATTTAGAATACCAAAATCGAAGAGCTTGTTTTAAACCATACAAATATTTTTTAACTTGCCTACATAATATTCTTTATTAGGATAAGTGAAACTTTTAGGATGGGTCATATAGATTTGTTCTTCTAAATCATTATTTAGAAATGCATTCTTGACATCCATTTAGTGGATAACACAACTATTTTGGGTTGCAAGAGCAATAAGAAGTCTAACAATACCCATTTTTACTACAGGAGCAAAGGTTTCAACATAGTCAATATTGGGTTTTTCAATAAACCCACAAGTAACTAATCTATCTTTAAACTTATAAATTTTACCAATTGAATTATATTTGATCTTATAAAGCTACCTACAACTGACAATATGTCTTTTAGGTGGAGGGACAAGAACCTAAATCTAATTTTTAATTAAGGCATTATATTCAATTTATATAGCAACATTATATCTATCATATTTAGTGGATTCCTCAAATGATTGAGGTTCACATTCATACATACTCATAAAGCATGATAACAATGTTGAATTCTAGTTAATTGATTGAGATTATGAACGTTAGAAGATTGAATTAGGGATTTTTCCCATTTACATCTTTTAAATTGAACATGAAACTAGTGGGTTCCTCAAACTCTAAGTTATCCATAACTAGATCTAATTTCTCAAGGGAATTTATTTCATCATAAGGATAAAAATGAGATTTAAGTTCATCAACAAAAGAATACAGAGGAGGATCCACAAAGGGCTCACAAATTTTTTTTACAAGAATAGAAACATTCCTAATCTCAATAATTTGATGTTTAGAGGGATCATACAATCTTAAACCTTTTGTCTTACCTTCATAACCTAAAAAAATGCAATAATAGAAAGTAGGATCAAGCTTCTTTCTTTTAATTTTAAGAATAAAGATAGAAGCAGGACTACCAAATATCTTGAGATGAGTCATATTAGGTTTATTTTTAGTCCACATTTTTAAAGGGGTAGAAAGATGCAAGGATTTGGTAGGGACTCTATCAAAAATAAGAACTTAGGAGCATTTGTAGATTGCAACATTGTTCTAGCCATTTCTATGATGGTGTAGTTTTTCCTTTTAGTAATACCATTTTTTTGAAGAGAATAGAAAATTGTTTTAGATTAAAGTAAAAACAAGTTTTAAAGGGACCCCAAAACCCTGGAACAAAGGATGAAAGATATAACAATAACGTCCACAGGTGAAACCTTTTACCTACTTTAAAGTAGTATCAAAAATAGGTTTTACAGGGACCTGAAACCACAATTCAAGAACATCAAAAGATAGACCCCAAGTTTTACAGAGACCTAGAAACTCTAGTGTGATAAGAAAACAAAAAACCAGAAAATGGAACCAGTTATTACATCCAGCTAAAAGGACCAGGACAGTAAGAACTCAAAGAACCTATTCTTCTAATTCCAAAATCATCTTCACCACTTCCTTACTAATCATAGCAGTGTCTTATATAGATATAGCCACTGACGTAGCAACCTCTTGCATTGCTTTCTTCCTTGAGCTCTGTTTGGTTCTCTTGTTAGGCCCCTCCAAGGATTTAATTTCCTCATTTGCTCATTTTCCAATGTTTACAGCAGTTGCACATATGCTAGAGGTTACCTCCATCTTCATTATGCTTTATTTAATGAGCTCCCTAAGATTGTTCTCATAGTCTTTAAGTTTGATAGGAATATCCCTCATCTACTTATCCAGATTATTGATTTTATTCTGATTTGATTCCTGATTACATTCCAATATTTCCATTTTCTTTTTGAGGCCCATTATCTCCTTATACATCCATGATTCAACTTGAAGTATAGCATCTACTTTGCATTTGGCCAAGCTCATAAAGGGGTGCCTCCTGTCATTCTGCCCTATATCACTTAAATCTTCTGTGTTCTCTTTTGGATTGTCTGCATCCTTTTCTTTATAATCCTCCCTTTCCATTCATTTATGTTCCTTAGTTTCAACAGGGCTCTCCTTATGAATTGGATCATCCTTTACTTGATCTCTAGTTTCCATTACATGATAGGCATCCTGAACTAGATGTTCCTTCTTTGTTTTCGACGCAGGATCCTCAAATAGAACATCCATATCTTTTTCAATTTCCCCTAGCACTTGTTGATTTTCCTCAAGATCATAGTTATTATTCTCAGTTGTTTCCTCTATAGTGACCCCTTCTTTCTCATTCTTACCTTTATCTTCTTCTTCCTTGCTGGAGCTGGATTCCCCGATTTCTATTCCTTCCTCTTCCTCTATACTCTCCTCCTCAAAACTATCAGTGCTTTCCCACTCTGTTTCCTCATCAACAACCTATTTTTTGAAGCTGGAGGATTTGGGTTTAGCTTTTTCTTTCCCCTTTATTGTTTCATTCTTCTTACTCTAAGTCCTTATTTCTATCTGAATAAGGATTCAGGACAATGGCCTTATTTTTTCAGAAGCCTTCAATTATTAAGATTAATCCCTCATGCAATATAGGATGAGACTCCTTTTTTCTATGAGAGAACAAACTTTGGAGCAACTAGAAGCGCAAATAGAAAGGAAAGGAGATTCTAACTTTGTGCCTAAAATGATTAAGAAAGACAAAATGAAATTTATGGACTCTTTTGCTTCTTCCATCAAGTATGAAATACTCATAGATGCAACATAAGACGTCTCTCCAAATTCCTTTAATCTACTCCAGGTCAAAAAAAAATCCCCACTCTTTTCCAATTATTGCTCCTCAACATCTGTCTTTGGGAATTTACTAAATGCCTCATTAGATATGCTGGTCTACTTTGAGAATTTTATTCCCTCCATTGGAAGCCCCGTGACCTCCACTATGAATTCCTTGGTGAGCTTCACCATGATGCCATGGAGGGTTACCCTGTCATCGACCCAATTTTTGAAAAAAATGGTCATTATATGAGGTTTTGAAACATGTAACCATTCCAAGTAGCTCACAACCTTCCCTCTCTGAAGGATCTTCCAGACATCTTGTTTTGCTTTCCAATCTTTACAGCTTTTAGGTTCATGCTTCCTTGGTTCTCCTTTCATTTTGCAAGCCATACAATTATCCAATAACACCCAAACACTGATTACTGAGCAATGAGACCAATTATTATCAACTTGTAATGAACTCACCTATTTTCTAGCACATACAAAACCCACTTCACATTCTCTAGAATATTTTTGTTTAATGAATGTAATCCTTCCTCCGTGAGGCCACTCTGTCAAATCATTGAATTTCTATTCCAAGCAGATCTTTCCCTCCTTTGAATGAATTACGTCATAATTAATGAACGCTCTAAGATCCACATTTTTATTTAATGTATCCTGCCAACTCACCTTGTGTCTTGTTCAAACTGCATGATTTGCTATCCAATCAACAACCCCATTGGCTTCACGATAAGTATGGGTTATGGTTACTTTCTCAAATTTTTGAATTAAGGCTTTCATTTCCAACACCATTGCCTCTATAGACCATGAAACTGAATAAGAAATTGTTATTTCCCTTTGAATACTATAATTAATGAAAAAATAATCTAAATTTTTACTAGCATATTCACCACCATTATCAATTCTTAATCTCTTAATAGAAAAATCAGATGTATTTTCAACACTAGATTTAAATTCTTTAAATTTAGATAACACATCATATTTATTTTTAATTAAAAAAACTAGATCATTCTAGTGTAATCATCAATAAAATTAGCAAAATACAAATAACCATTAAGAAATATAACTTCATTTAATCCTACAACATCATTATGAATAAATTCTAAAAGATGTGAGGAATTTGTATCATGATTCTTGTGAAAGGGGTTATTATGTTACTTACCACGTAAGCAACCCTCACAAGTTTCATGATGCGAAGGGATAGAAAGAAGTCCAAAAATAAGATTACTTATAGACATATCATGTAAACTTTTGAAACTAACATGTCCTAATCTTGCATGCCATAATTTAGATTCATTATTAATATGCAATGAAAGAAAACATGCATAAGAAGGAGAAAAGATATATAAACCATTATTTTAAACGCCTTCAACAATTAAGGAACTAGAATGATTTATTAATGGACCAACTATTTTTAATTAATTTTGCAATGAAATTATATTTTTTAAGTTGATAACAAGATATCAAATTCTTTTTAAGCTTAGGTACATAAAAAAACATCATTAATAACAACATTTAAAAATTTTGCTTTTCTATGTTTAGTTACTTCCAAAAAATAATTATCTCCTAAGAAAATTCTTTCAGAGATATCTCTAGAATAATATAAAATATCATATAAACATGCCATATGGTGCAATACACTCTAAAATCCATTCATTTTCATTTGAAGCACATAAAATAGCATATAAAGCAATATCATTTGAATCCTGATTGTTATTCTGATTAGGGTTTTTATTCTTTTATTTATTTTGATTAGATATATTTTTTTATTATTTTTATAAGTTTGATTGTTATTTTCATCCTTTTTTTATAACATGTTTCCCTTCTATGATCAAATTTACCACATAAATTGTAATTTCTTTTAAACTTAGGTGTAAGATTCTTATTACCAGATTTCTTATTCCCATATTTGTCTTTAGTAGAATTAAAGTTAGAAATATAGTTTTTGGTGTTATCAAAAATATTATTTAAAGTGATAAGTGCCTGAGTGACATTCTCTTTACAATAAAAATTGGTCATAACTTGCTCTTATTGAATTAGGAGAGTAGATAAAGTGGTAAGATCAAGGATATCTTGCTCAATTTGATACTTATAAGTCAAAATTGAAATGAAATTTCTAAACTTTCTATAAATATTTAGCTAAATTATAAAATAAAGCAATTGATCTTAAATTAAATTACAATTACATCCATCTAATTGAGCTTTAATAATTTTAATTTTAGAAAAAAAAATTTAACTTTTTCATCACCCTTCATAAGTGTAGTTAGTAATTCAAAAATTAATTTAATGATCTTTGAAAGGTGAGTGTCTTCATGCATAGAATCAAAGAGTTTCCAATCATCACTAGGAGATTTATGATTACCAATGTGGAGAATGAATTCATCCTTAACACTTTTTAAGATAATGGACATAGTTTCATGTGATTTATGTTAAAATACATTGGTAAGTTCAGGAGTTACATGTCATTTAAAAGAGGGGTTTTTAGTATTAATGATAATATCCATAATTTGTAGGCCATAAATTTAGTTTTAACACAAATTTTTCATATATTATATTTATTTTTATTAAGCATTTGAGATTTATCTAAAGAAAATAGAGTGAAGCCATAGCTTCCCTTTAAACAAGATGATAAATAAATTCTTAAAAAGAAACTATTTTAAATAAAGTTTTAAACTTTTTTTAAAATAAAATGAATTTCATATGCAAATATACTTAATTGCACAATTTAAATGCCAAATAATGCAAAAAAATGAATTAAAGTTGCACTAATATAGGTGTTAAAATATTCACACTCAAAATGACTACGTAAACACTATTATTAAAAAAGATATAAAAACAATAATAAGAGACTTAAAAATAAAACAATTACCACTCCAATGTGTCCAAAATGTGCCAAAACCTAAAGATTAATTAGTCGCATGGCTATTTTTTCCTAGATTTAGGTTTGGTCAAAAATTGAAGCAAAGTTGATAGGTTAACATGGGTTTTTGAATGCGTAAGACTTAACACTCACACCAAATGAAATTCAAGTGAAATGAAATGAAATTCAAAAATAAAATAAATAAATAAAAATTTAGGTGATATTTGAACTCAAGACCTCCCCTTCACAAGTTTTAAGCAAAATATACTTTCACTAACCCTTATATGAAATTCTTTTAACAATTTAAATCCATGAATACATAATTAAATGTTTCTAATTTGAAAATGAATTTTTAAAAAATCAAATAAATGAATATGTATGGCATGTGATTTCATAGATTGAATTGATTAACTTGATTATTCACTTTAGGATTAAAACTTGATCATATAAAGGTGGGATTGGGTTTTTGCTTGTGTAAAATAATAAATTATTAAATAAAGTATTTCAAAAATACTTTTTATCAAATTATATAAAAATTTTACTTACCTATAACATGCCTGTGGCCGATAATGGCACTCTTATAGAATTTTAGCAGCTCATATCTCCTTCCACATGCTTCAGTTTACCCTAAAATTTTTCCAAGCCTCCTAATTTTTCTAGATAAAGCCAAATGAACCTTAAAAATCTCATCATTGACTCATAATTTGTCTACTTTTACATGGCATCCATGGGAGAGAAACAAATTTAAAATTGGAGATCTAGAGCTCTTCAAGCCTTCAAATTTTTCACAGGGTCTTGATATTGCAAAAAGAAGTTATTAAAACTTTTTGGGAGAAGTTTCATGCCAAGAATAAATAATTCTAATTTTTAAAGGTGCCCAATAGTACCCTAGTGCTCAAGTGGATGAAAAAAATTAAAAAATTGGTTAATAAATCCTCGAGTCATCTCTAATATATGAATAGGCTTGCCAATCATTCAAATTCCCTCAAGATTTGATTCTATTAAAGAAATTTAATAAAAATGTAATCTTTAATTAACATACACAGAAGATCTAGAAGTGTAAATAATGAGCAAAACCATAAATCAATGTTGAAACAAATGTTTAGGTGCAAAACCTCAAAAGGTAAAAAATCCATAATGGTTGATATTCATATAATTAAGAAACATAGAACCCCAATACAATCATTCTCTTCTCACTTCTCCTCTATAGCAAAATTTCTTCACATAACCTTTATAAATATTTGCCACACACAAATATTAATGTTTTCACAATTCACCAAAGTTCATTCAAATGAATAACCAATAGGGGTAAACCTTATTTTATAGTGAAATTTGAAGGGAGGAGGCTATTGTGAATAACAGGTCCAACCATCCTAAAAAGACATTTATTAAACCATTGATAATTTGTCTACTAAATATAATATTATTTTTTATTTACATGAGGTTTCCACCTCATGTTAATAAATAATATATTATTATTATTTATAAAATTAATAATATAAACTAAAGGTTAAATAATCACCACTTAGACATTAAATGTTCTAACAAATATATCCTTTGAGCAATTTTCTTGTTTTACAAGAGGTCATTATGGTTTGTAAGGATAACAAAGATAGGTCAACTCTAAGCTACATGACTTCTCTTATGCATCCAAAAAAAATTCCCACAAGATAAGATTCTTCTCTCCAAAATAAGTATGAAACCCTAAGCAATGACTCCTCAAGTAGAATGGTGGATAATTAGATGTACAAATGAATGACTATCTCTATCTCTCTCTAATGAAAATGGTGAAAAAGATATGTTTATATATCTAGATCTAACCCAAAGCCCTTCTAAAGTTATAGCCAACACAATTGACCCAATTTTTTAAGAAATAAATAAGTTAGGTCCTAGACTAAGTCAATTGGGCCAACTTAGTTCCGTAACATGCTTATTTCTAAGAATAGAGTCAACCCATTTGTCTATGTTTGGTGGATGAAAAAAAGAGGTTTTGGCTTAGGTATGAGATATTGGAGGTAGTGAATTTATTGGAGGAGTGTGTAATGGAGGTTTCAAAGCTTAGAGAAACATATAGGAGAGATATGTGTTGGTTTTAAGTGGTGTTATAGGGAACAAAAATCTTGTGAAGCTCCAATGGTTTACCCACCCCTTTACTAGTGCACCCTCTAAGGTTTGTGCTCAAAGAGATTGAGTCTCAATAGGATCCTACAAGAGAGAGAACATTAGTATTTTATAAATTTTAAAAATATTATGTGTAGACATATACCCCAATTGAATATCATCATGAGTCATGCAGTTATAACATGGGATGGTGATTCAAGAAAATAACACAATATATCATGCTGAGCTAAGTAAATTATAGTATTTTAAAGAATAAAATAAATAAGTAATGTATGCATACCTTGACTTAGCTTTATTATTAAATGGTTGTCTAATGTGTTTGTAGTTTTGATCATGGAGGGTGTAGAGCCTACTTTAGATAAATCCTAAGGATACAAAACTTAAAAAGCAAAAATAAACAAACATAGTAAAGTCAAAATAATTAAAATGTGTAAGCATGATGTAATTGTAAATTTGGTAAGCTAGGGTGATAAATGCTAAGTTAGGACCAAATGACCAAGCCAAAATTTAGAATAAATCAGGTAACCAAAAAGCCAAGGCTACTAAATGACTGAAAGACTCAAACAAATGTATCTTAAGTAATAAAGGTAAAAATCCAAATAAAACTAAGGATACATAAAAAATGAAATTCTAACATCAATGTGAAATTAGTAACAATCCTTACTTAAACAAAGATGGGTAAGAAATGGTAAAACAACATTGATGAATGAGTAGTAACAATCCTTACTCAATCATCAATAGAAAAAGTACATGAAATAGAAAACAATATTGTTGAGTGAGAAGTAACAATCCAAACTCACTCAACAATGGAAAAAGTATGTAAATATATAAACAAACAAAGTTATCCAAAAAAAAAGGAGATATGATAATGAAAAAAATTTAAATGAAACCAAGGCAATTCTAAAAATTTAAAGCAATGGTGTAAATAAAATAATCCATAGTCACTCAAGCATACCATTTTATTCTGAAGATAGATAAAACTAAAATAAAGTAGTGTTAGCATGTTTTAAGATGTAAAGAATATGGAATATATAAGTGGGGATATGGATTTAGAATCAAACTTGCCTATTAAGGGGGGAATAAAATAGGTGGTGGGGGAGATGTAGAATAAATCAAGGTAGAGACTCTTTAACAAAGTTAAGACACTAAATTAATTTTATCAAAATAAGAGGAATTTCGACATTAAGGACTCTAAATAACTTCTCATAACCACACAAATCTTGGGTTATCAAATGAATTATGAATATCATCCCATGAAGGCTATATGCATGAAAAATAAAATGGGCTTACTTTCTCACAACATTTTCCCCATTTTTTAGGGCCACTTATAGAGCCATCGATCTACTATGAAGATTGGGTACTTGTGTAAAAAATTAGATAGCACTATAGATTTTTGAATTCCCTTATTCCAATATACTACTTTACTGCACCCCAATGGACCTTGGCTCTATATGAATCCAATTGTGGAGTTTGAGCTTTGATTGGAGATAAGAAATGTGCTATGAATCACATTTTTGGTGTGATGTTGACTTTTACATTTGAACATTTCCTTTAATTAATGATTTGGATTTTAAATTTTGATGGATTTTTCTATTCCTCCTCTATACAAATTTAGAAAACCAAACATGGGTGTTAAAAATTACTATCATTTGAATACTTTGGACTTGGTATCTAAGAAAGAGGAATTAGATATAATTATGTGTAAAAAAATTGTTTATTCATGTGAAATAAAAGTGTTGTCTTGACTTTGACCTCATTTTATCTAAAGTGGAATGAAAATAATGGAAATCAAGGGGAAATGAACATGAAACAATTTGAATGAGTTCAAATAAAAAAATATATGAAAATATAAAAAGGGATACATTGACAAGTAAGTATGATTCCTTATCATAATAATGGATGTAAGTTTAATTAAACATGTTAGCATAGTTTTTTGTGCAAGTTTTATCTATAAAGGAAATAAAAAATAAGGCTGAGAATATGAAAGTACAAACTTGTAACCATTTCTTAACATTTTAAAAATAACACTTGATTTGGTAAAAATGTTTGAAATAATATGTAGATTTTGTCAGGAAAGCCTGGTCCTATCCATGGTTTTACACTAAAAATCATAAAAGATAAACCCAAGTGGGTGTACAAAATGAAAAATGGTATTTTTAAGGAATGTCTAGTCCTATCCATGGTCTTATAATGCAACTCACAAAAATAAGAAAATGAAAAAAACTTTATAAAAATGATAAACTTGTGATAAAAATAGAAAAAATATTAGAAATCAATGTAGGAAAGAAAAAGGTATTCATGAGGAAAATTGAGTCCTATCTATGGTATTATAATGTAACTCATGAAACAAAGAAACCAAAGGACTAAAGGAGGGAACTAATGTTTGTGTATAAGAGAGACTAGTACAATGGGTGAGACCATTGGAGAACTCCTACAATAAGAGTTAGTAGGACAAGATATAGAATTAAGGAAAGAAGAGAGATATGTAAGAAAAATATTTCTTTGAAATTACACATTGGTGGGTTCTTTGAAAACATGGCATTCATTAGTTTATAGATGATAAGTGTTAGGACCAAGAATGTCTTTTACTAAATAAGGCCCCGAAAATTTTTGTGAATATTTTCCTTCGTTATCATGGGTGTAATCTAATTTGAGGACTAGATCACCACATTAAATGTATGGACTTTGACCTTTTTATTATGTTATTTTACAATGTGAGCTTTGTATTTGTGTTTATGTTGTAAGGTGACCAAATAGTGTTCATCAAAAAAGTCTAAAGCACAAAAGTAAGCTTTACATAATTCTTCATCAAGAATGACACCATGAAGAGATATACATAAATATTCAAGTCAAATTCTAATGGTAAAATAGATTCAAAACCATATACTAGTGAGAATGGTATTGCCCTAGTGGTAGTATGTATGCTAGTACATTAGGCCTAAAGTGTAGGATATAAATGAAGATGATAATCAGTGAAATTTTATCGAATGGTATTTTATAATATTTTATTAAGAATTTTTTTAGTGGCCTTTGCTTGACCATTACATTATGGATGTTAAGGTATGAAAATTTTGTAGGAAATTTTAAATTTAGCACCTAACTATTTCATGTTCTTGTTTTTGAAATTTCCATCATTATTAGAAATGATAGCATGGGGAAATCCAAAGTGATAAATGATTTGGTTAAGGATAAATTTAGAAATAATGGTTCTCATGACATTGACAAGAGGCATGGATTCTAACCATTTAGTAAAATATTTAGTAGCAATAATGATAAATACATGACCATATTACAGTCCAAAGATGAAGGGTGAGAGAAGGTGCACCAAGAGTGAGTATTATCTTGGGTAACAAAGGTAGGAAGGAAATAGTACCCCACATATCATCTAAATGGATTAAGGTTATCCAAAAAGATTATAATAGGGGATTTCATGATGCTTGGAATGATAATCTCAAAGCAAAGAGAAAAGGTGAAAAATAGGAGCAAATTTGGCCAAATATAGAATAGGGTCGATTAAGTAGGATCTTAGAGCAAAGAAATGAATTGACCAAAAGGTAAAGAGTCAACTAAGTCAACTTTGTTTGGAAGTAAAACCAATAGAAAAATCTAGGAAATGACATAATCAAATTAATTGACTATGTTTTGTTGGGAAGCACTTAAGACTAACATGTGAGAGACTATGACAAATATAATGATTATGTCCTATAGTAGGGAAAATAGACTAGCTTGTGAGATAATGTGTTAAATAGAATGACTATTTTTTATAGAAGGTAAAAATTGTATGAGACATAGTCAAGTGGGTTGATTGTGATATGAGGGTAGAGACAGGTTTTAACAGATATGACTCTGGATGATCTAGTGTTATTTTGTAGAAAAATGAAATAAACACATAAACATCTAGGTCAAACTAGTTGATCTAGTTATAGCACATAGCATAAACCTCATACCAATGTTATCCAATTCAAGTTTTGTAATACATCATATAATTATAAAATATCAAGCAATAAAAATATAAATGCTAATCTATGTGGTCATTCTTGAATGTTTTAAGTTATAATTTTAGAAATAAATGTGATAGGGAGTTAGCTTTAGAAAGGAATTAAAAAGTCAATCTAAAGATGGTTTTATGTTGTTAAGGTTGAAAGGGATATATATTTTTGATGATACTAGATTGGTATTGGGGCCTATCCCCTCACTTCACAATCCTGTAGTGATAAGGGTGTCAAGTGCTTTGACAATATATACCATCAACCACATATTTATACACAGCCAAAAAACTAAGTCATCTTCCCTCTTGGTGATGAAATATAAGTAGGTAGACTTTGGGTAGAATTTGTTTAATGCTTTTTGATATTATGTGGTTTTTAAGTGTGTGAATAAAAGAAAAATAATATGACTAAATTCATAAATTAAAACTTCATATTTAATTTGTGTGCTACTTTGAGCAACTAGGCAGAAAAATGAAAGATGATTTAATTACTATAAATATAAGTAAATTCATTTGCTTGAAGAGTATAGGGTTAATTCAATTGACTAAGTATGTAAATAGTACATAATAGAATCAATTAGATTGATTCTATCTATTAAAACAAGAGCCAAAAACCATAGCCAAATGAGTCGACTAAGTCTTCTGGGCAAGAAATAAACTAAATAACTAAGTCGATCCATTAAATGGAGTTTACTATAGGGTTATAGTTTTATAGACTAAAAACTATAAAAATAGGACTGAAATGAAGGAAATAAATGACTGAGTTCATGAGAATGAACATAATGATTTTTAATGATGTTGAATGTGTTGTTTTTATAATGTGTCATCTAGATGAATATTTTTAACCTAATAATAGAGTCAACTGGGTCAATTGAGTCTGAAAACCTATATTTTAATATTCAAACTGAGTCAAGCACATCGATACAATTACCTATAATTGAAGATGACCCACATAAAATAAAAACAAAATTAATTGGATTGACTATGTGTTAAACTTATGCATAAAATGTTAGATTAAGTCAATAGATTTTATCCATTGATGTAGAAATGAAATAAATAATAAATGGTAATAAATTAAATCATGAAATAAAACTTACAAGGGTTAGTTCACATCAGGTTCACCAAAATGTATACAAGGAAAAGTGAAGTTGATCTACAAATCAATCCTAGCTTGAAGAAGATAAATCAAACTAGCTCTTCCACTTGTTGGTATATTTTTATAATTGGGTCATGACCAATATGAATCCAATATACCTAACTAAGGGGTATTTTACCACACAATATCACTAGAGAGGGTTCCAAAGCATCTAGCTGAGAAATACCACACAATAACCCTAGCTAAGTCTTATGTTTTGTAACAAAGTAAATAACAAAGTAAATTAAATCTAATTTAATCCTCACTAAAGCATGTGGCACAAGTGGGGATAATAAACATGAAAATAAGAACTCTACTCATGTCAATGTAGAGGTAATCCTAATGCATGGAGATAGAAACATATTTATAATCCAACATATGCAAATCTATTTACTAATAAAAGAGGAGCAATATTTAGGAATACTTACTTTAAATATGAACCCGTCGAACCTCAATCTCTCCCTTGGAAAATGGTGATTTGAAATAGGTTATTTTGGTTTATAAGGATAATAAAGATAAGTTAGATCTTGGCTATATAACTTTTCTTATGAATCTAAAAGAATTTTCCCACAAAACAATATTTTTCTCTCCAAAAGAAGTACGAAACCCTAGTAATGACTCCTCAAGTGGAATGGTGGATAAGTAGATGCACAAATGAATGATTATCTCTATCTCTCTAATGAAAATACTGAAAAAGATGTGTTTATATAGCCATATCTAACCCTAAACTCTTCTAAAGTTTTAGTCCACATAGTTAGCCTAATCATCCCAATTATTTAATAAATAAATTAGTTAGGTCTTGGATTAAGTCAATTGGGCCAAATGAGTCCTGTAACATGCTCATTTCTAATAATAGAGTCATCTCATTTGACTATGTTTGGTGGATGACAAAAAGAGGTTTTGTCTTAGGTAGGGGATATTTGAGGTAATGAATTTCTTAGATGAGTGTGTAATGGAGGTGTCAAAGCTTAAGGAAATATATAGGAGAGGTTTGTGTTGGTTTTAAGTGGTGGTATAGGGAAAAAAATATCTTGATGCACCAATGTTTTGCCCACCCCCTTCTTGGTGCACACTTTAAGGCATGCACTTAGAGAGATTGAGTCTTGACGAGTTCTTGAAAGAGAGAAAGCATTAATATTTAATAAAGTTTAAAAATATTGTGTGTATACACAAATTATAACATCATCACATCTATTAAAATATAATACCTAGATGAATAACATTCTAATTAGTACACGTAAGAGAAAGTCTTGCATGATTAACATAAAATAGCTCAATATGATCAATGGAAATATTCATATAAATATGTAACCTATATAAATGTACCAAGAAGCCCCAAGTGTTAGCAAGATCCCAATTTAGGAAGGTATATTTTGGGTGTATAAACGTTTTCAATCTAAATCTCCATGTCATATGTAACATGTATGTCTTATATCTCACTCATGTCTATTGTGAAATGCATGTGCATAGAGTAACTAGATATCTAATCTACCATATGTGATAAATCATAAATGAATCTTTTAAATTAACAGCATATATCATCTATAGGTTTTAATTATTTATTTTTCAAATATTTTAATGTTTTTTATATTTTTTATTTTGTTTACATTAGATATGCTTATGTGTAAAATTAACATAATTTCATGATGTTTATAGAGTTATTCACAAGTTTTCCCTTAGGTGAATCCAAATGATAAACCCCTAATCCCCACTTCTTAATGATTACAAATGGTCCTATCCAATTTAGTTTGCCATTGCCTTTGATTTATTTATCTGCAATGGTATTCTTTCGATTCTCTTTTGGGACTAAGTCACCAATTTTCAATTTTCAATTTCGAGTCTTCTTGTTGTATGTTTTCTAAAATGATTATGATATTCTTGAAGGTGATATTTATCTGGTATTCATATATCATCCAACATTTATAACTCAAATAGTTTATTTTCCCAATACACATTATCTTAGATTATCTCTTTAAGAAAAATATGCAATCATGTCATCTCTAGTTCTAAAGGTAATATAGATTTTATTTCATAAACTAGATAATGAGTATCCCTTATGGGCATATAAACATGCATATGATAGGCCCTTAAGGCATAAAAATATGATTATGCCAAACTTCATTACAACTATTTTACTTAATATTTTATTTATTATCTTATTCAATATTTATGTGTGTCCATTTCCTTGTGGATAGTAAGGAGTGAAAAATGTATGATGGATCTTATATTTATCAAAAAGATTATTAACATTTTTATTCTTAAATTATAATCTATTATAATAGTTGATGGGATCCCAAATAATGAGAATGGTATTTTACAATAAAAACCTACATATATCCTCCCTTGTAGTTTTTTACACTAGTATCAATTCCACCCTTTCTTTTAAATTTTTGTAGCTGTACTAATGAAATTGTGACCCTCTAATGATTCCATATTTATCTTGCCTATCAAATCAAACCCCCAAGGGATAATGGCCTTCGTGATATAATAGGTTGTAATTCTTGTGAAGGAATGTAATTCAAACTATTATGTTGATGGCATTGTACACATAGTTTTGCATGTTCTTGGCATTCCTCTTCTATCATGGGCAAATAGTAACCCATCCTTATTAATTTATGGCATTACATTTCTACTAAAGTTTCCACCACATTCATAGTTATGTACTTCTTTTAGATCTATATTATCCTCCTCGTAGCTAATACATCAAATTAAATGTCCTTTAAATGATTATTTAAATATAGCCCATTTTATTATAACATAATAAAATTCATCTTCTTTCAACTTGGATTTTTCATTCCTTGCACAGTTATTTGGGGTAATAGCTTTATGTGAAAAATTATAGATATCACTATACCATTCTAAATTTGTTAAACTACGTGTGACTATAAGTATTACTAAGGTGTCTACATTTATTGTTGTAACTAATGGCTACTGTAGTCTTTGTATAATAAAATTTTCCTAATCATAATTGATATTGGTAGAAACCAAATAAGTTGTGTTATCCATTGCATCTAGATGGGAATTATATTTTCAAGGTATGATGTAAATTACAATTGTATCAAAGTATGTCATTAATTTTTATACAACTTCTTTGTATGGGATAAAATGTTCCACTTTTTCCTAAAAAATATATAAAACTTGATTAACTATGAGTTGAGAATCATCATACACTTAAATAAATTTTATCTAAAATATGTGCACGTCATCCAAGAATTAATGCCTTATATTATTCTATATCATTTGTGCACGAAAACCCTAAGAGATATGCAAATGGAATAGGTTTTCTTTGAGAAGTGATGAGAATAATATAACTCCTAGTGCTTATAGAACATTTATATATATTTAAGTATTTATTCCAAGTATCATCATCAATATGATATGTAACAATATCATCTTGAAAAGTATCATTGATTGGTACTATGTCAACTAGTGGTGTTATGGCTAATTTATTTGTAATTACATGTCTTTTATGGATTTTCTAGATATGAATTTAATTCAAATTACATAAGTATCATTATCCATTTATCTATATGTTCATAGTTCATCATAATAAATTTTAGCAAATACACCTTTGCTATGACATGTGTTCCATTATTAACCATAAATGTTGAATTTTTTGTGTTGTGAAAACAATGGCTAGACATAACTTCTCCATTACATTATAATTTCTTTAATAATTCAAAAGTGTATGGTTGATGTGAAATCTGTGTTCATCATCATATTATGCCAATAAATCCCCTAAGGCATGATATGTAGCATAAATGTATAATAACAAATGTTTATCCTATATTAGAGGCATGTGAATAAGTGGATTAAACAGATATTCTTTGATTGCATAAAAATTCATCCCATTTAGACTTTTTATCTTTATTTATTAATCATGTAAGAGGTTATTCCTTGTTAACTAAATTAGTCACAAAACATCTTATTGCCTAAATTATTCCCTACAAAGACCTTAACAGCTTTGATCATATTTGCAGAGCCATGACTGCAATAACTTTAAATTTATTTTGATAAATTAATAAACCTCTTTGATATGTCATATAGCTTAATAAATTTCCTAAATTTATCCCAAATACACATTTTTTTGGCTTTAATCACACATTTTATTCATGTAAGTATTCAAATTTTTTACATAAGTCTATAGCATGATCATGTCGATGTTTATATTTTGTAAGTAAATCATCAAAATAATATTCTAAGGTTTTTATGTCTAAAATCATGAAATTTGTGTTTCAAACATTTTATAAGTAGCTACTACATTTTTCAATCAAAAATTCATAACCACATAACATAATGTTCCCCATGGTGTAGTAAAAGTCATTTTAGGTTGGTCTTCAAGATTTATCTTTATTTAATTATATCTATAAAAAATTATATGAATGATAAATTCTCATAAATAGTAATATAATCTACAATTATATAAAAATATGGTAATGAAAAATCAACCTTGAGACAAGCCTATTTTAGATCACAAAATTATATACAACATCTAATTTTTCCATTACATTTTGAAATTGATGCAATATTAGATAACCATAGGGGTAATCTATTAATTTAATAAATATTATATCAAGGAGTCTTTGGAATTCATATTTAACTATAAAATCTACTTTTGGATGCATATTTATGATTTTTTTTATTCACTGGCTTTGCATATGGGAAGAGTATTATATTTTGCATTACAATAGTAGGATTAATTCCTAGAAAATATGAATAAGCTCAATAAAATAAGTCAGGGAAGTCAAGTTATACTTGTTTAAATGCTTTACATTCATCATAATTTATAATGGATATAATGACATGTCTCAAATCTCTATTCATTCCTAAATTTAATTCAATTATTTCATCAGTTATCAATGTTAATAAATATTCCACATATGGTGTAGTAAAAATTATATCAGGACCTCTACTTGGAGAACATCTTGTGAATGTTCACTCTCTCTATAATATGCATGGGTATTTTTTGTATAAAGAAACATTTTATTATGATATAATGGATGGATATCCTCATATTCCCAAAAATATTCCAAGAGATACTCATCATTAGAGAACTTGTCCAATGTCTAAATCTCTAGTGAAATTGTATCATCAATGACGTCAGGGCATTCTAACTCTAGTGTTGATATGTGATGAAATTCTTGCATAATCTTAAGTTTTGATATAAGTAAATTTATATAAATATTTACTTTATTGGTCTTAATTTCCTTATTCATCATTGAATTTTCTAAGTAGCCAAAGCCTTGTTTACCTTTATGATCAGATGCAACGATGGCATTAATATTTAATTGTGTTTTTTTCCAAATCCTTATCTTTTGTATCCCATTTTTTTTAATATTTTAGAACCAAACCATTTTTATTTAAATATGTTTCCTATATGGTATAATAAAAACTAGAAGAGATATTGATGTTGGTATATAATTGTGCAAGATGAGATG
Organism: Torreya grandis; assembly: GCA_037957365.1. Taxonomy (NCBI): domain Eukaryota; kingdom Viridiplantae; phylum Streptophyta; class Pinopsida; order Cupressales; family Taxaceae; genus Torreya; species Torreya grandis. The sequence continues at coordinate 1,180,596 of JARHVA010005100.1, read as the reverse complement.
TTTGCACTTATAAGGAGACAATTGCATATCAAGTATATAATTTTTCATATGTTTTTGTAGAGACATAAAATTTTTAAAATTTATCTAAAATGATAATTATTGACACATCCTAAACCACATGACTTGCACACAAATACATAACTCTAATTCACCATTCCTCTAATCCATTTATTTATATGCTACCTCGACCCTTTATTTTTTGTCATTACTACATAAAATTTTCAAATTAAAATGCTCAAGATACTTAATTTCACCCTTAGATTATCCCAAATCAGTAAAAATGCACATAATATTTTGGTATAGATCTATGTTAATCAAACATGAGAATTGGTGTGCTTTTGTCCACTTGATCGACTGTATCCAGTGCCAAATAATGGATAGTTTCTAAAACTAAAATTATTATTTTGGGTTTTTCATCACATTTCATAAGTTTAATTTAAGGAAATTACCAAAAGGTTTTATTATAAATACACATTAAAATTAACACTTAATATTTACTTATTTTCAAGATTACACACTACTACACATTGAGTAAATTTTCCCTATTCTTTTTGAGTTCAAGATCACTCGCAAGGAGAAGCCATAAGCCAAGTCAAGAGCATTCAAAATAAAGTCAAGATCTATCATTTTCAAGTATCAAATTTATTTTTATATATTAATACATATATTAAAGGATCGCATTTTCATATTCACTCTAGGTGGAAGAACTACATGGGCTTAATTTCACTCCTTGGAGTATTAGATACATAAGCAACAATCAATCATAAGGGTATGATTGAGGTCATCTCAACCCATTACACCCCTCTCTTTTTTAAGGTTTTAAATCTCTCAAGGTGACATTATGGTTTCAAAATAAAATAATCAAAACAATAAATTAGGCGTGGCATAACCCAATTATGATTTATCATATTGCTCAGTAGACACAAGCGTAGAGGGCACAACAATCAGTTTTTCTCATAGCTAACTAACATAAATACATATTCAATAAACTCTAGTGGCCTATGATTTTATACTCATTTATTGGTATTGTACATAAATATTATCTAAATATGTCATTGATATATCACTATCAAATCCTAATTATCCTATCTTTCTCTATTAATCATTGATTAGTATCAATTAGGACAAGTCCATGATCAATGGATGTGAGCAACCTATGCTCATGTCCACTTATATCAATCCTATCCAAAAATAGTTTTTGATTTTGTTCCTAAGTATAAGCATGCATGATTACATATTTTACTAAATTATAATTTCAAATATCATAAATAGTCAATATAAATTTACATTTGAGATAAGTTGTTTTCTTCTTAGTGTTTTCTAAAAATAAAAAATTTCCATATTTATCAATTGTAAAAATTAAAATTATTGATATTGTACATATTTATCATTTTGATATATTCCAATTTTAAACCTATAATAATACACTATTTTATTATTTTATAAAATATAGGACAAAACATATTAGTGAATACTTACTTTTTTCTTTGAGACATTACTTTATTTACTTAGTTTCAATTTCTTTTTTGTCTTTGCTCTACTATAAACTATGTTCCAACCATTTTAAAACTCATAGGAGTTATCATTATGGGCAAAGTGGTATTTAATTTTTCTTGATCCATGGTATGAGGGGTGTTTTCCAATACTCAATCCATTAGACAATAATATATACAAAATTTAGTTTCAACATACCTCATAGTATATTAGAAATACCTAGGTTTTTTTTAACTATAGGAAGCCTTCAATTATTTGTTCTTGTAATGCACTAGTAAGTGGTCAACCCAAGAATTCTACTCTCAAAATACATTATAAATAAGAGAGTGCAACTATGAGATGGAGTCCTTCATAATTAATGCCATTTGAGTTGTGTTCACTATTTTACCACTAGAATTGTATACACCTAAATTTCACCATTTAGTATCGAAATTAACTTGAACACACTAACCCTTCACCATACCCAATTAAAATTTGTATTAACATCATTTTCCTCCAAATTTTGAATAATTTATTAATTCATAATAAATTATTTAATTCATGAACACCTAATTTCCTCCAAAACTAAATAAAATCTAGATTTTCACCCCATCCATATATCCTCTATGTTTATCTCAACCAAATGTTAACTCATCCCAGCACCTTCCTCAACTTCCTCAACCACCTCATGAGTCATCTTAGAATATTTAAACTAAATTATGAGTCACCCCCTGACTTTTTAACTTTCTTGACCCATTTGTGTTGAGTCACCCAACTACCAACTAACTATCCCCCTTCTTCTCAACACATGGGAATTATCCATCATCCATTGGAATGAGGACTTAAATCCAACCATTTATTATTTCAATAATTCAACAAATTTATATTATTCTTAAATATCCATCTCACAACCCTCAAGCCTATAAATTGACATGCAATCATCGACTCAAATCATCAACCTTTAAACTAATGAAATGCTATCACTTTTTCAATCAAATTAATCAAACATCCAAGCCATTTACAAAAAATACATTATTCCCATTTCACTTTTTATAGAGAAGAATCAAGCATCCAAATACATTTTAATCAAGATCAAATCATCATTTGATCACAATGGAGAAGGTGACACATACTTCATGGTTTTAAGTATTATTTTATTTATGTTTTCTTCATTTCTTGCTCTATCAGAGGTTGAGTTGAGTTTAGAATAGGATCATTTGTGTTTATTTCCTTATCTTAGTTTACATTCTATTTTTTTTTTTTAATACATTTTTTCACTCTTGGTGGAACTTTTGCCTCATATTTTACATCATAGGTGCATTTAGAGAGTTACTTTAATTGTTTATTATTGTTTTCTTATACACAAACTTTTAACCCTTGTCTTTGAGTTTTATATTTGTTATTATACGTCATTTTTTTTTGAGTTTGTGAGATTGATGTCTATTAACATAAAAAATAATGAATTTGTTCTATAAAATAATGAATTCACCAGATCAAACAATGAATTCATTCCTATGAAATTTTTACTCATATTTTTGTAGTTTTTTAGTATTCTAAAATTTTGTGTGTGTTTTGTTTGCTTAACCCCTTTATATTTCAGTTCTGCACTCTATTTTTTTTTCTATTTTATATTTAGGTCCTTACATAACAATGAAATCATTCTAAACATCAGTAAAATCATTAATAACATTAGTGAATTTGGTCTGTGTAATAGCGAAATCATCAAGGTAAATAATGAAATCATTCAAAACAATAATTTTTTTGTGTGTGTTTGTCATTTTCTATTTTTATTTAATTTTAACATGCTAATGAACTCTATATTTTATTTAAATATGGAACTTAAAAATAATCTAAAGACTAGCACTTTCTACTTCATATTTTTTGTCAGATTTTGTAGGTTGCCTTACTTTCTCAGTTTCTAAGAAACTTCTAACTTTTTTTTACAAGTCATTATTCAAAATTTTAAACAAACAAGAAAAGTTTAATATATAAATGTGTGTGTGTGTGTGTGTGTGTGTGTGTGTGTGTGTGTGTGTGTGTGTGTGTGTGTGTGTGTGTGTGTAAACACACACACACATATTCTTATTTTTCTATTTTTGGACTAACCTTATTAGGTGCTCAAAAAATAATTTTAGTATTAATTTTCTCTAGTAGATTAGCTCACATTTTCATTTTAGTGGTGATCAATCTTTTCTTTTCAAGCATATTTTTTAACTTTGTGTGTGTTGTAAGGTTGTGTATACTCTTCTCTTGGCATCACATTGGTGACAATACTCAGGAATCAATAATAACTTTGTAACTTTTGTGTTACCCAAGTTATGCTTATGTGTATGTTCTTACCTTATCATCCCATTGGTGATGATACTTAGAAATTAGATACAAACATTGACTTATTTATTTTATTTTTTTAGGGGCTCTATCGATCGTGGATTTCATCATCAAATGCTAGGCCAAACCCCATGTACTAGGAGGCTATATAAATTGAGTTTAAAATATTCTATAGGCCTAGGTGGTGATTTTATTTTAATCACACTATGATGTGAGGGTATTTCATGCTCCAATACCCAAGGTTTTAACAGTTGCCTCAAATTCAATTTTTTTCAACATCAACCTACTAAAATATTAAATTAGCTTCTTTCATAATTTTGGGCCTCATGTACCAAAAGGTATTTATAAGACTCCCCTTAGATAATCTTAGAAAAATATTAATCTTGTGTGAACCTTTTTCTCATTCAACTTTGGTGCATCAGTTAATGTTAGCGTTGAGAAGTTACTTTCCATGTACTCTTGAAACTGGTTCTAGTGGAATATGAAAATAGTGCTTCCTCCATATTCAATACTCTAAAATATTGGGCTAACACTATTCAATGGGCAAACAAGTAGTATATAAATCTTAAAATTTGTCTAAGTCTTTCATCCTAGTTTTATCCCTTTTTGTGCATTGCTTGTGTATTTAAAGTAGGAACTTGTTTATGTTTCTCCCTTGTAAAATACCACATGTTGAAAAAATTTTGATTGATATCAATATTTTAATTCTAAATTCACATCAAAATCATATCTAAAATCTACAAATCAAGAAAGGTCTAAAGTCACAAACTCAAAATTTTATTGTCAATCATATTACTTCCTAGTCTTTGTCTTTCATCTTTTGTTTTTGAGTTAATTACTTAATCAAATGTCTTCCATCATTAAAAAATGTCCTCATTGAACAACATTAGGTCAAGAGAAGAACCTTTTGGTAATTCCCCTTTTCACTTTGGAAATCAATAAAACTATATTGAGATCAAAGACAATGTTATAAATGAGGAACATATACCTAGAGCCATTTTCCCTCTTCTCAAATCATAGAGTATATTTTATCTAATAATAATGAGGTCTTGTTACAAGCCTTAACTCTAAGGGCTACACTTCATCCTGATTTTAAAACTCAAACAATTCCACATCAACATCAACCTACCACTAGTAACCTTATTACCCAAAATCAACCAAGACTCCCATCCACTAGTTATAACCTTGATTTCAACATCCCTTATCACACTAGCAAAGGGAATTCAATTCTAGCACCCCTACCATCTAGTATCACTCTAACCCCAAAGGCACAACAAATCCAATGCACCTAACCTATTAACAACATTACCCTACCTAGTGGTCAACTTGGATAAGAAAATCAAAAACACAAATTTACTCCTTTGGGAGAACCATATGATGTTGTCTTTCAAAATTTGGTCATTGAAAACAAGGTGATATTTCTAAACACCAAATAATTTGATGAAAATGTCCCAAAACTTGAGTGGTATAAAGCTAAAAAAATTATTACTATCATAAAATATAAGTTCATTCCACCAATCATTATGGGATACTAAAGCATTATATCCAATATTTTATTGATAAAGGGGACATTATAGTAGACCCAATTGTATCCATGTCTAAAAATCATAACTTGGGGGTATGGTAAAATGTCTTTCCTAAGCCTAATCAAGCTATTCCACTTCCAAGTCAAAGTTATAACCTTTCACCCATTTTTTACAAAAATCCATTTGATCCACACATTCTCAACCAATCCATAGTTTATCAACCCATATTTGACAACCATGGTCTACCATCCATTTTTTATGAACCTATCTTCGACCAAAAAACTACCTTTGACCAAGATCCCATTTTTTATAAAGATCTTATTTTTCACTAAGATTCCATTTCTAACCAAGATCTTATCATGGACCGATCCTCCTCCAACCAACTCAACATATCACCCTTTAGCCAATCATCCAACCTTTTATCACACACTAAATCCCCCATCACCCCATAATATACACCCAAAGTGATAGAGGTACTTGTAGACTACAAAATCCATGAGCAAGGAATTCTAGAACGCATCCATTTTAAAGTAAACAATGGACATAATAACATTGTCTACAAATCATTTTAAAATTAAATTTAAATATATTAGCGATATTTTTATATTTTTTAAGGAAAATTCATCCATAATCAAAATAGGATCCAAATTGTGATGCCATCACTCCTTTCATCAACATCACCAATCCATCCTTCCATATTTTAATTCAATGTCCCTCACTCATCAATTGAGACCAATAAGTTTACTTACTATTATTTTCCTCCCATGATGATCAAATAATCATATAATTCCTAGTTGGCCTCCAATCAGAAGAACATAAAGAAACATCTGCATATTTATAGGAACAAGTGTTCCTCAACCAAGATGAATCCTACTATGATAAATAAGAATCCAAGAGGGGAGATTAATATAGTGTTAGTATGAAATAAAATCAAACAAAACACACTAATAAAAACTTACACCTCTAGCTTAGACACTCAAAGAGCTAGTAAATAATACAAGTAATTAACAAATGAGAGCAAAACAAGAAATTTTACCTTCCATCAGAGCAAGAGTTGTATGTTGGCGATGAGTTGATGTTCTCGATTGGGTGATCAAGAATTCTTTGGCAATGGAACTCCTTGCACCACCTCTCCTTGTCACCTTGGTAATGTTGAGCTTGGATTTGGCTTTGGCTTGGCTTTTCTAAGCAAATGGAAATGATAACACTATATCAATGAGCTCCTTGAAGTCATTTTAGCATCATAACATTACAAAAAATAAACTTATTAAACAATGGTTGAAGCCTTGTATTTATAGACTCTCAAACTAAATCTAACCCAAATTTAGTTAGGTTAGACTTAATTATTATTGAGTTCAAACTAAGCCTAGTTGAGTTAAAGAGGGGACATGTATTTAATTTTTGGGATAGAGATCCTATTTATTAGGCATAGTTTTCTATTTCTAAATTTAAGGCATTTAGGGAGATATTTTCAATTACGTGACTTTTAAGATGATGACATCATCATGACCTCTTTTTTATTTAAATTTCCCTTTTATAAAATTCAATTTCACTAATTTCATATGTAAATTCTACTTAAGAATTTAATTTTATTTGATTAGTTAATTCATTCTGCTTAACATTTTTGTACTTTAAGAATTGTTCAAGTGCCCTATTTAATGGGTCCAAAGTCTAATCTATTAATTTATTAGGTTATAAGTTAAATGGAGATGAATTTATGGGAGGTTACTATTATGTACAAGATAATATCTTAAATATGGATGCTTCAACATGATTCTAAGCACTAATGTTTGATGTGTAGATGAAATTGAGACATTTGGTGATTCCTAAGATTAATTTGCATTGTTTGTTGTAAAGCTATCTGAAGTCTAGTTGGAAGCTATTTGTGGCCAAAACGGGGTGTCTACACCTAAAATCCAAATCTAAAATCATTTTTCCATAGTGAAAATCTCTTTGAGGAACTATCTCATGCTCAAAATCCAAATTGCAATCCCAATTTAAATTAAAATACAAAAAATCAAAAATAGAAGTGCATTAGTGAAAACCTCTTTGAGGTGTTATTAGACAATACAAATATAAATCCCAATACAAACAATAAATAATAATCTCTTGGTGAAAAAAATTTTAAGGCACTAATGGATGAGAAAATTAATCTACCCCCTACATTAGTATAGTTTCATGATGGATCCCCATTATATATTAAATACACCATTGAAGTAACATTGAATTCCCAAATCAACCCGCATATGGATACTCCCATTTTTTTTGAATTTAATATTTTTGGTCCTAATCACCCAAAATCATTCAATCCTTCTAAATCCTTCATACATTCAACACACCTCCATCATCTAACACACCTTCTGCTTCACCTTGTTTGGCATCACCATCTGTCATAGGGGCTATGATAGTATCTTAGTAATTTTAGAAGAAGCTAACCTATAAATCAAAAAAGTTACTGAATACATCCTAGATTTCATACATAAAATATCAATATGGGTTAGCATCATGAATATCACACACTTCCATAATTTAAATGCCAAAAATAAAACACTCAAAAAATATACAAAAAAAGGAGAAATATCCAAAAGTGAAAACCATTCTTATGGCACTTTGGAAAAGTACCATGATGAAAACTAGTTTAGGGTGTCATGAATAAAATAATTAGTCCTCTAAAATTACCTTAAATTTTAGGGAAAACCCATTCCATCCTATGCATTCTAAATCATCCATCCATACTTACCCATCCTATGCTTATTCCCAAACCATCTTTACCCATCCTACACCTATCCTAAACCATAATTACCCATTGTACACCTATTAAAAACCATCCTTATCCATTTAATACCTTACCTATCCAAACTCATACTTATCCATTTTATCCCAAACCCATCCTTATTGATCTAATATATGCCATCCTAACACCATCCTTATTCCCAAGTTTTACCTTGATAAGTGGAAACATCTTGAGACATGTTCTTAGAAACATCTTAATGTATCTTTGCAATGTTAATTTGATGACTATACACTTGGTTCTTAAATCATGTGTTCTTTGTATTTATCATCTTAATCCTTATTCATCCATACTCCTTCCAAAATGTATTCATTCCATCCACTACTGCTCCCTTCCCTCATACTAGAATAGGTTTTTCCTTTGCTAGTAGCCCTTATATATACATATAGAAATATAACAAAATCTAAAAATATTAAAAATATATCCAAAATACAAAAAAAATCAATTCCCTTATCCTTCATTATGTACCTTCATCATCCCTTATGTGGATTAATCATCATATGGTTTAACATTGTTAAACATCTCAAATGCCAAAGGGTTCTACTCTAGCCAAGGACATCTAAAAAGTCATTACCTTACTTGTTTGTATAGTCATTTATTTAATTGTTTTATATTTACTTTCTTTTACATCTTGTCTATTTATTTTCTTACTTTATTGTACAATTAATTTTTCACTTCATTATTTGTTTTAGTTACATGATTTTAATTGTTTCAAATGTCTCTTTTTATCTTGTTTGTATTATTGCTTCTTATGTCTAGATCACTATGCACATTACAAATGGTTTTATTATGATCTTTCATATTATGATGCATTAAGTCTTGTATTTGTGACTTTATTAATCCTTACACATATAATACAATAGACATTATGTTTTTTCATATCATTGGTGTATATTGTCATGTGCAATATCAAAATAAAGTTTGTTTAATTCATAGAGAAATTAATGTTGGAAATCATGTTAGAACTCTAAATAAAGCATATACAATGTATCTATCAACACCATATCCTTTTTTATACATATATATATAAACTTCCTTATATGGAGCATTTGTGGGTCATATCAGACAAGGCCATTGTGGTGTACTCCTTGGAGGACTCAGTGTGTGATGAGAAGACCGATCCATAGAGTTCTTTGAGAATATATTCCATGTTGTTTCTCCTACCTTGATTCAAATAAACACTATGTCAATTATTCCATGATCATTATCCATATCAAATACACTCATTAACATTCATAATCCCATAACAAAGCACATCAATTTATCATGCCTCATCACTTCTATCTAACTAAGCTTTTGAAACCTATTCTCCACACACGATCAAATTCACCTCACTTATTGACAATTTTTATTTTTCAATGTATCCATTTTTCTATTTAAAAATTCACCATAATTAATTCCAAATTCACCATTATGTAAAATGGTGAATTCATTTTCCTCTTCTTTTCTAAGCATTCCAATGCAAAAACTAATTTTTTTACACAATACATCCCATAATCCCATCTATATTCCATTCATAAATCAAGTCCCTATTATCTAATCATGTGATTAATCATAATTAATCCATGTAGTCAATTATCTTATGTGTTTATGCTTTCACATTAATCATCCATAATCATTTCCTAATCTTTCCATTCAATCTCGCACACCTATTGATTGGAACTACCAACATCACAACATCCATCCTTCCTCCATCAATCCATCAATCAATAAATTAATCAAAAAATAAATAATTACATCTAATCCAATCCCATAGCTTTCTCATCAAGATATATCATTCCCAAAATCTACTCCTATGAACCATGATTCATGGGCCACATCAAAGCATGAAGCTCATCTCAGGATATATCATTCCCACTCCATCCTTGCATATATAGTTTTTTTGGGACAAATGAATCCATCATCACATATAATCAAAATTTTCAATCATTAGGTTAAACAAGTTAGTAACATCCATGGTTTAATCTTTCATTACATCATCATTTCACATCTCTTCCAACATTCGGAGAACTACATCATCTTGAGGTCTATTCAAACAATGTAGGCATCACTTAGGTACATGGTATATCTAGGGTTAGTTCAACCACCATCATCCATCTAAGTCATTTGATCCATATTTTATACTATCATTTAATTAAAGTGATAAACATCTTTATCAATTCTTACAATTATCAATTTTGTAAACTTTTATCCCACATCAAACAATCTATATTTTTGATTCTACAACCCTAGATTACCATCATCAATATATATCATTCCCATATCCACTCATTTGAACCCTATTTCCATGAACACCATCCAATCATCTAGTCTTCAAATGGGAAATATTCCATTTCCAAATCTCTTTCTCTAGTTTTTAATAGCTAGGGGAAAATCATTTTACATGAACTCCCTACAATGTTGCAAGCATTTGTATTGAAACTAGTATTTTCGCTTTTTATGGTGATTTATCCCTCTATCTATTCATCCTCCCTTTAAATCATTTTAATTTTTCATCTGCTTTCCTATATGAACACTCAAGGGGGCATCATCATGTTCATTTCTATCTACTTGGGGAAACTCTTTTCTCCATAATCATCAATGTTCTATTTTTCAAAAGAGTATTGCTTTGCAACACCATTTCAAAGAGGGGAAAATGTAAAAACCTAAATTTCACCATTTATTGTCAAAATTAACTTTTACACATTAACCCTTTACCATCCCCAATTCAAATTCATATTAACATCATTTCCCTCTAAATTTCAAATAATTGATTAGTTCATAATCAATTAATTAAATAATACACATTTAATTTCCTCAAAACTAAATAATATCCAAATTTTCCAACTCATCCAAACATCCTACACATTTATCTCAACCAAATGTTGACTCATCTAACCACCTTTCTCAACTTCCTTAACCACCTCATGGGTCATCGTAGAACATTTCAACTAACTTGTGAATCATCCCTTAAATTTTAAACTATCTTGGCCCATTCATTCTAAGTCACCCAACTACCAACTAACTCTCTCCCTTCTTATCAACACATGGGAATTAGTCATCATCCATTGGGATGAAGACTCAAATCCAACCATTAATTATTTTAATAATTCAAAAAATTCTAATTATTCTCAATCATTCATCTCACCACCCTTAATCTTATAAATTGACATGCAATCCTCCACCCAAATCATCAACCTTTAATCTAATGAAGTAGTATCATTTTTTTAATCAAAGTAATCAAACATCTAATCAATTTACAACTAGTACATACTACCCAATTCACATTGTATGTATAATAATTGAGCATCCACATACATTGTAATCAAGATCAAATCATTTTTGGATCACAATGGAGAAGGTGACACATACTTCATGGTTGTAAGTATTATTATTTTTATGTTTTCTTCATTTGTTGCTTTATCAGAGGTTGAGTTGATTTTAGAATAGGATAAGTTATATTTGTTTCCTAAGTTTATTTTTCATTATATATTTTCCACTTATATAGGAATCAATATATCTGAGATCCTACAAAGTAAACACACCTTAACTAGTTACACCCTTAATATTTGTTTCAAATTTCAAAGTTTTAAATTGAAATCATGTTAATAATGATTTAAATTTACTTACATATTTTGAGGTTTATCATTAGATTTTATCTTAATTTTTATGGTGTTATTTGGATTCATTATATATTTACATTGTTAAAATCCAATTATCATAAAAAATATCAAAGTATAATGTACAACCCCAAGTCTTATTCAACTCACTTTTTTGAAATAACAGTCCTTAAATACAAGTACCATTAAGAAAAATCTTTTAAAAATTTAGCATGGCTTGGAAACAAGAAAAATTATACATTCAAAAATGTTATAATACATATTACATACCCTATTGATGATTTCTCATGATTATCAAAACTAATAAAGCTAATATAGAGCAAGTGGATGAAGTTAATGAGAGTAATTCAATAAATAATTTAATGTTAACCCACATAATATTGGCACATTCCTATACATTACAAGAGATGGAAAAAAAATCAAATTAAGCTTCCACATATACTTCAAATGTTTTAGTTACCACTCCTACTTATATTTATATATCAACACCCAGAGTTACATATGTGCCAACATCCCTAGGTATGGGGCCATCACAAAGATCCTAATAGATTCATATGCCTATTTATACACAAACATTCTACACACCTCCCTTGATTACTACATAAGTTCCATTACCAACTTATCCTAATTCATATTATCTTGATAAAACATCTATATCCTTACATGCTAAAGTCTTACAACTAGAACAACATGCCTCTAGACCACGTCACTCAATGGATTCTCATATATTATTTCACAATCCTTTGGCACATAAAATTTCCTCTTACCCATTACTAGTAGGTTTCTTAGCTCCTAAACTACCACTCTTTTAAGGTAAAAGTGTTTTTGAATAAAATATTTTATCATTCCATATAGCATGCTTAGACTAAGCTTAAAATTATAAATTATTGACCAGGATATCTATAATAAGCCTTAAAGATTATGCCTGATAATAGTTTCATGATCTCCCACTTCAATCGGATAAAACATTTAACCCATTGTAAAATCAATTCCTAGCACACTTATATATCAACATTGGTGAAAATATATCTTATGTAAAAATTACTAAACTCAATCAAGGGTCAAACTAACCAAATCAACGAATATGTTCTTTGGTAAAAAACTATGCTAGATAAAATGTAAATTCTATGGTAGATAATGAATTACAAGATATCTTCACACAAATCTTGTAGAAATATTTCATAATCAATCATGTTTGATATATTTAAATATTTTAACAAGTTAGACCATACAATCAAAAAAAGATAATACAAGCTCGTAGCTTTAAATAAGTTAAAATATGCACCAAGTGTTCAATCCACTTCAAATCTCAGGTTTCAAAGAAAGTAAAACTAAAATGTCAAATCTAATGAAATAAAAATTAACAATTAATGCAATATCATAACCAAAAATAAGCTTCAATTTACAACTCTACCAAGGATGGAATTTGCAAGGTTACCATAACCTCCTTATGTCTTGTTATAGAAACTACTTGATTGAAACCTCATATCTCTACCTCTTCCATTTGAGTTAGATTTGACCAAGCCTCAACATGAGGGATTCAATAGTAATGTAGATTGTGCTTAGCATATGTATCAATCATTCTAAAAAATAACTATTTAAGGTTAAGGCATAAGATAAAATATCTTATCAATGATAATAATATTGAGCTAAATACACCTAAAGAAGAAGTTAGGCAACAATGAATTGACAATGCAAAGCTAAAAATATTCAATAATCCTTTTCAAAATTATAATACAATAAAAAATATAGATAATTTAGATTAAATCATTCATACAATGCACATCTTCATCCTTAGACATATGGGCATTCAATAGACAAAATTATTGATACATTTATAGGCACATCAACACCACATCTGTTAATCATATTTGATGATAACGAAATTAATGACGATTATTTAGATAGACATGCCCTCTTTTTCACTACATAAATCAATTACCAACCTATACATGGTGATATTATTGATAATGGATCAATCAAAAATGCATGTACAATGACACTCCTTTGAAATATTAGATACATAGAGCAAAATTAACATGATACATGTAAAATAGTCAAAGTATTTCATGCACGTACACAAAATACTCTTGGTCATATAGTGTTACCTCTCCAATATGGATCAATAATAGTGGTTAATTTATTTCTATTCTTACCAAATACATAGGTCTTTAAATTGTTATTAGGACTCCCTTGGATATAAAAACTATATATAGTACCATCTACATTGCATCAATGCCTCAAATACATACATTAAAATCAAGTAGTCAAATGTTAAGGCATTAGATATGAGTATCCTCTATAGTTATTAGTAACTCATCCTCCTCCCCCACTACCATCATATTTGGTTATGGGACCAATTCAAGAAAACAATGTAAAGATAATTAGTCCACTTACTTAAGGGCATAATATAGAATTAGTTGTTGAACCTATATAAAATATTTCTATATAGCTAGTTCAAATGAAAGTAGTACACCCTCTTAAATAGAAAGCTTCATATAAAATAGTTACTCATGATTCAAAAAATTCCAAATATTCTATAGTATGTCCTAAGTATCACCTTAGGTGATTTAGTATAGTACATAACAAACATAGGTAGTGAGAACTTTACCTATTATATAGCAAACTCCATCAAGTCTTTCACTTTCTCAAGTTACACATCTTGTAAAAAATAAGATGAGAAATGATCACAATGGTTACTTTATAGTAAATTATGATTTTTTAGATTCATATACATAGACATGGCACTTTCACCCATGAAAACTCTTTTTCAACATTTATAATTAAAGCTTGCACTATGGTCCTCCCATTGATGTGATCATAAGCTATTTTCCTTTCAAAAAAATCAAAATTAATAAAATCAAATATTTCAAATTAAAAAACATTTATAAATATATATATTTGAATATGACATCATATGGTATTTTACTTCTTTATATATGTTATTTATCACATATTTTGATATATGGAATATTATTTTTATATACACACATGCATTTCATGAGGTATATAAGTGTGATGTAGGGCATACATATTTACATGGTTTCTTAAATGTTATATCATATTCTAACTAGTGGTTACGCTTATATTGCGTGTATCCAATTCTACATGTTACATTATTGACATGCTATATCTATTTATGACATTATCTACCATTAGGAACTACATATCTTACAATTACCTTGTTAATCATTCATATTTTACATTACATTACATGTATATACTACTTTTATATGATATGAAATTGATACATATGTATGTAATAGACTATATTTCACTCCTTCTATACTCTTTTGATGTTGTTTACTTTATTGCATAATAGGCTAGACATTGCTTACTTATTATGTGTAGCGGTTGGCCCTTGTGTGCAAATTATTTGAACATCTATATGAGATATTTCTTGTTATGTGTGACATTTTAACATATCTATTATTTTTTGCTCATGTCCTTTTTTTTGGTGACATTTGAACATGCCCCTTGTTTGTTGAATCCTTAATTTCCTTTAAATGTGGTCCTTGACCTTGTTTGTTGTAACATATTTGTGTCCATTGTATGAATCCCTTGCCCTTACTTTTTGACATTGTGAGACATTGTTTTTTATGATTGTTATGGTTTCTAAGATTGATTAGTGATTCTATGATACATATCATGTACTTTTAATACATAGTATACATCAGATATGGTTACTTTACTACATGCCTCATTACTGAATCTATCTAGACATAACACATGTATGCCTTGCATTAAAAATGTTACATACATACTTCAAATTATAATTAAATTACTATTATGACATAATATTACATGATTATATCTTTATCACATGATACAAATAATTATTCTTTTGAGATGAATGAGTTGTAGTTGAATCCCTCATCTCAAAATGGGGGCATCATAGTCGCCTTGTCTTATAGATCCATGCCTCCATGAATAGAAAAGTTATATTTAGGATATAATATAGGTTTCAAAGATATAAAGTACAGGTTTCAAAGACACATAGTGTAGGGTTTAAATATTTAAAATGCTAAAAAATCAAATTATATAATAGAGTATAGGTTTTCAAATATTCAAATCAATTCAAAAAACATATTCAAAGTAATGTAAATCATATTCAAATAGAGTATAGGTTTTCAAAGATTCAAATTAATTCAGAAATCAAACACATGATAGATATTGGCACATTGACACACAATTTTTGGGGCATATGACATGAATATGGACTCACTTTTACAAGACTCAAAATAAAAAATCATACATGCTTTATTGCATATGTATGTGTATATGTAAAATAGTTACATGATCAAAGTTATAGGTTAAAAATGAAGCTACAACTAAGCATATAGATGCATGGCATTTTATATCATTTTGACGTGAAGATTAAAAGGCATGATACTTATTCATGCAAATTTTCAAAGCTAAAAATTACAATTTCAATTTTTGAGAAGGCATGATACTTGTTCATGCAAATTTTTAAAGTTTAAAATTACAATTTCAAAGTTTAAAAAGGCATGATACTTTTTTGTGCACATTTTTTTAAATTCAAAGTTAAAATTTCAAAATAAAATATTCATTTTAATTCAAATCTATGAATAATGTGGTCATTATGGGGGCATGAATATTTTTCATTTTATTTCAACCATGCAAAAATAAAATCTATATATGTTTACAGTGGTGTGATTTGAATTTATTGTGGGTAATATATATTCAATTCTAGTGACACTCAACTTGGCTTTACTTCTAGTGCATTGATTGTGTGGTTCCATATTTTGTTATAGGTGATGTACATTCAAGTCTAGTGACACTCAATGGCCTTTGCACCACTTATATTAAGCCCATGTTGTTAGACCTTTTTGGATTAGTATAATTGGTACTAATCCATATTAAAAAGACTTGGAATAATGTATCTTTCCAACTCAAGGGCTTGACTAGTTATTCAGATTAGGACTTGATCACTCTAAATTCACCATTAGTTTTAATTCTCCAAGATTTTCAACAAAATGGAACCGTTATCCATCGTTAATTAGATTTTATAGAGTAATTTGGTTTCATATCCATTTAAGTGTACTCCTTGTATTTTCAATTTTATAGTTTTCAAAGACCAAATTTAAGAATGGTAAATTAACTACTTTATGTGTTGTTGTAGGGTTTTCAAAAATTGAGTGCCCTATAAAATTGAAGTGTCTTCTCAAAATATAAAATGTTTTGTACACACTCCTATTCAATTATTTATCATTTACTATATATATTTTATTACTATAATATGGGGGGCAAGAGGGGGGGAAGGGGGGAGAAATGTAGACACATAAATTTGCTCACATGTACTTGACAATGCTAATTCTTGACATATCTTAAACCAAATGACCTGTGCACAAACACATGCGTCTTATTTTTCATTCCTCTAATTCATTTATCTATATATGGGATTGACACTATTGAATGTTAAAAATGTCATGTTAATGAATCAACCTATTCACCTATCATGACGGTCAATATGGAATCAGACCAACTTAATAGTAAGGACATATGGGACTAAATATTAATCCTTACAACATGTAATGGTTTTTAATAATCCTAATAATAGTTGTGTTTAATCAAAGTGTAATCAAACCTCACTATTTATATGATCAATTTACTTGGTTTAAATGAATATCAACTTAGAATAAGATTTAAAATATAATCTATCATATTCAATAGAGAAGAGCCTATTAAAAAATAAATGTCTTGAAGGAAATATCTCTAATATGTATATATGTTTCAAATCAATGAATTAATATCTCATAATTAACTTCTTAATATCATAACAAAATTAAAATAGACTAAAATAAAAGTAACATAAGAAACTAAAGGAAAGATAAAAGAAGTGAATATGAAAGTCAAACAAGGAATTTTTTTTTTAAGACTAACATTATCCAATCTACACCAGCTAAAGAAATAAATAATACTAAAAACCTATATAAATTAAATTCTAGGAAATTCTAGGCTAATACTATTATTAAGAGTTAAGATTAGTTAGAAATTTATCAAAATTTAAAAGGCCACAACTAAAAAAATAGAAAATTACTAAAAAACTAAGGGAATGACAAGAAAAATAATCAATCTAAGATTAATAAGCAAACTAACTATCTAAAGAAGGAATAAATAAAAAAATAAACTAATATAAGGAAGAGATAAAATAAACTAACTCAAAACTAATAAATAAATACTTAAGAATAAGATTGGACTCAAGATAATTCAGAATAAGAATAATGTATTGAGAAATCTATTTATAAATAACTGATTACAAATATATCATCAACTGAATAATCATTATACAACTAAAAGTCAAACAATCTATTGTAAAATATGAAGTGTTCATCATTATTCTAATGAAGTATAATGGTTTCTACACATATGACTGCATGTCTACAATCACCAAATGAATTAATACCTAAAAATATCATATAATTAGTTATAAATCAATCAAGAAAATATGGATATACGTGTTATTCAAGCAAAAAACTTCATCCTCAAAGAAGATGTTTTTGGTCTATCTACAAGTGAATATCAATCTCAAATATGTTTGCACAAAAATAAGAAAGATTTGAAAGCTTGAAATAAAAGAGCCGTTAATAATTGTATGTTTTATCCAAGTGTTTTGTCCTTTCCAATCTCCTTATAGATCATCTTCATTAAAGGAAGTTATGTCTTTAAGTTATAACTAATTTTTAATTAGCTATAGTTATGAATTTGATAAACTTTAAAATATAAACTTAATTACTTTAAATTTATAAATTTTATAACTTAACTTTACAATTATGAACTGTATTAAATAAATTTCATAAGAATAAAAATTAATTTTAAAATATGCACCAACATATAAATATCTATGAGTGGGGCCCCAAGTAACTTGTTTAACAACACTAACAAATTATTCACATGCAAATATAATCAAATGATCAACAATACTATGTTAATTATTTAAACAATATAGAATCATCAGAATCCATAAAATATCATATCATCATCTAAAAATTAATATGATTAAAAATTACAAGTGAATAAATCAATCCAAATGTCAAAATATCACTGTAGAATCACTCTGAAACCATCATAATTGAAATTGAGTATGCTATCAAAATAGAAATTACTAAAATCTACCATCAAAGAAGTACAGACATAAAAGTAACATTATAAAAAAATGTCTCAATAAACTTAATTATATATCAATATAAACATCAAAACTAAAAAAAATAAAAATCACCATACTTTAAATGCCATCAATCAAAATCACCCTCAAAAACTAGATTTACTAAAGGAGTTTCCTTAGATGTTTGGTGATATGTATACCCTAGTAGTGAATTAGAAAACTCAATCATATTAGTCCCACTAAAATCATCATCTACCTCAAGCTTGACTTTCTTCATCACTTGAGTGACCATAGGTTGGGATGTAGAACTTCCAATAAACTTATTACTAGTTGATGCAAATTTATCAAGGGTAGATGTAGCAGGCCTAATAATAATAGTCAAAGGAGGATTACGATTCATAATATTAGGTTTAAGTTTAGGAAAGAACTTGGGATGAATGTAAACAAGGTTGGTATGAGGTATTGAATCAAGGTTTGTATGCATATGTGTAGTGGATTCATTTGGAATACTTCATCCAAATGGATGATATCACCAATTGGCTCATCTCAGACCCATACAAAAAACATTACCTCACATATTAAAATAAGAAGCTGGTATATTTTCCTACATATTCTATAAGTTTAGGTCATTCACATTAAATTTAATAGAAACATGGGTTTCATGGTGAAAGGGTTGAGATAAGGTATTAACATACCTATGGATTTGAAAAGGCTATCATGGTGACTACTCCATGGAGGAGAACAATCAATTTAATGTTTGTTACCTCTACCCCAAAAATTTCTATCAGATTCCCTTGAGTTAAGATTCCATCTTGACATGGCTCTTAAATTTGAAACAAATTGAAATAAGAATTATTGCCTATTATTCATATGCATCAAATTTTAGATTCAAGCAATATTACCAAAACTTAGTAATAAAAATGCAAAACTTAATGACACCACTAATAATGGATAAAATAGGCAAAATTAGAATAACGAGAACATTCGCACCTTTATTTTTATCTCCTTACAACTCCATTCTAGGATTTTCAAATGGATTTATGATTGCATATTAGACTCAGATTTTTGACATTATGATGGAAAGATTATGGATTTATGGACGATGGATCAAAGATTATATTTTTCATAAAGACTTCACAAGCTTGGTAGATTGCTTGGTTATTAATTGGACATAAAGGCTTTAGGATATTGCTAGTTGGTTTGCCATAGCTCAAGCATGGATTTTTATAGAATAATGGAAGGAATTATAGGGGAAATTTAAAATTATGTAGAAGACTCTAGCTTAGATACCTCTAGAGTCTTTGAGGAGCTTCTCTAGTTCTATAGGATTCTCAATTAGTTTAGGAGATAATGGGGGGGATTAGATGGGAATTAATGAGGTTTAGGACTCATAGGGTTATAGAAAAGGCTAGGGTGTAGGATAGTAGGTGGGTAGGTGGAGTTATGTGAATTTAAAATTCTAAAATAATAGGTAAGTGGGATTAGATTAGGATAATAAAGATTAAGAATAATTAATGAAGTGGGATGATTAAGGTTAATAGATGAAGGAGAATAAAGGAGGGAATATTAGTTAAATGGCTAGGTTTAGGTTAAATTTGTAGGATAAAGGAGGATATTAGAATGGAATGAATTAGAATAAATAAGATTAGTGGAATTAGTATAATTAATGGGGCTAACATAATTTAGTGCATATATTTTACCCCTCTTTGAAAGGGCATTTCAAGTGGAGTGAAGTGGAAGGATTAATGGTCTTCCAAATAAAAACCTCGATGTTAGATAGTGTCAGATGTTAGTAGGGTATGATGTTATTCCCCCTCGATGGATCATGTAGTGAGGAATAACCTAGATGGTCACTTGAACAAAAATCCTTGGGTGGGATAAGACTAAGAGATAAATGGCATTGGGATGCCCCAACTGACCAAATAGATTCCCCAAGAGTGATGATTAAGTAACTCAAGTGATGGGTTATATATATTTGATGAATGTTTATAAGGTGTCTTGATTGATAGGACAAAATTAATTAAAAGAGTATGGGTTTGAGTTGATGATAAGTCCCATATCAAGGATACATGTTAGGGGAAGCTCGAAAACGGATGATATTGATTATGATTGTTGATTAGGGAAAGAGAGCTACTTTTCATAAGATGCAAGGATTAAAGTTGACATATGATTATTGAGTGATGATTCTGAGAATAGGGTGGGGATGAGGGATAAATGGTGACTGAGCTATCCCTAGGCATAAAAAATGGAGCCAGGTGTTGCCTACATAGTCCTAAAATACCTCAAGCTAATATAGTTCTTGACTAGAGGATGGAAGATGACAATGAGGGAGTAAAAAATAAGGATGATGAAAATGATTAATGATTACATATGATTTTAGTGATTACAGGATATGACTCAGATGATGAGATGAGGATTAACAATTGTATGCTAGCTAAATGGGTTGTAAAGATTGGAGTAGTACTGATAATAAGGATGATTAAATATATGATGAGGTGTAGGTGAATAAGCCATCAAAAATGTCATAAATATCATCGTAGTCTAAGAAATTCAATAAATATGGCACTTGGCAATATGCCTCATGATATAGACATGAGTAAGAGGACATTATGCCAAGTGCATGGGCAAATAGAAAACTCTTCATCCTTGAGGGAACTTATAATCATTATGGTATCTTTTTTGTCCTCATATCATCCTTTTTAAATGACCAATTGATAAAAATATATGATTCAAACATAAGACAAACAAGATATATATACATAAAATAAGACATGCAATTAAGACAAATAACAAAAATAAGTAATACACACAAATTTCTACATTTAATGTCCCAATGTCTTGTCTAATGATGGGATGAGTGACTAGGTGATGGGTTGGATGACCATGATGTGATTTTGGACTTAGGATGGGATTGGATTTGGATAGGTTGATCATGATTAGGTTTAAGCTAAGATGTTTCCCCTAGTTGTGGATAGAAGGATGGAGTATGGGAGAAGGTCTTTGAATACTAATTTGGTCTTGAAATCAAAAAAAAAGTTGACAAGGAAGGTGGTTTAAAAAATTGATGACTAACTATTACCAATATACAAGGCCCTACAAGAGTTTAATTTATCAAGGAGACTAGAAGATGATGGGATCAAATACCTTTCATACTAGTAAAGAAGTGATTGGATAGGTGCTAGATATGAAGAGGCAATGATAAAGATCATGATGTAATCAAGTACCTTCCACATTAGCAAATAAATTACCTTATACATTAGTAAATAGGTGATGTGATGGGTGCTAGGTGTGAAGAGGCATTGATAGGTAAATGATGGTTGCTAGACTAAATTCTTTGACTATGTGATGCATGTTAATGATACTTAGCCAAAAGGAAGAGGAAGATATGGGGAGGTGGGTGACCACTTTGATTTGGTTCCAAAATGGAATGTGGTATCAAAATATGGGAAAATATGAGATGGATGGAGATGGATGTGGTTAGGGTATTAGGAATAAGACAAGACACAATGGATTATTTTTGGCTTTTTCAAGTCTAATGATTTTTAGGGTTTTTTGGACATATTTCATTTTTTAGGGCTTTTTGGAATATATATGTACACTATATAAATGGGGTTACTATCAAAGGTAATGCCAAGCATAAAAACTAAGATGAGGATGGATGTAATGATGGATGAGATGACAAAAAGGATGAGGGTGATGTAGAAAAGGGGATGGGGATGTAAGGAAGAATGGACTAGGGAGCACCAATGACCACATCATGAAGGAACTAGATGCTTAGTTTCCTAAGTGTCCATTGGAAGATATTCCAAGATGATTGAAAAACATTTCTCAAGACACCTTCCACATCCTTACGAAGGTTAAGACAAGAAGGAATGAGAGATAGGGTGGATGACATGATGGCAGATGATGGGTTGGAGCAATGGACTAAGGGATAAGATGGATAAGGATGATGTGGATGGGTTATATAAATTTAATGAGGGATGAGACAAGTATGGATGGATTAACAAGGGATATATGGAATTTTTCCCCCAAGTATTGAGGTATAATTTGGATAATTGAATATTTTACCATGATGTCAGGAACTGGTTTTCATCATGATACTTGTCCAAGGTTCCAAAAGACTAGTTTTCACCATTAGGCAAATGATTTTTATTTGTTTTTTTTACTTTTATGGGAATCTCAATTTATTGGATATGGGTACAAGATGTAGGAATGATAATAATGGATAGATCCTTAACCAACACCAATTCTAGAGATATGCGATGTTAGGATCATGTCTCAGTGGCCTTTATTGATTCCTTATTTAGTGTCCTCTAGATGTTTTAACCAGGTGTATTTTTAACCCCTTTAATGGATAATACTACCTAGGGATTAGAGATATGTTATGGATTGGAGGATGTCATGATTATGATGATGGGATATAGGATGAGAAGGAGGAATGTGATTGTGAATGATATGATCAGATGGGGAGTGGGAATGGGGTTCAATACTTGCATATACCATTAGATATGGTAGAGGGGATTCTTGATATTAGTGACATGAGTTTAAGGGATCCAAGACCTTATGATTTGATTTTTCTTTGATCTAAATATTAAGAGGATGGTTAGCCATATAATTTTTACTTGTGCCATTGTTTTGAATTACTGATAGGATTTGACTTTCACTACCCCCTAGTGGCTGATGTTTGGCTTCACTAGGGATAATTGATTTTGGACTTGATATATAATGATTATTTTGATTTTGATGGTCCCCTAGTGCTTGATATCAGGCTTCACTAGGGTAAGATGCTTTTTAATTTGGTTGATGATTTGCCTTTACTTGATTTTGATTGATAGGATCAAAGATGATTTGATCTTTCTTTATGACTTTTAAAATATGATCTTAGATATTTAGATGTGTGGCACATTATGTTGAATGCAAAATGGAATCCAATGATGTATGTTCTTGTTTATTCCCTATATGGAGTGTGACATATGGATTATGGAGGTGAGGTGGATGATTGGTGTTGGGTGATGCATTAAGGGGATAATGGATAACATAGTCCACATAAAGGTCACTAGGATCCCTAGCCTCAACATTAGAGAAAGTTTCCTCAATAATCTCTAAAGGATCACTAAGACATGCATCTGAGGTAGGATTAGATCCACTCTAAAAATTAGATAAAGCATTCAATAATTTGGTTATTACATCATAATCTTGAGTGTGATCTTAAAAAGAGCACTATCATCATTTTCTACAATATTGATGAGGGATGATGATTCTAATGAGGAATCTAAGTTAGATGCTATTGTGGAACATGATCTTGATGCAGATAGGACTTTTGATGTTGACTTTGGTGTACATGATGTTATACTACTAGTAGGAGAATTATTGTCTATAATTGTCCTCTCAACATGGGGCTTTTGGTATGATGGGTGGGAGGAAGATGATGAAGGGACAATGGATTGAGAAAAAATAGGTCCATGAAATGAATTATGGGATATGGGAGGACTAGGCTTATAGGGAATAGATTGGTTTTGAACAGATGGGTGGTTGAAGATAGGGGGATCATGGAGGAAGGATAGGATGTCTTAACCTTGGCTTAGAAGGGTAAGGTCTTGATCATGATTAGGAAATGAATCTATGAATTCCTCTTCCTATTCACCTAGGGAGAGAAATTCAATTGGTTCTTCATTGATTACTATGTCACCATAGTCGATGAGGTCTTGGACATAATCTCAAAAAAATTGGCATTGTTTAATGGAATGTCCCCAAGTTTAATGATAAAGATAGTATTGGTTTGCTTGATACCAAGAGGGCTTAGGATTAGTGGGATTAAGATGTCATATGGGTGGGTAGACCATCATGTTAGCAGTGACAAGTTATTTGAAAAGGGTTTATAATGACATAGGAAGGGGAGTATAATAGCACCCTTTACTTTGTGTCTTATATATGGAAGCATTAGACTTATGATTAGATGATTTTTGATGTAACTGGGTATATGGTCAGGTGGCCAAGATTGGATTCCCTTTGCTAGTAAAAAAAGGGGTGGATGATGGGATATGACTAGTGGATGGAGGATTTGCATGGGACTCACATGAAGGGGTTTATACAAGAAGTGCAGTGAGTTAAAGTAGGTCAACACCTTTGGGGAGTGGGACACCCACCATAAGGAAATTCAAGAGGATTTCATCCTTTTTGGCATCTATGTATTAGTCTATGAGAGTGGTGTCCAACTTCATGGTGGTGGGTGATAAAGTACAATGGAGTAGTGATGGATTATGATTAGTAAATGGAGGATTTGACTATGAACGGGTATGAATTAAGGCCAAGGGGTTTTGAATAGGGTTAGTGAATATTGAAGAGGAATGGGATAAGGGTTGATGGTGGACTAGTTTGGGAGGTGATTTGAGGCTTATGGGGTCAAAATTATCAAGAAAATAGGCACCCATCTTCCTTAGCCACAAGATCAATTCATCTTTGATCTCTCTGATGTGTTGATTGATTAGGGTGATTGCATCAAAAAATGATAATACTAATTTTAATAAGCTATGAGATTATGGATGGGATGTTGGTTCAGGATGAATGGGATCAAGGATAAATGATAGGTGGGCACCTATCTCTAGTGCTCACAAAAGGACATCATCCTTGTTGGCCAAGATGTATCAATCTAAAAGAATGGGGTCCAAATCCATGGGGATGGGTGATAAAAGATGGATGATTATGGGGGGTTGATGATGATATACTAAGTATTAGATAAGGCTTCTTAAACCAAGTAGTTCTAAAAGACCAATATAGTGTGATAGATGATGATGAGGATGAGAGGTGATAAAAGATGATATAGGACTAGAGTTATATTTTAGACTAATAATGAAATAGGTGTTATCGACCTATCAATAAGGCCTAGATTTTAATATAATAAAAGGATTGGGGATTTTACGGGTGCCTAGATTTAAGAGGATGATGTGATAGGTGTTAGTTATGAATAGGCAAGATGATTAGATTAATTGATGGGTTGTTAAATTGAAACTGACAAGGTGATAAGATGCTAGTAGAATACTAACTAAGGTATGATATATAACCAAATGATGAATGATAGTGAACTAGGATTATAGGGTGATGGGGATGATAAGACTAGCTCAGACCTTAAACTAATTTAATCAAGATGGGATAGGATTATGTGATGAATGTGATAGGATGATGTGACAAGGACAAATATAAATGATAGGTGATGATAAAAATGGGGAATGTGGATGAGATGGGGATGTTTTGGACCTATATGTGACCTAAAGAGACAACTAGGATAATATTAGTATGAGATTATATTATATGGGTGATAAAGGCAAGGTCAAGACAAAGGATTGATGATGGATGGGGTGGACTCAAGATAGGATGTGGATGACTAGACAAAATGTGATTAGGGTATTAGATGGATCTAGTTATCGGATATGAATAGAAGGATATAAAAAATTATTTGCATAAGAGGGCAAGGCAAGGATGTATAAGATGATGATTAGAATATGTGAATTATAGGGTGGATATGGTTAGAGTTGGAGGATATTAGAAAAAGATCATGATGGGAGACGTTATGATATGTGTCAAAGGACAATATGTAAGGATGATAGTAAGGTAAGGATGTATAGGATGATATGTATAAAAGGATGATGGGATAAGGATGTACAAAATGTGATTAGAATTTATAGGTAGATTGGGGGTATAACTAATGATGGATGGAGATGACTAGACTAGGATAGGATCAAAACAAGGTGGGGGATAGGATAATGATATAAGAGGATGATATATACAAATGTCTATGATTACAAAGATATACAAGAGGATAAATCAAGAATAATATGTTGGTGATGTAGGTGTGACTAATGATGGGTGGATCTAGTGATAAGATGTTATTAGGAGGATGTACAAGAGAATGAAGATATATACAAGAGGGTAAGATAAGGATATATAAGACTATGACTAGGATATGTGAGTGATGAGGTAATGATCAATGATGAGTGTGGATGATCAATGATGAATGGGATGGGGACAATATGGAAGATAATATAGGCTAAATGCAATAAGAGAATGATGAGATATGCACAAAATTATATGTGAAAAAGGTAAGGATATACAAGGTGGTCTTGGGATAAGGTGTGGAGAACTAGATGTGATTAAGATATGTGACTAATGGAGTATGATCAATGATGAATGTGGTTGACTAGACTAGGATGGGATGAAGACAAGATGGGAGATAGGATAATGCAAGGATATACCAGATAAAATGATGATAATATGATGAGGCAAGTATAAACAATATGATGGATTATGTAAATACCTAGATAGGTGTGTATAGGTTTGGGTGAAGGCTGAATCAGCTCAAAAATATCACGGGTCTAATACAACACACATCAAAGCAAGTAAATCACAAACCTATAATTAGTAAATTGATGAGGGTGTGTACCTAATGCCCACACCATCCAATGGATTCATAGGTGATGCTATATGTTAGTGACCCATTACAATATTAACCAAACCCTATCAACTTTGCTTATACTCAATGGTTAGTTTATAGTTGATACTAACTCTTATAGTGGCACACTTGTTACAACCAAAAGATCCTATACTAGGTTTGCCACGCTCTCTAGATGTGTCCCTTATATACACAAAGTTATAATGGGGCCCAAGTTCATGTATGGTGTTTTTAAATGCATGGTTTAGAGATTTAACTCTTCCCCTTCATGGATGACCTTTATGAGGTCAACCGCTTAGCCTAATGATAGTTGTTCCTAATTTTTATACTCCACTAGAACATAGAGTTTGGTTAGTTTATGGTGATTAAATCCATGTCACCAACCCCATAATACTATGGCAACTACATGGTTTTCAATTACACATCATGTTTCCCAAAGAAAAAATAAAAAGGAATGGGTTTATACGTAATTTTTGATCTCCCAAGAATCACCACAAGGACGCAAGGAAGAGAGCATACACCAGTCATAGCCCCAAGAAATAGACAAGAAATCTAAAAGATTAATTTACTAACTAGATTAAGATGTGATTTATATGCAAGAATAATATAAAATCAAATGTTATATACATAACAAGATGATTAAAAATGATAAATACAAGACAAAAATGATTTTAAATGTACCAAAATGGATCTTTGACAAATGGCTTACAAGTAAACAAGTTAGTGGTTTTATTTGGTACACAAGAGAGGGGTCCTATAAGAAAAATATTAGTAATTTTCAATGACTTTTTGCAAAACCTCAACTCTCTGCAAAACTATAGATACACAAGGCAAACCTGTAACCAAAGACTGTAAAGTTAGAACTAGGGGGTACAAAATCACAAGTCATGAGTTAAAATTTTGAAAATGGTTAGATGACTGTGATGGATATCCTACAAAACCACAAGAGTTAGGCAAAATTATAACTCAGATCAACAAAATCATGACCAAAAATAGATTGATAGTTGTGTTTTTATTATAAACCACAAAATTGTGACTTAAGATAACAAAACTATTATAGCAAATATATCGATAGTTATGGTATTGTTAGAGATGATAAAACCTAAAAATTTAGATATTTTATAGAAACAAAATAATGGCATAGGTAATAGATTGATTTAAATGCTAAAATGATTATTCATAGATAACTATGATGGACCAAAGAACTAATGTTTATATATTCAAAATTTTGTCCAAAAAGATACTAAGATGATATATGGATAAAAAATGAGAAAAATCCAAAATTTTAAAGGAGTGGTTTTTTTCTAAATCTACATTATAAGATTCATAGATGGTAAGGTAGCAAATAGAATTAATTCAAAATGATAAAAGTGACAAAACTTTATTAAACTGACGAAATTGTGACTATAGACTCAATACTGCTACTCCTCAAAACAAAGTCATGACTCTAAAAATTATGTGATCTATGGTTTTATCGATATATGGGAAAATACTAAGGGCTGGTGTGGTTTGTTTTCATAATCCTCCCTCTATCTTGATTTCTTCTTTTTTGACCCTGTAGAAGATCACACAATCAACCACATGAAATAAAAATCTTGGTATAAAACTAGGGTTAGTTAATAGATATGCATTTAAGGCAAAAACCCCAAAAATATTAGATGAAAGACTATATTGATGATGAAAATCCCTTAAAAGAACACAGAATGTCAAAATAAAACCTACAAATTTGAATGATCATTCGTTAGTGTTTTTATGCAAGGTAACAAAACTACAACTCTCAGTTGCAAAATCACCTTTACCAGGGAAACTCACTGACAAGGAAGTCATGATATTGTGTCTTAGGTTTTGCATGATAAATTCCTTCTTCAACACCCATTTTTGACCTAGGTTCCTACACATAAAGGGTTAAAACTTGTAGATTTTACACAAGAACAAAAGGTAAGAGGTTAGATGAAATGATATTCAACTGACAAGATGGATGACCCAAGACTAACAAAATCATGACTATCAATGATAAAATCACTTATTGCAAGACAAATTCATGACTCACAGAGTCGAAGTTTTGTCAAAAAGATAAGACCTGCAACACAGACCATTAGCAACTTGAGCAAAATAATAACTTATATTGACAAAATCATAACTAACCTAACAAAATCACAACTATCGAGTCATGGTATTGTCAAAGGGATAAAAACTTGAATGTTTAAGATAGATGGTTAGTAGTTAAGTCTGGAAGTCAAAGCAAAATCATGACTTACATGGGCAATATCGTGACTATGCAGGACAATGTCATGATTACCATTGCAATGTCATAATTGTAACCTGTAGACATAAAATTTCAAAAATTTCAAGATTTTCTTAATCTAATTGACCCTACAAGTTATAAAGAACATAACTAAAAAACAATATTGATTAATTTGGGATCAAGTCCCACCATGGTCACCAAAATGTGTACTAACTTTTAGATTCAAGCAATATTACCAAAACTTAGTAATAAAAATACAAAATCAATGACACCAATAAGAATAGATAAAAGAGGCAAAATTAGAATAACAAGAACATTTTTACCACTTACAAATCCATTCTAAGATTTACAAATGGATTTGTGATTACATATTAGGCTCATATTTTTGACATTATGATAGCAAGATTATGGATTTATGGATGATGGATCAAAGATTGGATTTTGCATGAAGACTTCACAAGCTTGGTAGATTGCTTGGTCTTTAATTGGACATGAAGGCTTTAGGATCTTTCTAGTTGGTTTGCCATAGCTCAAACATGAATTTTTATAGACTAATGGAGGGAATTTTAGGGGAAATTTAAAATTATTTAGAAGAATCTAGTTAGAGACTTATAGAGTCTTAGAGTAGCTTATCTAGTTCTAGAGGCTTCTCAATTAGTTTAGGAGATAATGGGGGGGGTTATATAGGAGTTAATGATGTTTAGGACTTATAGGGTTATAGAAAATGCTAGGGTGTATGCTAGTAGATGGGTAGGTGGAGTCATGGGAATATAAAATTCCAAAATAATAGGTAAGTGAGATTAGATTAGGATAATAAGGATTAAGAAGAATTAATAGAGTGGGATGATTAAGGTTAATAGATGAAGGAGAATAAAAGAGGGTGATATTAGTTAAATGGCTAGGTTTAGGATAAATTAGTGGGATAAAGGAGGATATTAGAATGGGATTAACATAATTAGTATAATTAGTGGGGTAAACATAATTTAGTACATGCAATTCCATCTCAAATTATTATTATGCTTTCAAAATTCACCCATAGAAATCAAATTGACAATGACAAAGAACTCCTTATTGCATAATCTATCAAATGACATATTCCCAAGAGATACCAATTTAAAACATTATTGAATTATCTCTGCATTAGTTCTCACTTTCACATTTCAAACCTCAATCAATTTAAACAAATTTAATTCATTTTCAATATAACATATTAAAACAAACATGTTATATGAATAGATTATTTCAGATTTACAAACAAACTAGTCAACTAAAAATCCTTGAAATAAAAGTTACATGTGAACAATTATCGATATTCAATATTACATTCATTATACTATCTTCAATTCTAAGTAAAATTATACATCATATGACCCCTTTACAAACCATTTAAAAACCCATAAAACATCATTATTGACCTCTTTAAACTAAGTATATGCATAGTGTATTTGATCAAAAGTGGAGTGAAATAAGTCTTGAGACTCAAAAAACCTTTAATTGGTTTAGCGTTACTCTGTTCAAACCCTAAAAAGTGAAATAAAAAAATAATAACCTTATTTACCAAAACCTTCACATGAAGTGCATATTGTTGAGCAAGTAAAAATGTTTTCATAAATAGAAACCATTATGCCTCATTCTCTTATATATTTATTTTTAAAATGGTGTTGATATTATCATTCCAAAGTTAACATGTTAAAATAAAACCAAAATATTCAACTTGCAAACTAAATGGCTAGTGTTTTATGCATATCTAAATATCTAGATGAAAACTTCAACATGAAACTCAAAATTTAAACATCCTTTTGATTTTATTTTCAACGTGAATCCATATATAAGAAACCATGCAT
Source organism: Torreya grandis (assembly GCA_037957365.1). NCBI lineage: Eukaryota > Viridiplantae > Streptophyta > Pinopsida > Cupressales > Taxaceae > Torreya > Torreya grandis. The sequence goes on along the minus strand of JARHVA010005100.1, from coordinate 1,149,218 downwards.
ATACTTATAAAATAGACTATAACATATTACCCAAGAAAATACCTAACTAAATTGTAAAAACCTACATGCAAATAATATAACACATATATCTTAAAAACAAAGAATAGAATGAAGGCTCTCAAAATAAATCATATTATAAGTGATACACATGATATTTAACTCAGACTATCGAAACAAATATTTTAGCCATATCATCTCTCACATCAAACAAATCAACTGAAACCTTAATCAAGAAAAATAAGTTATCAAACAAAACTATGAAATCATTTTCTTGTTTTTGAAATACAACCATAACTTAGAAAATGAAGTCGTGATGTCTTTCATGCAGTCATTCCAAAAACTATCTATTACCAACCATAGTGAGTATATATTGTGACATGCATTTATATCATGAAGTTTATACCATTGAGTGAAACTACCACAACCCAAAAACTTAAAAGATAGAGTTGAGGTCTAAAATAATAATGAACCCTGAATGAGTATTTTAAGACTGAATTCAATATTGAAACTACAACACCCTTCATAGACTTTCACAAATATTACATATAGTACGAAATAAATTGATAAGCCTCTTAAAAATAATGAATATTTTTACATTTAATAATAGGAATATTGTAATATTTTGAGAGAATATATGCAAGGTGAACATAGAGCAGATAAGACTCCTTCATTCAACCAATATGAAACTTATCTCACTCAAAATAGTGATTAATTACTTCTCCATACCTATCAATGAGATAACTGATTGAGAGATACTGAAACCATGAAAATATGAGCCCAAAATTGAGTCCCACCTTCAAAAACTAGTTCTATAGGGTTTGCCTTCAACTAAAGAGCTTGCATCAAATGAGTGTAAAATGAAATAATTACTAGTTTTATGCTAAGAGGCTACCTGATGCATGCATTTAATGTGAGTGGTTTATTTATCAGGCAAGTTGGTAATACATGCAAGTCCTACTAAATATTTTAGTAAATATACATTTTGTGGTTAATTTAAATACTTAGCTAAGTAAACTGACTTACAAAACCTTAGACTATACTCATGACCAAAATGTGAACCATTAAGATGTATCCCTACATTGATTTTGTAAATGGTAGAGTTGGCTGATGATATAGTATTTGGTGTACTATATCCTCAGCCAACTCTACCATTTACAAAATAAATGCAAGGAAATACTTTAATGTTATAAAAACTTTATGCAAGCTTTATGATCTCTACCATAGTTTTTCCTAGATTTGAAAGCCTTTGCATTAAATTACTTTTGATGCTAAACAAACAAACTTATACATCAATGTACCATCCACCCAAATGTAAATTAATATCAATTAATTGATATAACACAACTTTTCAATACACTAACATATTAAATAGGCATATATTAAATGCAAACATTTTATCACCAATGTTTATAACTAACTAGACATGGTCCCATTTTCAAACATTAATTCATGTATCAATAATAACATGGTGATATTAATCTAACCAATCATGGAAATTAAACCATAACCCTTGTAAAATGCACTAAATGTATGACTTGAATTAGTCACCAATGCAATCTCAGGTCACATAATGCATATTTTGAATTGATAAGTGCAACATACCATTTGAAACATGTTAATGACACTTCTTACCAACTTTGAGCCTACATTGCAAAACTAATCCACGTAAGATTCAGTTATGTAATCAATACAAGAAAAGAATACATATTGATAAAACATGTACTTTAGCAAAGATGGCCTATACCAAGATCTATCAAAAACTAAATGGTATTGATTTGTAATTGTATATACTATATTATTCCATAAATACTTGTAAATTATGTGACAATTCTCAAGACATCAAATGTAATCTTACTGCTAAATATAGTACAATTACTCACAAAATTAATCAATAATGCTATGCAAAATATGATTCACTTAAATGACATCATGAACATTTAAGATCAATAAGCACAATAACACATCACATCCAATCATATGCGTGATAAATAATTATTAGGTAATTTCAAACAAATCCCCACTATAGTTTTATATTTTATGGCACAAGCCATCATATGTGAGAATTAAGAAATTAATTTTTTTTAAATGAGGGGTAATAAAATTATATCTAATAGACCCTTTATTTTTCACCGCTACTACACAATATTTTCAAATTCAAATAATTGATCTATTTAACTATTCCTAACTCAGGATAGATATCCCTAATATTTTAGGATAGGTTCGTGTTAGGCAAACAAGATCATTTCCATTCACTTGTCTATCTAGATCGGTCACATCCCATGCCAAATAATATCTCATTTCCAAAATTCAAGTTATTATTTTTAGTTTTATCATACATTTCATAAGGTCGACTAAAGGAAATTACTAAAAGATTCACATATAAATACACATCAAAATTCATTCATTATCATCACTTGCTATTCATTTGTTTTAAATATTATACACTATTGCACATTTAGTAAATATTCCTTATTCCTTCCCAAATTCAAGATCACTCACAAGGAATATCTATAAAACAACTTAAAAGCATTCCAAAGCAATTTAAGATCTATCATTGTCAAATATCAAAGCCTTTTTTATAGTTGCGTACGTATAGTCAAGGATCACAATTGCACATTCACTCTAGGTGGGAGAACTACATGGGCTTGATTTCCCTCCTTTGAGTATTAGATATGTAGGCAGTGGTCAATCATCAAGGGGGTGATTGAGGTTAACTCAGCCCATTAAACTCCTATTTTTTTATATGTTTTGGATCTCTCAAGGTGCCCTTAGGGTTTCAAACACAAAATAAGAAAAATAGCTAATTTTACACAACATAATCTAAATTGTGATATCTCATAATTCTTAGTAGACACAAGCATATAGACCATAGTAATTAGTTTTTCATAATTGTTAACCAATATAAGTTTGTGATCAATAGACTCAATCAGCTTGTGCTCTTATCTTCCTATAATAGTCTTGTCTATAAATATTCTTTGATTATGCCTTTGATATATCATTATCAAAAACCTATTTTCCTTATCTTTCTCTATCAATCATTAATTATAGTCAACAAAGATAAGTCCACAGTCAATGCACATGAGCTATCTATGCTCCCGTCCACTTACAATAGTCATGTCTAAAAATAATATCTATGTTCTTGATCTTGAGCATGCATAGTCACATATTTTATTAATTTACAATGTCAAATATCATAAATACTCAATATAAATATGCGTTTAAACTATGTCATTTCTTCCTAGTGTTTTCCAAAAATATAAATTTTCCATATTTATCAATTTTCAAAATTAGAATTATTGATTATTGTACATATTTATCATTCTAATATATTATAATTTTACACATATAATCATACAACATTTTATTATTTTAATGAAAATAAAGTAAAATAGTGGTTTCATTGCACAATGCTTTAGCAAGATAAAGATTCAAGGACAAGAATTTTTAAGCATTTATTAATTAAATGTCAGTGTCTACACCATTCTACCTTACATGAATGTCTCAAATTAATTAGGTATCTGTGTGTGTGTTATAGCACACATATATATACATAGATGTGTGTGTGTTATAACACACACACACACACACACACACACACATCCATAATGAATTTGATAATATGTAAGATAGAATGGTGTAGACACTGACATTTAATCAAAAAATGTTTGAAAATGATTTTCCTTGAATCTTTTCCTTACTTGGCTAATTTTCCATTCCAATATCCCAAAATCTCTAATAAATCCATTAATGTCTTAAAATTACTAAGAACATATTCAATGCTTCCCTATTTCATCGCTATTTACCATATAATTTATCGTCACTCTTGTTTTAAAATCCTTTATCATTATAGGACTAGTCTGCACTAGTCAAACAAGAGCACTCTATGTACCTTTCCAAGAGTACAGACTATTTCCCACGCTCTAATGACTATATTTTCAAAATGACATATTTCCTAAACAATTTCTCATGCATATCAATAAATTGGTTATCAAAAACATTTGAAATATTTATTTAAAAAATCACATCAAGGGTCACACTTGAAAATAACTATCACTCTCTTATAAGGCTCTTATATTTATGATTTTAAAAGCATCTATTTTTTGAGTAAAGATCTTGGTTGAAATTTTATTACAAATTTACAATCTTTGGACAAGTATAACATGGTTTATTTTAGGTTGAGGGCATCCCTTGTCAATAATTATAATCAATTTTTTTATTTGCATTCATATTATCTTCCCTAAATGGAGAACTAAATTAACTTGAGGCCCTTTCAATTATGTAGGCATCACTTAGTCAACAAGGGGTTTTCTTAGGATAACTCAATCATTCTCAGTTCCTACATTTTTCCCCATTTTCATTTGATTCCCTTGTGTGTGTTTTTACATGGTTAGGGTTCTAATTTTATAGGTCTTTTATGCAACAATTCAAGATCCACATAAATATACATTGCATACAGATACAAGTGAACAAACCTATATTTTTAAATTTAGCACACATTCTAACAAGACAAAGTCATAGTATACAAACAACAATGCATTGCACTCTTGTCCACCTCCTACATACTTATACCAATAAATAATGAGCCAATGTTTTTAATACATCTATTTTTATATGTATTTTTAAATAGTCATAATTTTTATAATGTCAATACATTCTGAAATAAATCATTTGCAAGGACAATTTTCTAACCTAAACCCTCATTTCTATTTTTTATCTAATTTATAGATTCTATAAATTATGTGGATCTTTGAATTTTATTGTATATATCATCCCATATCAAATTTCAACAGTTTGCATTCCATTTAGAGTTAATTATAATGCATAACTAATTCTAGTGTAAACATTTTGGTGAGCCTATTATAGTTAGAACACTACTTGTTGCTTGTTGATTTTAGGCTTAGGGTTTTAATTTAATTATGTAGATTCCTAACATGGAAATAATATAATCCTATTATCTATAATATAATTATTAAACTTTGGAGTAATCTGACACTAAAAAATATTATCTTGTCACCTCGGATAGACACTAACATAGAGGCTCTTTATTTCAACTTTGTGTTGATTTTTTTTTTATTTAAAAATATGTTCCCTTATTTTTATTTGACTTTTCTTGTTTTATAAACTATGTTCTAATAGTTTTAAAACTATTTAGTAATTTTTGTGAAGGGCTATGTGGTGTTTTGTTTATAGACATCATAACATGAGGGGTTTTACAACAAAATGCATAACCATTTTACAACATTAAAGACAAAATTTAGTTTTCATGTACCTCATGATATATTAAAAATGTATAGGATTCCATTGTTTACACCAATAAGAATTATTTTGTATCAATCTAATTTACAATTTGCCTAAGAATAGGGTATCACCTAGAGAAGTTATTATCAACTTACTCTCAAAGCCAGGGTTAGTGGGCTATGGAATCGGTTCTAACTTTGTAGTTAGTGTTATAAAACATTGGGCTAACACTAATCAAATAATGAGAAATTATATCTAAGAGCTTACAAATCATTCAAAAAATTTCCTAGATCACCCTCTACCTTGATTTTTGCTTCCATTATATGCTTAGTCATTACTTCCTTTATACATTCTAGATTACTTGTTAATTTTTAGAATTATTTTTGTTTCATTTGTTGTATTTAAAATTATTACATATATTTTAGATAGTCACAGAAGATATGTTATTAGTATTCATCCTCTTGATGAATTATTTTCTACCCATGATGTGCCTTTTATTTATGATAAAGATGAATGGACAAAACAAAATAGGCAAAAACTTATGGAAGAAACATATATGAATGATTATGATTTTGATGATGTAGCATATAATTCATAATTTTATTTTCATGAATCTTGGGAATATGATTATATAGAAATGATTCACTTCTTGATTCCTATTTGAAACCTCCTCTATAAACCTCTTTAAATTCTTCTTTGGATTTCCCTTTGATCATACCTCTAGATTCCCTTTGGGTTATTTTCTAGAATCCTCTTTGGATTTATCTTTTCTCACACCCCTTGATTCCTCCTTGCATTCTATCTTATATTTCTCTCCAGATTCCCCTTTACTCACACCTATACAATCTCGAATGGATTCCCCTTTAGAATATTATTTGGGCATACCTCATAATTATCCTCAAGTTTCCCCTCCAGATGCCTCTTTGTATCCTTCCCTATATTCTTCATGATAACTCCTCTAGTTTATTCCTTGGAATCATATTTATCATCACCTTTAGTGTCCACCATGGACATAGTTAAACATGCCACCCAAGATGCACTTATTTCTTATTCCATTTACACATGTCAATATCCAATTGAAACCAATATGCATGATAAATTATAAGTTCCTTACCACTGTGAATCCCCTCAAGATCAAATTAGAACTATGAGAAAATAAATTGAAGAGTTACAACAACAAAACTAGTATTTTAGTGTAAATATCACATCATGGGAAAATATAATAAATTGAGAGCATGCTAATGTCAATAATGTATATACCTATCCTGGCTATGTCAAGGATCTAAATCACTATCCATCTCCAAATAGTTAAAATGAGATTCTAAGAGAAAGTCTTATAAATAAATTGATTAAATTACCTTATATTCCTCATAATAATCTCTAAATATTATTGTGCATAGCATAGAGTGCATGGGCATCATACATATAGTTTTTTGGATTTGAACAAGAAAATACAAATTATCATCGATATTGGTGATCATATAATAGATAAAATAATTTAGAAACACACTTGTATTATGATGGCATCTCCTAAAGCACAAGTCCAACAAAAAAAGTTGTAAAATCAGAGTTGGTGAAAAAGAAGCAAAAATAACAATTATGGATACAAAAAGATAATTCACAACAAAAATAATTAGAGAAATAAAAGTTTCAAAAGGAAAAAACAAAGCAAGTAAGATTAAAAAAGGAACAAAATGAAAAACACAAGTTACTAAAATAACAAATTACGAAGTAACAATTGCACAAAGCAAAATTAGAGCAAGAAATGCTACAACAAAATAAAGATTAATTACGAAAAGTAAAGTTATAATAAAAAATTTAAGATAAGAAAAAATGCTCCTTTATGCAAGATTTTCTCACATACATAAAGGAAAGAGATAAGTTCAAAATTAAAAAATCTAATATTGTATCTCCAAATCAAGAATTCAAAGTAAAAACTACTTCCCTTCTTAGTACTCAAGCAAGGTTACATAATCCTTCTTTAGTTTAGAATGAGATTCAATATTTTGACAATGATGAAACAAATTTCAGTAAATAGTACCAATATATGGTGTGGTTGGTTTTTCATACTCTCAAGCACAACCTAATTAGTTTACTCTATCTTATGATGGTGGTCACATTGATGATTATGATCCTGATTTTGTAAAAAATTGGCACAATAATGATTTAAAGACATATACATTTGGCACTTCATATTTTTTACAAGAATAATTTCCTTCACATCATGTAGATGATTATACCTATGCTCATCCTCATCTATATTCATATATTCATCCCTTTTATGAGATAATTGGCCTATAATAGACCTTAATTATACATAGCTTCTTTGTTCTTTACTTTGATGCTTATTTTTCTACACCTAATCCAACTTTATTCTAGCCCTTGGATATATCTTTCATTTTGGGCCACTTGTTCCCTTATTTTCTTCACCCTAATTTGAAAAACCCAAAATAATTGCCTTATTAATTTTTTAATGCACATCCTTCATGGTAATTCATTTTATCATTGTTGTAAATCTATACTTCCATGATCACATCTATCTACTTTTACATGAAGTCACATGGTCATGTTTTCCATATTTACTACATTACTTATACATCTACATTAGGGTAATTTAATTTTCTTTACTTATTATCATGCTTTGCCTTAACATCTTATTGAGGGTTATTTAAGGCTATGTCTCCTTCTTCCATTTTCAAAACCTTGTTGCTTACCTTTTTTTTCAAAGCTTCTTCAACTTTCACTTGTGCATATTTCACCTTTCAAATATGGAAAAAGATACAAAAACATTCATATACTCTAAAAAGTATAACAATTCAAAATATTTGTTAAAAAGTAAAATTAGGACCTATAAGCATATTCTCATGTTGTTGGATTACATCGTTTCATATGTAATCCAACTTTATGTTTAGTACATAGCATATTTCATTGTCTTCTTAATACACAATACTTATCACAAGTCATTTGAGTGTGAAACATGACATTTTTTTATGGAACCAATAAAATAATCATATACATATGAAGCTATCATAATCATAAATTTATGTATACAATCAATCTGGACAAAGTCATAGTATATATATAGTAGCACATTACACACTTGTCCTCCTACTACAAACCTATCCTTGTGTATTTTAAATCTTTTTTTCTGAATGTAAAACAGTCATAGGGACCTCTTATATAATTTTTAATCGCATAATATAATGCAAAAATAATCAAGCTAAGACATAATTTTACATGGTTTCAATGTTGGGCCAACCTTTTACCCTAAAACCTTGTAAAATTGGGGAAATCTCATCATTTTATATGAACACTTTTATAGGTTGTATTTATCCAAAGCCTTTTTTCCATGTTGAGTTATAATGAAAACAAATGTATTATTATTCATTCATACTTTACACATGTCACAATGAATATGCTAATTGCTAACATGAATATAAATACGTATGATACAAATATGATATCTTCAATTACTCAATATGTCTACTTCATTACATAACATGATTTGACTTAATTGCTCATTAAATATGGCCCTTGACCTTGTGTATGTTAAGCATAAACCCTCTTGATTTTATGGCATCATCATGCTATGTATGTGTCTTCTTTGGCCTTATATTTTTGTGTGACATTTAAATGTCCCTTATATTTATCATTTAATCCTTATATGTGGCATTTATGCAAACTTTATAACTATATGTGATATTTTACATGTCCCTTATATGTGGCATTTGGGCCTTCTTGTGTGACATTGTGTGACTTTGATTACATGTTAAATATTGGATATTATGGTGTCATGATTCTTATCATGAACTACTACTTACATATTATATATATCTATGGTGCCATGATATATATCATGTACATATTACTTATGTGTTTCAATGCTTCATTTTTCAAAAATACTATGTTTATAATACATATTCAACACTTTATCAATGTGATGTGTGTTGGATAATTGTTATTGATGTCATGGTGATGTCATGAAGGTTTTTTTTTTAGTGGATGAAGTGTTTTCATAGCCTAAGTAACAATGACAAAGTGTGCAATGTGTTTGTCCTACTGTGCCTAAAGGAGCTTGGTTGATTTTCAATTTTGGCTTGATTAGAGATGTTCAATGATGAGTATGGAGTATTGATCATGTGTAAGGGGTCCTATCAATGGTTAAGTATGATTAGAGATATTATGTGCATGAGTGTAATTCATCTAATAGTCCATAGTTTTCATCTAGATAGTTTGGGTCTAGTGGTAGAAATCTGAGTAGGCAGTTTGTTGATGTCACCATTGCCATGTATTGATGAGTCAAGGGGAGTTGGTCATATGGTTATGATCACTTAATCCCTATTTTTTATGTGTTAAATCTCAATTCATGCACCTAAGTGTAGTTAAAGATATACAAGTGCAAAGTTGGGCTCTTAGGTAATTTGACAGTGTTTTCCCATACTTAGCCAAATTTTCATGAGGTAAGAAAGCATTGAGTAAGTAGTTTGATGATGGTATATCTCACACATGTGGATGTATTAGAAAAATATGATCATATGGGTTTGTTTAGTTTTGTGCCTAGTTGATTTTTGCTAAATTTTAGATCATACCCTGAAGTGTATCAAAATATATGCATGTTCAAAGTTGGCCTTCCAGACAAGTTTTTGACATAGTTGGCTCTGTGGTAGAAAAATCTAAGTGAGCATTTTGATATCATTATATCTCACACATGTGAGGGTTCCAAGATAAATTTATCACATAATTGGTTTTTCCTTTGAAAAGTGATTATATGGTATAAATTTTAGATCAGACATCTAAGAACAGAAGAAATTATTGAGGTTCAAAGTTGAATACATAGACAGATTACAATGGTCCCCATACTTAGTCAATTTTTCACAAGTTAAAGTTTGAGCAACATTTGCAGTGTGCATTGATCCAAGAATTTATGAAGCAATGAGATGATACCAAAGTGTTCAATGTTTAATTTTGAGTAGAGATAAAAATCAATCTTCTTTCAAGGTTCAACAGTGAGTGGGTGATCATAAAGATAGAGATCAATTGTGTGTATTAAAGTCAAGAGGTCAAAGTGATAGTTGTTTAGAATTTTTAAATATTGAGCTACACATAAGAGATCAATAGAGCACATTGAGTCAAAGTTTCTAGATTGCATGAGATGAGGTCAACTGTCAGATGTTTAAAGTTTGGGTATTAGTGTACTATGCATTAAATATCTAACAAGTTCAATGATGCATGTTTAATTTGATCAGTGAGAACATGAGATGTGAGCATGGTGTTCAAGGTTTAACTGTGACTATTTGCATTTGAATATTTGAATTTGAAAAAGAAAAACTAATGCTCTATATTTTGGCCATATCTTTTGATGTATGCAAAATTTACTCATGGTGTAAAAAATGAACTTGTAGAGGACTCCAAAGCACATCTATACATATATATTTAAATATCTTAAATTGTGTATGTGATTTCATGCATATTCTAAAAGTAACCCAAGAAGGGTCATTGAGCTTATTTTGATGTCATTTCTAGATCTCTTAATGAATTAGTTATTGAGGAGTATTTTAGGATCCATAAATATGTTCTATGTGCATTATGATGGTTTGATAAATAATATGAAGTATGAAAAAAGGTTTAGAATTTGACTATGTATTCGTTCATGGTGACTATGTGCATAGAATGTTATTTGATTAAATTGTGCTTAAGCAAAAGGGTACTATGTTAGTAGTTGGCACTTAAGGAGGACCTATAGATCATGTTGAATGGATTCATGCATTTGAAAAGTATTCATGTGTTCTTCATTTTTTTGGAGATGTGTCAAAGAGATGAATGGGTCTCCATAGGACCTAAAAGTGACTTAGGCCTATTTGAAAGTGGATTATGCTTAAGTATGACCCAAGAGAGATGACTTAAGGGTGAAGGCATGTATTGTAGCTAATAGGAAATATTTTGATCTTTTTAAATCATAATTGATATATATAGTGAAACCAAATGTGTTGGTTTATATAGGTGTGGAAATAGATGTGAGTGAGACTTATGCAAGGTGTTTGTGAGAGTTGTGGAATGAAGGAGAGGTAGAGTGCCAAGTTGATGAGTTGATAAGTGGAGTAGATTAAGGATTGTGTGTATGATATGTAGGTCATGTTTTTGATGTCCAAATAGTTTTCTTTCATTTTGAGGATATGTGAAGAGGTTCGAGTGTGCATATGAGGATAGTTTGAGTGAAGAAGGAGAGATATTGTGACATACCTATGTGATAGGATTGTATGAGATAGAGAGAGTTTGTATAGGGGTTAGAAAATAGATATCCATCATCAAGTTTTTAAGACATAATTTCTAAGATGCAGGTGTTCAAAATAGGGTCTAAAGGACTTGGTCTTCCTTAGGGGTAGTTAATCCTTATGAAACAAGTGTTTCACTAAATACCTTTGGTCAAGAGGACATGATCAAGGTTTGTTGATCTAAAGGATTTGATTAGTCTCTTGTTTGTAATTTATTATAGGATAGTAGTCCATGTGTTTTAGACTTGAGAGTGATTTTTATTACCCATGAGGGTTTCCCATAGGAACTATGTATTATGTGTTTGATCTTGTTGATGAATTGAATAAATGAGTTATCTTGTTAATGTTGCTTGATCAAGTTGATATATGTTGATTTTTTAATAGTTTAAAAGGACTTGAATTTAATTGAAATATCTAGACTCACCGATTCACCCCCCTCTTAGTGATTTTACCTCTAATAATTGGTATCAAAATAGGTCCTTGAAAGTTTAACCACTAGAAGGTGATCAAAGGTACAATGGTTGATAAAAATGTTGTGGCTTGTATTCAAGAAAAACTAGTTTGTGCTTTATCAAATGTCAATTAAAGCATGGATGTTGTGAAGATGTAAGTGAAAGATCTAGAAGTAATAGTCAATAATTTTTAGGACATGATGGTTGGTGGTCTCAACCAAAGGGAGGAACAATTTAAAAATAAAGACATGACTTACTCAAATATGCTCTTATCCAAGGAGAAAAGGGATTTCAACTCCACCAAAAGGGTCAAGAATGAAAATAATGGATAGGTAATGATGAAGAGAAAGGTGGGTCAAATTTGAATGATGTCTTCTATGGGTACTGCTTCTCTGAAGATCAATTTGGTCATAGATATAGGGATTGTGCTTTCTCTCTAGAGATCAAAAGGCATCTTATATGCTACAATTGTAACCAAAAATGTCATATAGCCAAAAAATGCAATAGCTCTTTTTGGAAAAAAGATATATAAGTCATTGACAACATCAAATAGTTCAAGAAGACTAAGCTTAAGATTGAAGAAGAAAATAAGTAGAATTCAAGAGGTCCTCCAAAGGAAGAGTCAATGTTTGTTCAAGTAACCTTTCATACTCAAGAAGATGGATACAAGATATGGTTCATAGGTAGTAGATGATCAAATCATATGACAAGAGACAAGAGTAAGTTAATCTCCCTTAGGAATACCAACCCTGGTTCAGTGAGATTTGGTGATAACAAATCTGTTAATGTAGTTGGAAAAGGCACTACGAGTTTGGATAATGGTCATTCTAGGACCGAAAATGTCTTATATATATAAGGTTTGAAACATAATATTTTAAGTGTAATCCAAATGTGTAATCAATGAAATGTTATAACTTTTCATGATGATGTTTGTGAAATAAGATAGGTTGGCAAATTAGTCAATTGGAATAAATATGGCTTTGGCATAGAAGGCTTGGACATATAAATTTTGATAACATGGTAAAGATCAGTTCAAAGGGATTGGTAAGGCATATGCCCAAAATTTCTAAGATTACTCATTCTCTCTAGAAGGCATGTCTTCATGGGAAGCAAACCAAAAGAAGATACAAATCCAAGGAGTTCTCCACTACAAATTCATTAGAGTTGATCCACACTAATCTATGTGGACCAATGAGGACCCAAATTATTCAAGGTAATAGCTACTCCATGTTTCTCATTGATGATTTTACTAAGATGACTTGGATATTTTTTTTAAAGAAAAATCAAAATCTTTTACAAAATTTATGGCATTCAAAGCACTTGTAGAAAATGATAAAAGGTTAAAGACCAAGTGTATAAGATTAAATAGAGGAGGTGAGTTTTGGTCTCATTAATTTGATTATTTTTGTGAAAAATAAGGGCTAAGGAGATAATATTCTACTGCTAGAACACCACAACAGAATTGTGTTGTTGAAAGGAAGAATAGGACTATTTAAGAGATGAGTAGAACCATGCTTCAAGATTTCAAACTATCATATGGTTATTAGGAAGAGGTAACCAACACTTTAGGTTACATCTTAAATAGGTGTCAAATCAAATAAAATGGTGATAAGACTCCTTATGAGTTATGGAAGAATAGAGAAACTAATGTCAACATTTTAGAGTGTTTGGGAGCAAGTGCTTCATCAAAAGAGATGAAGAGAATCTTGGAAAAATTGATTCAAGGTATGATGAGGGCATCTTCTTAAGTTACTCCTTTATCATTACTACCTATAGGTGCTTTAATAAGAGACTTAAAAAAATTATTGAAAGTTTAAATGTAATGGTAGATGAGACTATTAGAATCAAGAATCCAAAATTTTAGGTGACTCAATTCAAAATATTGTTGCAAACAATGATGAGTTATCTGCTCAAATAGATAATGAATATGAAGATCGGGAAGGAATACAAGATTTTAAATCTCCATCTAAAATAATTTATAAAGATCATCTAATCTCTCAAATTATTGGAAATGTTGGTGCAAGGTTGTAGACTAGAAGGAGAATGTTGATCAATCAAAATCAAAAAGACTCAGCTCTATTGTCCATGATTGAAACCAAAACATTCATGGAAGCTAGAAAAGATGAAAGTTGGAATGATGCAATGAATGAAGAAATTGATCAAATATAAATGAATGAAACATGGGACTTAGTTCCTAGACCAAAAGATAAAAAGGTGATAGGTACCAAGTGGGTTTTCAAAAATAAGATGAATGAGAAAGGAGAAGTCACAAGGAAAAAGGCTAGATTAGTGTGTAAAGGATATACTCAAGTTAAAGGAATATATTTTGATGAGACTTTTGATCCTATGGAAATAATAGAAGCAATTAGACTATTCTTGGCATATGCAAGCATCAATGGTTTTAAGGTATATCAAATGGACATGAAATCTGCATTCTTAAATGGAAACTTAGAAGATTAAGTCTATATTGAGTTACCTAAAGGATAATTCATGTCAAGTAATCAAGATTTTGTGTGTAAACTAAAGAAGGCTTTGTATGGTCTTAAATAGGCTCCTAGAGCTTGGTATGATAGGTTGGCTAAGTATATTTTGAGTTAAGGTTTTTAAAAGGGGGTAGCTGATAGTAATGTGTACATTAAGACAGAAGGCAATCATCAATTAATTATTGTTGTATATGTTGATGACATAGTTTTTGGATCTAAAAATGATAAAATGAGCAGAGAATTAGTAGATACGATGAAGACTGAGTTTAAAATGTCAATGTTGGGAGAACTATCTTTCTTCTTAGGATTATAAATTAATCAACTTGATGTAGGGATATTCTTTCACAAGATAAATACATCAAGGATATGTTGAGGAAGTTTGACATGATAGATTGTAATTCAATGGGTACTCCAATGATCCCAAGGTTCACATTAAGTAAATTGGATAAATCATCAAAAGTTGATCAAACTTTGTATAGATCCATGATTGGAAGTCTTTTGTATTCTATTACTTCTAGGCTTGATATCATGCGAGTAGTGGGTCTTGTAGGAAGGTTTTAAGCTATCCCTAGACAATATCACTTAAAATCAGTCAAAAGGATTTTGAGATATCTCAAAGTCACCATAAATTATGGCTTATGGTATCCCAGGAGTAAATAATTCTCTTTGAAATCTTATACTGATGAATATTGGGCAGGTTGTGTGGATATTAGGAGAAGTACCAGTGGTGAGGTCTTCTTCATGGGGGAATGCTTGGTGTCTTGGCTAAGCAATAAGCAAGCCTTAGTGTCTCTATCAACTAGAAAATTTAAATATATAGTAGTTGCTTCTTGTTTTATGCAAGTCATGTGGATGAAACAAACTTTGGAAGATTATAAGGTAAGACAAAATGGACCTTCTTCTTCTATCTATTGTGATAACACTAGTGCAATTAGTATCTCAAAGAATCTTGTTATGGACTCAAAAACTAAGCACATTCTTATTAGATATCATTTCTTGAGAGAACAAGTGAATAATCAAAGTGTTAAGTTGGAGTATGTGCCTACAAAAGAGTATCTTGTAAATATTATGACCAAACCATTATCAAAAGCTACATTTGAGTATCTAAGACAAAGATTGGGTGTCATTTATTTCTATATAAATCAATATAAGGTCTTTGGTTAAGGAAGAGCAATAATTTCATGATCTTACTCTAGAGGTTTGTAATGAAGCTATAGTGCAGATGTAGAGTTGGTGGTCATGGAAGTGTCTTGAGAGAGAAGGCTAGTAATCTTGCATGGTGGTTCTTCATGGTGTATGAAGATATGAAGATGATCAAGTGGTGAAATTTCTCAAAAATATTAGGGGGATTCCCTCTTATATATTTTTTTATGAGTTCTGTCATATTTTAGTTCTTTTGTGTGTTCTTTCTTCATTGATTGTAGTGCTTGGTTGAAGAAGAATGTTGGCATAGAGCAAGAGGAAGTTGTCAAGGAAAGAAGAGGTTGAATCAAGGTAAGGGGGAGTTTGTATCATTTTTTTAATATGGTCCTTTCCTATTGATGGTATTTTTAGGTCCTCAAGATTAGTTGGTGCCCACTTTGCCATTATGTCAAAGGGGGAGAAAGTTCTTATTATGAGAGTGTTTGAAGAGAAAGAAGGTGAGCTGAATGATTTTTGTTGACATAAATGATAAAGGGGGAGATTTTTGGAGAGTTATCAATAATGTCATGGTGATGTCATGTAGGTGTTTTATTGAGTGGATGACATGCTTTGATAGCCTAAGTAGCAATGACAAAGTGTACAATCTGTTTGTACTAATGTGTTTAAAGGAGGCTTGGTTGATCTTTAATTTTGGATTGATTAAAGATGTTCAAGGATGAGTATAGAGTATTTATCATGTGTAATGGATATTATAAATGGTTAAATATGATTGTATATCTTATGTGCATGAGTCAAATTCATTTGGTAGTCCATAGTTTTCATCTAGACAGTTTGGGTTTAGTGGCAAAAAATCTAAGTAGTTTGTTGACATCACCATTGCCACATATGGATGAGTTAGGGAGAGTTGGTAATATGGTTATGATCACATTATTCCCTCATTTCTATGTTATAAATCCCATATCATGCACCTAAGCATAGTCAAATATATGCAAGTGCAAAGTTGGGCTCCAAAGTAGTTTGACAATGTTTTTCCATATTTAGCTAAATTTGCATGAGGCAAGAAAGATTCAAGTAAGAAAATTGATGAAGGTATATCTTGAATGTGTGTATGTTTCATAAAAATATGATCATATGGGTGTGTTTAGTTTTGTACCTAGTTTATTTGTGCTAAATTTTAGATCATGTACTAAAGCACATCAAAAGATATGCATGTCCAAAGTTGGCCTTCCAAACAAGTTTTTGACATAGTTGGCTTTGTGGTAGAAAAATCTGAGTGAGCATTTTAATATCATTTTATCTCACATGTGTGAGGGTTCCAAGAGCACTTTGTCACATGTTTGGTTTCTCCTTTAAAAAGTGATCATATGGTCCAAATTTTAGATCATGCATCTAAACACAGAAGAAGTTATTGAGGTTCAAAGTTGGATACTCAAATAGATCGTAATGGTCCCCATACTTAGTCAATTTTTCACAAGTTAAATTTTGAGAAACATCGATGGTGCACATTGCTCCAAGAATTCAGGACGCAATGAGATGGTACCAAAGTGTTTAATGTTTAATGTTGAGTAGAGATAAAGATCAAGATTCTTTCAAGGATCAATGATGAGTGAGTGATCATAAAAATAGATATCAATAGTGTGTAATAAAATCAAGAGGTCAAAGTGACAATGGTTTATCATTATTAAAGACTGAGCTACATACAAGAGATCAACAGATCACGTTGAGTCAGAGTTTCTAGATTGTATGAGATGAGGTCAAATGTCAGATGTTTAACATTTGGAAATTATCACACTATACATTAAAGATCAAATAATATAAATGCTACATGTTTAATCTGATAAGTGAGGATATGAGATGTGAGCATGGTGTTTGAATTTTAACTATGATCATTTGCAGTTGAATATTTGAATTTGCAAAGGAAAAACTAGTGCTTTATATTTTAGTTATATCTTTTGATATATGCATAATTTTCTCATGGTGTAAAAAGAAAACTTGTAGAAGAATTAGATATTCATCTATAAATATGGATTTTAATATTTGAAATTTTTTACAAACATATTTATGAAGGTTCAAAATTTACTATGTAATCGTGCATGTTCTACAAGTAACCCAAGAAGGGTAATTGAGCTCGTTTTAATGTTGCTTTGATATCTCTTGATGAATTTCTTATTGAGAAGTTTTGTAGACTACATAAGGATGATTTATGTGCATTATGATGGTTTTATCAATCATATGCATTATGAAAAAAGGTTTATAAGTTGACTATGTATTCATTCATGGTGACTGTGTACATAAAATGTTGTTTGAGAAAATTATGCTTAAGCAGAAAGGTACTATGTTGGTAATTAGCACTTAAGAAGGACCTATAGATCATGTTGAATGGGTCCATGCATTTCTAAAGTATTATTGTGTTCTTACTTTACTCAAATAAGTGTCAAAGAACTAAATGTGTCTCCATAAGCCCTAAAACTGACTTAAGCTTATTTGAAAGTGGATTGTGCTTAAGTGTGACCCATGAGAGATGCCTTAAGGGTGAAGGCATGTATTTTAGAAAATAGGAAATATTTTAATCTTATTAAATCATTATTTCTCTATATATAGTTAAACCAAATGTGTTTGTTTCTAGAGGTGTGGAAATAGATGTGAGTGAGACTTGTGCAAGGTGTTTGTGAGAGTTGTGGAATGAAGAAGAGGTAGAGTGCCCAGTTGATGAGTTGATAAGTGGAGCAGATTGAGGACTATGTGTATGACCTTTAGGTCAATTTTTTTATTTCCAAATAGTGATCTTACAGTTTGAGGATATGCGAAGAGGTTTGAGTGTGCATATGAGGATAGTTTGAGTGAAGAAAGAGAGAGATTATGACATGCATATGTGAGAGGCTTATATGAGATAGATAGAGAGTTTGTGTAGGGATTAGAAAATAAAGATCCATCATTAGGTGTTAAATACATCCTTTCTAAGGTAGAGGTTTTCAAAGGAGGGTCTAAAGTACTTAGTCTTCCTTAGGGGTAGTTGTTCCTTGTGAAATAGGTGTTTCAATAAATACCTTTGGTCAAGAGGACATAATCAAGGTTTTTTGATCTAAAGGAGTTAATCGGTATCTTGTTTTTAATTTATTATAGGATAGTAGTTCATGTGTTTCAGACTTGAGAGTAGGTTTTATTCCCCATTAGGGTTTCCCACAAGAACTATGTGGTATGTGTTTGATTTTGTGTATGCATTGAATAAATGAGTTATCTTTTCAATGTTGCTTGATCAAGTTGGTATATGTTGATTGATTGATAGTTTAAAATGACTAAAATTTTAATTGAAATATTTGGACTCACTGATTCACCCCCCCTCTCAATGATTTTACCTCTAAAAATGTGGGTGAGTTGGTAAAGTAACTTGGTTATTTCAAGGACCACCCAAGTTCAAATCTCAGTATGGTATTAGAGGTCATATTTAGCTGATCATTGGTATTCTTGGGCTAGTTGTGGTTGATCATTGGTATAATTGGGCTAGTTTTGGTTGATCATTAGTATTCTTGAGCCAGATGTGGTTATTGATGGTATTCTTAGGTTGATTGTGGTCATTTGCTGGCTATCTCAATCTAGTAATGGTTGTTGTTGGTATTCTCAGACTGATTGTGGTTATTATTGATAAATATGGTACTTGTGATAAAAGATCACTTAGGGATCTAGGCCCTTGATTGTGTCCCATACCAATTGGAGCTCTGATCAAAAGTGAATACCTATCTAAATAAAATATACATATTCAACACTTGAAAGTTTTTTTACATGCTTCATACACTACTTCAATGTTATATTCAAAATATATGATGCAATGAAATATAAAATCTCTTCATATGCTTTAATGTTACATCTCTAATATTCCATTTCAATTCAAGTATGCAAAACATTATTACATGATTATATATTTCATAAATATTTTCCCTTTTTATTTCGAGACAAGTGATTTAATGGTAATTTACCTCATCTCAAAAAATGGGGAATTATAATTGGCTTATCTCCAATCTTTCACAAGCAATACATTTCAGTTTTGATAGTTTAAAATATACAACAACCATAATTTTTCATTTTATGGGGGCATTTAGCTTGCTTATGCACTCCAATATTATAGCTACTCAAGCATAAATGCACTTTTGCAAAGATAATTAAAATATCTCAAATAGTTTCGAATGACCAAATTTTAACTCTATAAAGTATAAGGGGTATGATGTGCATTCATGACTAAGCTACTACTTTAAAAAATTCAAATTTGTCTTTTTCAAAGTTTCAAGAAGTTATAGTTTGAATCTATATCCATCTAAAATAGTGTGGTTCATCTTTTTCAAGTGGACCATGTTTGAGATTAGTGATGCTCCACATATTGGTTACACTTTAGTTACCCATGTATTGGTTCCCACTTCTTATTTTCAATCTATCAATTGAGTATGTGAGAGCTCAGTAATGGTCAATGTTTTGGTTGCACTTTAGCAAACCACATTGTTGGTTCCCATCTATTCAAGCATTATAAATTTCCATATGAGCCTTGGAGCATAAAATATTTCCAACTCAAGCATATTCATTAGTTCTTCAAATTGAGACTTGATCACTCTCAATTTTGCACATATTCAGCACTTCTCCACATGTCTCAACAAGGGGCCATGCACATATCCATGACAAAGATAAAGTTTGTATACACCCTCAAGTTTGCATTTCTTTTACTATAGTAATTTTATGCATCATTAAAATAAAGGAGGGAAAAATATAGAAACTGAAATTTAATCAATAAATGTTTGACAATGATTTTCCTTGACATCTTTACCTTGTTTGGCTAATTCACCATTTTGATAATTCACAATCTCTAAGAAAGCCTTCAAAGTATTGTAATTAATAAAAATAACTTTCAGACTTCCCTATTTAATTCCTATTCATCCCTATTCAACAAACATTTTATTTTCACTATTGTTTTATAATCCCATGTCCTTTTAGGATAAATATCCACTAATCATATAGGAGTGCATTGTGCACTTGTTTAGTAGTGCAGACTTGTCTCCCACAGTCTAATGGTTATCTTTTCAAAATGACATGCTTCCTAATGGATTTCATGTGCATCTCAATAGGTCTATTATTAGAAAAAATAAAATATTTATCTATAAAATCACATCAAGGGTCACACTTGAAATGAGTTAACACTCTCTTATGAGGCATGTATCTTTTTGGTTTCAAAACATCTAATTTGTAAGTAAAGATCCCATTTGTAATTAAGCTATAATTTTATAGTCTTTGGTCAAGTATAAAATTGTTTATTACAATTTGAGGGTATATTAAGTCAACCATTCTAATCAAATTTTATACACACATTCATATTATATTCCCTAAATTGATAACTACATTATTATAAGGCCCTTTGGTTTATGTAGGCAGCACTTAGTCAATAAGGGGTTTTTTTAGGATAGCTCAGTCATTCCCACTTCCCACATTTTTCCTCTTTTTTCATTTAATATCCCTTTGTGTGTTTCTATAGGATTAGAGTTCTAATTTTACAAGTTTTCGTCACATTTATTCAGCATCTATACAAAGTCAAATTGCGTATAGATGCATGTGAACAAACCCATATTTTAGATTCTACACATAACTTGGTAGGATAAAGTCATAGTAAATAGACAATAATGCATTACACTCCTGATTTCCTTCTATGGACTTGTCCCAGTAAACAGGGAGACACTTTTTTATAATACATCTATGTTTTTAAGTATTTTCAAATAGTCATAGTTCAAAAAAAGTTAATACATTATAAAATAAATCATTTACAAGGATAATTTTTTAACTTTAACTCTAGTTTATATTTTTAGAAAATTTATAAATCAATAAATTTTATGGATCTTTGTATTTTACTAAATTCTATTGTATATATCATCCTACATCATATTTCAATAGTTAACATTTCCATTTAGAGTTAATTATAATTCATAACTAATTATAATGTAAACAAAGGGACTACATTCATACAATGAATCCATGGTCTCACAAATAGATTATTTAAATTGAGATCATTTGACATAACCTTACATAATGTAACTATTATTATAGGACCCACACTGATAATCAATATGATTTGCCCTATCACTTTCTAAGGTTTATTATCGAAGCTTTGAATTTTCATGTCAGAGTAATCAAGATCCTTGTCTTACTATCAAGTAGATTAAGGAAGGAGATATTAAAAATATTAAGTCCATATCCATTGTCCACCAAATCCCAGTTAATTCCCATATTTTTTATTCATCCTTGAATATATAATGAGAGTGTTAGTTAATAATCTAAATGGGAGGTAAGTCTTCTTTCTCAAAATAGATATTTTCCTTAGTCCATCCTAATGTATTTATAATATAAGTGACATAAGGTGGTTCTACATCATCAGTAAAGTTGTGTCACACAATGCCACATGAAGAATATTCTTATAAATAGGTGACTTTTGGATTAATTCTAATAAAGAGATTGTAACTAGAGTATTCTTAAGTTAATCAATAATATCATTTTATTTAAATAGATTGATTGACATATTTTGATGTTCAGGTTTATGAGGGATAGTTTTACTACTTCCACATTGCACCCTACCTCTTCGTGTTGTAACAGCATGGACCACAATAACTAATATAACATTGGGATAAATATTGAAGGAGGGAAGGTAGCCATAGCTACCTTGAGGTCTAGGGGGAGGAAAAAGATGAGTCATACATGCCATTTTTCATATAATAATAACCAAAAATGTCTTACACTATATATTCAAATAGTGTGTGTTGATATTTTTTATGATTAAATCCAACCTTAGTCTTATTTCTCATAATTTGAATCCATTTAATTAATATGTTTTAAATAATATTACATATTTCAAGAAAGCAACATGTAATTATGACTATCATATATTGAATTATAAAATATTCACTATGTATATGAATTACAACCATGATAAAATGTGTAAAATAAATAATAAATCACCCTAATATAACCATGAGGAATTTTTGGAAATAAAAACAAGTTTTTGTTAAATATCAGATGATAAACAAAACCATAATTTGTTTTAAAAATAGATGTGTCTTTTGCCCTGTAGGTTGAATTTACTAAAAATAGTAAACCCTTAATTCTAGAAAATCCATTCACAAATTTGGGAAACAAAAACAACTTTTTATCCAATTAGTATGACTAAGAAAAACTTTGAGGATTTCAAAAATATAGTTGTTTTGAATAAAATATGAGTTGAAGATGTATGATGCCAAGTCATAATCCTGAAAGGAGATCAAGTATGAAACCCTAGGGTAAGAGAGAGGAATTTCAAATCTACATGTAAGATGAGGGAAACTCAAAAATTAAGTATGAAACCATAATGTAATAATATAAAACCCTAACTCCCTTGTTAAGGGACCAAGAGTACTCATGAAAATATTTCCTAATGGTATAAAATTTGGTTTGGGTTCCCTCACCTCTGAACCTCTTTAATCTTATTTTTGATGACATTGCAAAAAGAAATCTTAGTGATTCAAGTGTTAATTGCATCATTAGATACTGTGCAAGTTCATTGATTAAGGTAGTCTTGCTAAAGCTGAGTAATGGGACCAATAATGAATCTAAGGCCCAATATTTTTCCCTTAGAGTGGATATTGTTGACCATTTTTGGTCCAATAGGCCAAAATCGGTCCCCTTCTCTCCCTGCTATTCTGAGCCAGTTCATTTTTTGATTTTGCACAAGTCTTGGAAGTTTCTACAGACTCTGCAAGCATTTCTACGAACTCTGTAGGGATTTATATAGACTCTACAGGTGTTTCTACGGACTCTGCAGAGAGTTTCCACAGACTCTATAGGTAGAGACAAGTTCCCACTTAGGTGCAAAATGGACCATTCCAAGTGCCCTTGCGGAGGGTAGTTCCGAACTCAAGTGCCTTATGGAGGGCAGGGAACATTTGCAAAGAGGCCACAAAGAAAGCCGAAAAGGTAAGTTTCCTTTGGAAATTTGTTTAAGGCAAAGCAGAGAATTTCTTCAGACAAAATGTCCGAAGGAATTCCTTCAAAAATTTTGCCTGAAGAAATTCTTCGGAAGAAAAATCCCACCGCAAAAAGACCAAGGAAAGAAGAGATTTCTTTCAGACTTTTTTTCTGAAGGATTCCTTCAAACAAAAAGTCTGAAGAAATTTGGGAAAGAGCCACGGGTAAAAAAACTTGAAGAAAGTCTCTGAAGGAAAGGAACGCGCAAGACAATTCTTGCAGACTTTTTGTTCATGGGAAAAGTAGCCTTGAGAAAATCCACTGGAAAAAGTGGCCGAGTAAAAAGAGCCAAGGAAATAAGTGGAGAAAGCAAAGGAAGAGATCCTTCAGACAAAATGTCTAAAGGAATTCCTTCAAACATTTTGTCTGAAGGATTTCAAGACTAAGGAGCCGAAGAACCCCAAAGGGCAGGTGCCCTTGCAGGGGACTCTCAGCCAAAATGAAGGGACACTTCTCTAAGGCTAAAGGGTCACCTTCCCTTCGGGAGGGTCCAAAACAAAAGCCTGAAGGAAAGGAAATAGAAAATCCTGACCAAAGAGAGAAAGCAGAAGCAATTCCAAGGGGTGACGGGCCCAAAGACATCAAAATCAAGCATGGTGAACTAGCCATTGGAATTTCAAATGTAATGATGGATACATAGACATCAAATTTAAGGTGGTGAAATAGCCATTGATTTTGAAAAGCTAAGGACAAGCCGTGAGGAACTCAGTAACCCACCAAGAAGATAGCCCCTGAGGGCCGAAGGAGCTAGTAAGAGATAAAGTGCAGAAGCAGACAAACAGTCCAAGTGGCAAAGAGAGGTGTCAACTTAGGTATTTACTCCTGTAGTTGGAACAGTGCTCGCCAAGTGGTCATCAAATGGTGCAAATAATAAGTGACATAGCCTATTTTCTCCACTTTACATTAATGAGCAGACAAATCATGTGAATATCTGGGAAGAGCAGTCTTGTTTGTAGAAAAAGAGGCATGGCCTATGCTTTCACATTTATGTTTGAATGCCAAAGACAAGACTGGTGATTACACAACATGCTTTTAATAGGCCTTTTCTATAAGAATGACATCAGCAACAGTGACTTCCTCTTCTCGATGTTCTCAGTGCACATGGGCCAGCTTGTCAAACGGTGCCAAAAGTCTTTTCCAAAGGGGCACCTTTACTTCTTTTCCTCTTTCTATATATTGTAAACTTCTCATTTTGAGAAGGGGATCTCTTAGCCCATAAGGCAAAGCTCTACCCAAAAATATCTGGGTTTTTAAGACAAAACTTTGCCAGATTTTACATTAAATCAAGACTTAGCAATTTTTACCTCCATTATGAGCTTGCACTCACATATATGTCTATGTTTTCTTTTGTGTTAAGTCATTTTCTTTTATGCTTTTCACAGAATAATTCTAGCATGTCTAGTACATTATGAAGTTTCTTCTTCTACAGGTCTACCAAGAGTGTCTACAGCAAGAATATAAGTGCATGTGAATAGGCTGCCAAAGTGTGTCTTAGAACACCTTTGATAGTTCTTCCTCCCTGTATCTCTACAGACCCCTGACTCACTGATACAAAAGAGTTTCCCACATCAGATGAAGTGTATGATAGCTTCTTCTTGGTGAAAAGTGTATGTTCGGGCTGAGCGGATCAACTTTTTTGGTGTATCACCTTCTAGTTTAGGTTTAGGTTTTATTTTCATCATCCTTCTCCCTTTTCATCCCCCACCTTTTTTTCATTTATTTGTTAGCAGTAGGGAATCCAAGACCTAAAAGATACATCAAAGGGAGCTAGCCCTTATCTAGAGACTCTCCCCCCAATTTTGCTTTGCCCACAGGCAAGAGGGGAGTTTCCATTATTGTGTGTGGAAGGTAGGAGCTCGGCCTCCTGTCTAGGGTGCAATCCACTGCATCAACAGTTTTTGGCATGCCTGATGGGACCAACTAGTTTGGTTTCAAAGAGTTGAAGAATCTTGGTGTGTTCTTCAACCAACCAGCCTTTAGAGGCTTTTCATCAACACCAATGGTGACTCTAAGTTGAATCAGCCGGTTAAGCAGTCCAGGTGCCATCAATAAATCTTATTATTGTATGTATAATTCCATTGATAAGAATCATGTGCCTTGTATTCCTTAATATTACCATGATCAAGCTCAAAACATTCATGCAATCCCCTCAAGCAACTCTCCTAGTTGCCCTTCAATGATAAGGGAAGTAGCGTTGGAGTTTGAGAAGCAGGTAATGGAGATTGATAGATTGGTTGAGTATTACAGATATCAACAAGAGCTGATGTACAAAGAGGAGTGTTTTTTTAGGCAAGCTCAGGCCTTGCAATCCATGGAGGAGGAGGTAGAAAAATGGAAGAATCCATTCACGCAAGGTAGTTAGCCTTGCGTGCCCCCTCCTATTCTAAATAAATCCCCCTCTTATGTACTAAATCCTTTCTATCAGATAGTACTTGCTCATTTTAGCTCATTTGATGCATCAATCAATCCTACTCTTAATCATATGCACCTAGCTTTCTAGCATGCCTCTCTTTAGATAGCTCTTCTTGTACATGAGTAGACCCTCCCAAATCTTCCCCAACTTCCTCAAGTCTCTCAACATGATGGCAAAATCCTGAGTTAGAAGCAAATAGTAGAATCTTGGGATAGGAAGATGGAGGAGAAAGGTTTTGCTCAAAACCTTGAAGAATTTGAGGCTCCTCCTGCTCATGATGATGATTGTGACCTCCAAGAAAGGCTCTTCCAAGAAAACATAGCTAAGAGAATTGCAGAGTTGGAGTCCAAAGTGAGACTCCTCAACCAACGTGTGATAGACATGTCTGAACACATCCCATCTACACACCTCCAAGAGAGCTATCAGGCCACACCTAATATAGATGAAGTTTTAGCCAAGTGGAATGAGGAGAATCATTTGATTCTAGCTCAAGGACTACCTCCCCTTCCACATGGTTTTTTCACTTCACCCCTTCTCAAAGAGGAACCTATTCTGTAAGAGGTGAATGAAGAGCAGAAGATCCAATCTGCAGTTGTCCAAAAGGCTATCATGAGCAACAAAGAAGATGAAATCATCATGGAGGCTCCTTTTGAATACATCATTAGCAATGGAGAAGATGTGGGTCATGCATACATGTAGATGTTCCAGCAATACGAGGAGGAACGTAAGCATGGTAAGCTCTCTCCCCCTTTGTTTGATGAACTCCCTTGTTGCTTCGATGAATAGGATGATTATGCCAAGGAACTTGAGTTGGAGGAGGATCAGATGGATGTCTTCAAATAACTAGAGACTCTGATCCTTAAGCAGGAAAAGGAGAGGCCGGTCCATCTTGAGGATAGCCTTGAAGAAGAGAGATTTAAACAAAAAAGTGATGTTCTATGGGATGAGAAATCAATTTGTGATTCCATTTCAGACATCACAACATTCAACCTTCTTCAAGAAGGCCATGAGGGAGAAAAGGATGAGTTTGATAGGGTCTTTAATGAAGTAAAAGGGAACAAGTCAAACCATGATGCACTGCAAAGGGACTGTGCATATCAAAGGGCTTATGGTGATGATCCAATAGCCATTGATTTCTTGATGAGATACACCAGCTTGAAAGACCAGCATTTGACAAGCTTCTAAGGACAATAAAAGTACATATATGTTGGGAGCATGTTTGATTCTGATCCACTCAGATGCAAGCCAATCCAGGTGGTAAGCAAGAGGAGCAGGTCACCAAGTCTCCATTCCATTCAGCCACTTGGCTGGCACCATAAGTTTCCTAGCCAGGAAGGGGACTTAATAAATTTTCCCTTTGATCTAGGAGGGAGGCAAATATACTTGGTTAGTTGTATATAGTAGTTTGCTTCCAATTTATTTTCCTATTTTCCCTAAGTGCAGTTTGCATAAGTAGTGTTTTTATCCTTGTGTGTGCTTTCCTTTGTGTTTGTGATAAAATCTCATGATTGATTCTGGGATCTCTCAAGGCTATTGATAACCTTTCTTTAAATCTATATTCTGACTCCGTGCCTAATGGATTTTAAGGCAACTGGTTTCTAAGCATAGCAGACATGCTTCCCTTGGGAGTCACTAATTTGTTGACCATTTTTGGTCCAACAGGCCAAAATCGGTCCCCTTCTCTCCCTGCTATTCTGAGCCAGTTCATTTTTTTATTTTGCACAAGTCTTGGAAGTTTCTACAGACTGTACAAGCATTTCTACAGACTCTGCAGGTGTTTCTATGGACTCTGTAGAGAGTTTCTACTGACTCTGCAGGTAGAGACAAGTTCCCACTAAGGTGAAAAATGGACCATTCCAAGTGCCCTTGCAAAGGGAAGTTCCAGACTCAAGTGCCCTTGTGGAGGGTAGGGAACATTTGCAAAGAGGCCACAAAGAAAGCAGAAAAGGTAAGCTTCCTTCAGAAATGTGTTTAAGTCAAAGCAGAGAATTTCTTTAGACAAAATGTCTAAAGGAATTCCTTCAGACTTTTTGCATGAAGAAATTCTTTGAAAGAAAAATCCCACCATGAAAAGACCATGG
This sequence comes from Torreya grandis, assembly GCA_037957365.1. Lineage (NCBI taxonomy): Eukaryota > Viridiplantae > Streptophyta > Pinopsida > Cupressales > Taxaceae > Torreya > Torreya grandis. The sequence continues at coordinate 1,121,111 of JARHVA010005100.1, read as the reverse complement.
CAAGAAGTGATTTCTTTCAGACTTTTTGTCTGAAGGAATTCCTTCAGACAAAAAGTCCAAAGAAATTTAGGAAAGAGCCACGGGTAAAAAACCCAAAGAAAGTCTCTGAAGGAAAGGAACGTGCAAGACAATTCTTGCAGAACTTTTGTCTGCAAGAAAAGTAGCTGTGAGACAATCTATTTAAAAACTGGCCGAGTGAAAAGAGCCGAGGAAATAAGTGGAGAAAGCAAAGGAAGAGATCCTTCAGATAAAATGTCTGAAGGAATTCCTTTGGACATTTTATCTGAAGGATTTCAAGACCAAGGAGCCAAAGGACCCCAAAGGGTAGGTGCCCTTGCAGGGGACTCTCGGTCAAAATGAAGGGACACTTCTCTAAGGCTAAAGGGTCACCATCCCTTTGGGAGGGTCCAAAGCAAAACCCTAAAGGAAAGGAAATAGAAAAGCCTGACCAAAGAGAGAAAGCCGAAGGAATTCCAAGGGGTGATGGGCCCGAAGACATCAAAATCAAGCACGGTAAACTAGTTGTTGGAAGTTCAAATGCAATGACGGATACATAGACGTCAAATTTAAAGCAGTGAAATAGTCATTGATTTTGAAAAACTAAGGACAGGCTGCAAGGAACTCAATGACCCACCAAAAAGATAGCCCCTGAGGGCCGAGGAGCTAGTAAGAGACAAAGTGTAGAAGTGGAAAAATAGTCCAAGTGGTAAAGAGAGGTGTCAACTCAGGGATTTACTCTTGTAGTTGGAATAGTGCTCGCCAAGTGGTCATCAAATGGCACAAATAGTAAGCAACATAGCCTATTTTCTCCACTTTGCATTAATGAGCAGACAAATCACATGAATATCTGGGAAGAGCAGTCTTGTTTGAAGAAAAAGAGGCATGGCCCGTGCTTTCACATTAATGCTCGAACGCCAAAGACAAGACCAGTGATACACAGCATGCTTTTAGCATGCCTTTTCTATAAGAATGACATCAGTAATAGTGACTTCCTCTTCCCAATGTTCTCAGCGCACATGGGCCAGCTTGTCAAAGGGCACCAAAAGTCTTTTCCAAAGGGGCACCTTTGCTTCATCTCCTCTTTCTATATATTTAAAACTTCTCATTTTGAGAAGGGGATCTCTTAGCCTGTAAGGCAAAGCTCTACCCAAAAATCTCTAGGTTTTTAAGGCAGAACTCTATCAGATTTTACCTTGAATCAAGACTTAGCAATTTTTACCTCCATTCTAAGCTTGCACTCACATATATGTTTATGTTTTCTTTTGTGTTAAGTTATTTTCTTTTATGCTTTTAATAGAATGATTCTAGCATGTCTAGTGCATTATGAAGTTTCTTCTTTTACAGGTCTGTCGGAAGTGTCTACAGTAGGCATATAGGCACATGTGAATAGGCTACCAAAGTGTGTCTCAAAACACCTTTGATAGTTCTTCCTCCTTGTATCTCTATGGACCCCTGACTCACTGATATAGAAGAGTTTCCCACATCAGATGAAGTGTATGATAGCTTCTTCTTGGTGAAAAGTGTATGTTCAGGCTGAGCAGATCAACTTTTTTGGTGTATCACCTTCTAGTTTAGGTTTAGGTTCTATTTTTAGCATCCTTCTCCCTTTTCATTCCCCCCCTTTTCTTCATTTATTTGTTAGTAGTAGGGAATCCAAGACCTAAAAGATACATCAAAGGGAGCTAGCCCTTATCTAGAGACTCTCCCCCCAGTTTTGCCTTGCCCATAGGCAAGAGGGGAGTTTCCATTGTTGCATGTGGAAGACAAAATCTCAGCATATTGTCCAGGGTGCAATCCATTGTGTCAACAGATATGATAGTTCAATATAATTTGGAGAAGGTAATCTTAAAAGGGGACTCAATGGTTCTAATCCAAGCACTTCATAATCAGGGGGCATGTGCTTGTAACATCAAAAATATTTTGAGTTAGGCTTGGGATATTCTTAGTTCCCTCAAATATTGGGAGTATCACTAATATTGTGAGGCTAATGTAGTATCATATTGCCTAGCCAATCAAGGTATCTCCTAATCCCCAAAGCTTGTTATTGACAACACTAGGGATGTTTGGCCTGAAGTAAAGATGGTAAGTTTCTATTGTTGTTCCCTCTCCCCTTCCCTTGGTTGATCATTGGTCATCATTTTTATTATTAGAAGTAAGGGGGACATTCTCATCAACCATTTATCTTCATCAATATTTTCATCTCACATGTTTTTGATAATATTGTGAGGTGGTTAACCATTTATGAGGAGTGTGTTTTATTCAAATTGAAGGATTTTTCATTTGGGAAATCTTCTTGGGTTAGGGTATAGAGAATTATAAACCATTAGTGATGGAGTGGTTGGTTCAAATTTCCATTAGTAAACCATTGTTTTGTGTTTCCTTTGAGAAGTGAGAAATGTCTTTCGATGGCATGTCAATGAGGATCATCTTAATAAGGTCTTTTTGATTTAATTTAAATCAGTTCTTGATGAAATTAAAGAGTTGGTGGGCCTTTTTTTCAGACCGCTTATAAATTCAAGGTGAATGATGACATTAAATCACTATTCATAAGTAAGTTTATGCTTGTTATGGAGGATAAGGAAATGGTTAAGGAGATAATGGAATAGATGATAAAGCCTCATTTTAGGCTCAATTGGTAGGAGGTAATTGAGGATTTTGTTACCAAAAGCTCATTAGCATTGCCTCTCTCAAGGAAGAAAGTCTATGATATTACCCCCTTGTCTATTTTTAGATAAATAGAGGAATGTATTAGCATGATTTTGTCCTATGTGGATTAATTATAGGGTAACCTTCACTCACCTACTCTGACTGGAAGATTTATTACCCCTCTAGATGTGAGCTCCCTACAAGTTCATTTCCCTTCCCTTTCAACCTTCTTAGGATTGTGTTGGTATTCTCATGTTCTTCTTGATACTTAGATATTAGATCATTTGTATGAAGGCATTCATCTTTTACCACCCCCAATAAGGATTTTTGAAGTAGGGCCTAGTGGGATTATGGTGGCTCACACTCAATAGGCAACCTCCTTGGTCATGCAAGTTCATCTTGAATCCAACCTTAGATCCCCTATTTTGGGTGGTTATTTGATTCCCCTACCTGAGGATGAAATGAGAAACATGTTTGTAGAGGCATCAGGCTCTACCCCTCAGTGGAAAACTACACAGTGGGTTAGTGTTGAGCAGTCTAGTACAACCCAATAGGTAAATTAAGGTCTTTTTATCTTGTTTGTAATATGGCTTAGTGCCTATGTTTTGGTGTATGTTTGGGTTTCAGTCCTAGGTTAGTATCCTTTCTAAGATCATTTTTTCTAGTTACTTTTTTGGTCTATCTAGCCCCTTTTGGTGGTGATTTTTTGCACTTTTATTTTCATTGGTTTGGTGTTGGATTGTTAGGTTATTTTTGGTTATCCCACCTTCTCATGGATGTAATCTAAGATGTGTGGTTTTTCTTAATTGGTTTGGTTTTATATATTGGGAGAGGGACCCTTAACCCTAAATTATTTATAAAAAAACCTAAAACCACAAGAAGGTGGAATGAAACTTTAAGGTAACCAAGGAAAATTTTAGAGGCTATTTATAACCAAAAGGCTAAAAGTAGGTTTTTTTATTTTGAAAATGGCTAATTCTATGAAAATATACATAGGTTAAATATCCTCAATTTTATACAATTTATTATACAAGGATTTCAAATCACCTTATAAATTATACTAGATCCTATATTGGGACACAAATTTGGCAAAGTTACTATGCATGTATGGGTTTGATTCACCAAGAAATTATACGAGACATGTATAGGTTATTTTGGAACCACCAAGTGTGTGTGTGTGTGTGTGTGTGTGTGTGTGTGTGTGTGTGTGTGTGTGTGTGTGATAAGGACCATCTAGGACACAATAAACATAAGGTAATAATTATATTTTGGTTGGCATTGTTTGTTAATTAAAATAAAAAAATATTTGAAAGGCCAATTATGGATATGGTTAAGACATTTTGGTAGACCTTATTATATAGTTTATAATATTAAAACTATTAAAATATTTTGAATTTTTTTATCACAATTTATAAAACTAAGGAAAACAAACACCTTATTCCTTCTATATGACTTACTTTATTGTTTTAATAACAAGAAAACTTAATAATAAATAATTTTCAAACCCAATGTTTATTTTATTTTGAGCATTGAATGTGGTGTAGATAGAATTAAAGCTATGGGTATTGAGGTTTAGATCTTGATCCATTTTTTAGTAAATTGGCATCGATATAATGAGGAGCCCAAGGCAAAATTTAATGTTGGTCAAACACGTCACCCACAAGATTAATGTAAATTATTCAAATACATATGTGATGGTTTCTTAATTTTTCTTATCCTTCATGCAAGCTATTGGAAGAAGTGAAGCTTTGGTAGTCAGAAGATTGGGACAAGAGGTTGTAAAAAAAAGTGCAAACAATTTCTAAGTTGGTTTTCTTATAATTACAATTGTAAGGTATAGATATGTGTTTCTTTTATTATGAATACTGAGAGAAGTTGTTTGCATAAGTAGTCATCTATCTTGACATGAATAAACATAATAATAAGTTCCTTGAAAATCATTTTTGTTTTTTAAATTTATGATAGTTTCTCAGTTTTACAGTCATTTATGCAAGCTATTGGCAAAAGTGAAGCTCTGGTACTCAAAATATTAGGATGAAAGGTTAGATATCAAAATATTGGGATGAAAGGTTGGATAAGAAGGTGTAGATAATTTCTAAGTTGGTTTCCTTATGATTGCAACTACGAGGTATGGATTTGTGTTTTTTTTATTCTGAATACTAAGAGAAGTTGTTTGAATGCAAATTTATCTGTCTTGAAATGAATAAATATAATGATGACTTCCTTGAAAATCATTTCTTTAAATATATTTGTTGATGAGTTCTTTATTTTTCTAGTCATCAATGCAAGTCATTATGAGGTGCACAAAATTTCTAAGCCAATTCCTTGTGATTGTAAATGCAAGGTATGGATTTGTGTTTATTTTATTCTCAAGACTGAGATCAGTTGTTTACATGTATACTCATCTATCTTGAAATGAATAAATATAATGATAAGTTATTTAAAAATCATTTCTTTAAATATATTTTCTCAAAACACTGTGCATGTTAGTTTTCTTAGAAATTTTGTGTATATTTGCAAATGTTTTTCTTAAACTCAAAATCTATGAAATGTGTATTTTCAGGTTCATCATAAATTTGGTTGAAATGATCATGAGGCTCTATTGTATTTATTCATTTTTTATTTATGCATTGTTTAAAAGAAGTAACTTGCATGCCATTATTTATCAAAGGAAATTAGTTTATTGTTTTTTTAAAAGAAGTATTTCTCAAAGGAAATTAGTTTCTTATTTATTTAAAATAAGTATGTGGTAAAGACCAACTAAATAATATAATAAACTAAGTATAGCAAAAATTGTGACAAAAAATCAGAGTATAGAGTATAAATAATAAATCGACTATGGGGCCATAAGACAAGACAACTATGAAAAGTGAGGACGGAAAAAAAAATTTAAATATATATTTTTCATGGAATGTATCATTATATTTATTCATTTAAAAAAAGATGATTGTGCATGTAAATAACTTCTCTCAGACTTCTGTTTAATTAAGAGAACGTGTCTATAATAGTTGTAAACTCTAATATATAAATGTATATGTATTCGAGCATAAGTAAGTTGCTCAAAGACGTGTCTGATGGTTTCTCAATTTTCCTATTCATTAAAATGAATAAATATAATGATAAGTTCCTTAAAAAACATTTCTTTAAATATTTTTTCTCAAACCACTGTGCATGTTAGTTTTTTTGAAAAATTTATGCATATCTACATATTTTTCCTTAAACTCAAAATTTTTGAAATGTGTATTTTTGGGTTATTCATAAGTATAGTTAAAATGATCATGAGGCTTTGTTCCATTTTTTCATTTTTTCCTTTATGCATTGCTTAAAATAAATATTTTGCATGCCCTTATTTCTCAGAAGAAATTAGTTTTTTGTTTATTTAAAAGGAGTATTTTTCAAAAGAAATCAGTTTCTTGTTTGTTTAAAATAAGTGTGTGGTAAAGACCAACCAAATAATATAATAAACTAAGTATAGTAAAAATTATGACAAAAAATCAATGTATAAAGTATAAAAAATAAACTGACTATGGGGCCATAAGGCAAGACAACTATGAAAAGAGAGGATGACATAATTAAAACAAATTGAGTACATATGGTAAGGTCATATGAAATACATAGTATAAATTGAGTACAAACCTCTATAAGTCTCTCATAAAATGAATCTAAGATTGACCATTAAATTATGATGTTTAACATTGAATTATGAGTATGTTAGTTTGTTGTTTTAGTTGTTATTAGTTATAATAGTGATTATATTTTCCTTTTTCATTATTTGATTTTTATTGATAAAACACTTTGATAGAATTAGAAATATTCCTTTCAAGAGATTACCTCTTCTATAGGTTTTACTCTATTAGATATGTTAGATTATATTATTTGAAATTTGATTCACATATATGTATATTTGATAATTGAGATATTTAATTAGTGCATCGTTCATTATTATTCACAGAATTTATAAAAAAACCCTATGCACATCTTAGAACATTTGTTACTTCCTAAAATCACTGTTATTCTATAACCATAAAAAAAAAAGATCCAAGGTTCATCAAAACAATCACCAATAAATTGTAGCATGTCCTTATAAATTTATGTTGGCCCATATTTCCACGTTTTAAATTTGTGAGTTATGATTTGGTTCAAGTTTAAATTTATTAATTTATAGATTATGAAGATTTAGATTATGTCTATGACATCATTTTCAAATGGATATTTTTTTGGTTCATTTTTAGCTTTATTTAAATAAATGTGTTGGTATCATTACTTTTTTTAGGTGACAACATTAAAACTGCCAATGCAAAAGTTAATTCAAGAAGTAGAATATTAGTTTCATCCTTGAAAGGAGTGTTATGCATTGGTAATTCATAAAGTTGGTATTGAAAAGTTTTTTATTTATAAAATGTCTACTCCTAGTTTGAGTTGTAGGAAATTAATAGGGGGTTTATCAAATCGAAATACTGTGTTATCACATTTTGATAAATATCAACAAGAATAAACTTTGAAAATAAATATCGGTTTAGAAAATCAACCAGAACCAAACATTATTTCTCATGATCAAGATCATGTTCAATAGATTTATGATCACTTTCAATAAGTGTATGAAAGTAACAATGATCATGATAATGACATAGCTAATTTAAGAAAATCTAGTTCTCAAAAGTATTGATAAGTTAACCTCAGATGTAGTTCATGAAATTCATCACAACTCCAACAAAAAGAAGTCACACGAATAGGAAATTTCAAGGAATTTTTAAGCTAGATGGGTTTAAAATTATCCTTTCATTGAATCTATTTTGAGTGAAGACATTAATGAGCCACCAAAAGAGTGTAGATGAAAGATATGTAGTTTGAAACTGGGGAGGGATAAATGCTTGCATCTAAAACTAGATACTATAGAGAAGCATGTGGGGAAAGTGTACAAAAATAAAATTGTAAATGGAGATGAGAAATCAGTGAGATGATGGAGAACAAAAGAAGAGTATATTCATGTTAGGTATGCAAGTGAATATGATGAATACCTATAGAAATAAGAAAATCTTCATGTAAGTGGAAGAAACATTGTGGCTTTGATAAGAAAAATGATGGAAATCAGCCAAATGTCAAAGATTGTACAACTTTGTGTTATTTTTCATATTTTAACAAAGGTCATCTAATGACTCATTATATAATATATAAGGACATACTATAATTTATTAGTGTCTTGAACTTTTTAAATACTCATTAGTCAGTTACTAGTGGTTGGGAATGAGATAATTATCTTATTGAAGTAGAAAAGGAGGATATTGACGGGAAGATAAGGCTTTCAAGATACATAGCATTATCATTGGATGAAGTTACATCCATTGAAAACACTTCTTAATTGCATAAACTATTTCTTAATTAAAAGAAAGATTATTTGTGTAAGATCAGATGGAGCATCAGTTATGCAAGGTCAAAGAAGTGGTCTTTGTGTAAAGTTACTAACTTCTTGTACACCATATATGATTGGTATTAATAGAATAAATTTGGCATTAAATATTGTGAGAAGTTTTACATTAGTCTCAAATTTTGAAGATCTTATTCATGAAATCCATATAAAATTTTGACAAGATTTTTACAATTTCAAATTTCTACTGAAGGTTTAATACAAGGAAACAAGTTATTTAAGGATATTGATACTCGATAGATTTCCCTTTGTGGAACAGCACATTGAGTATATAAAAAATATCAGTCATTGATGGGAATAATGGAGGAACATCACCACATAATAGATAAATCTCTAGATGTTTTATTTTGGTTAAGTTATATAGAGACATTATTGACCTTATGCAACCTTTTACCCATGTTGGATGAAATGAATTTAATGATAAATAAATATCAAGAAACAATTATGTAAATTCAAGAATATTCTAAATTGAGAAAATTAATATACCTTATTCTTGATTATTTGTATTTAACACAACATTCATTTACAAGGGAAAAGTTCATAAATTGGAACTTAATGATAAATATTGAACATAGTGGTAACTATTTTAAGTTTAATGAAGATGGATATTTATGTGTAGAAGTGGGAGAATATAAAATACCCTTACACACTTTTGACACAGTCAATATAATAAACTCAAATAAGTTTCTATTATAAGGGATTGATTCCTTGAGGTTGTATCCTCTATAAAATCTACCTTGAAGAAAATTGAAAAATGTCTCTCTTCAGAGATTAGAGATTATTTTCCTTGAGATGAACTACTAGAATCCATGTCTATGGTGTATCTTTAATATTGAAACAATTCCAGCTCATCATATTTTTAGAATAAAATTAAAACCTTGGCCCCAAACTTTTGCAAGAGTTTAAAATTTAATGGTGAACAAATTGAATGCAATTTAGATTTTAAAGCTAAGTGAGCAGTCTATTTAATTTGCCACAATAATGTTAGAACAAGTTAAAGTTTTTGACAATGATTCTAAAGATGGCTCGATTACTAGACTATGGACTACTTCAAGTTTTCACGAAATAATACGTGATGGTATCTCAGAATATTTTAATCTTGTTATCTTATGCCAAATAATGATTTTGGGCTCAGTGGGAGATGAGATAATTTTTAACGCATTATCATTTTTAAATTGAAAGTTAAGAAACAAGCTTGACAAGAATTTGGAGACTTGCTTGAGGCTCTATACAACTAGATACAATGTCCTCAATTTTTCATTTGATAGAAATTTAGAAATTTGGTAGTCGACATCTGAAAGAAGATGATTGACTAATAATTATTCAGACCCACTACACTCAATGAGTTATGCAGTACTGGACTCGAGTCTAACAAATTTTGAAGATAATACATGTAACAATTATCAAGAATAAAATGAAGAAAATTCTCATGTTGAAATTTGAAATTTAGGCATCTAAAATCTGAAGTTGATTAAGGAAAGATAGCATATTTTGTAATCCCAAATAATTTTCCATAGATTCATGTAGCCAGTTTTCATTTTGATAATTAATACTGGGTGACTCTAATTTTGATGGAAAAGCACTAGTATTTGATTAGAAAAACATGTATTTTTGTGTTCTATTTGATTAAGAGAACATGTCTATAATAGTTGTAAACTCTATTATAGAGATGCCTAAGTATATTATGGTGTTCCCTTGTTATTTTATACCAATTAGATGTATTCTATGTTTTGTTTGATTAAGATAATATGTCTATAATAGTTGTAAATTGTATTATAAATATGCATAAGTATATTATGGTGCTTCCTTGTTATATTATACCAAGTAGGTGTATTTATGTATTTTGTTTGATTAAGAGAACATGTCTTTAATAGTTGTCAACTCTATTATAGAGATGCATAAGTATATTGTGGTGTTCTCTTGTTATTTTATACCAAGTGGGTGTATTTTGTGTTATGTTTGATTAAGAGAACATGTTTATAATAGTTAAAAACTCTATTATAGATATGAATAAGTATATTATGGTGTTCTCTTGTTAGTACCTACCATAGGCTAGGTACTATATTTTTTACCTACAGCATTTAATTCATATTGCTTGCCATCTACAACCAATGAAAATTTGTAATAGTTCAAACTGAATGATGTATTTTTAAAAGTGTTAACAAATAGTAATATTTTATAACTTTCATAGTTACCACTAAATAGACAATAATATATATGTACTACAGCCAATAATATTATTTGATTTTCATTTTTTTTAAACCTTTCAAGGATAGTACAAACATTACAAATATTTACTATAACTACCACTGGTAAGTGATCTATATGTAGTTATAGGGGAAATTGACACATTTTATCTTGTCAATAGATGTTTTGTTATAGGGACTATGAGAAAATGCTAGTTGTGTTCTATAATTATACACCTTGGTCATAGTTTGTGTTTTACCGCATGTTATGACTCCAATGAAGCCCACATTTATCTTTGAAGGTAGTAGCATGGTGACTAAATCGCAATCATCCTGATGTTGTGCATAATGGATATCACTTTTTATTTTTATCTTTAGTTTTTTTATAGACCCAAATTTAAAGCCAAAAATATTCTTGATTTAATTCCCTTCCCTTCCATCAGGGTTTTGGTGAACAATCTTTTCTTTGTGAAATAGCAGTGATGATATTCTCTTCTTCATGATGCAAGTACAATAGTTTGTTTGAAATGATTTATTTCTCTAGATAATACATTGCTTCGGGTGGTGAACAAATTATGGTGTCATTTTGAAGTCTTTTATACGCTCTTAATCCACTTGTGTAGTCTTATTTAGGTTTGATACCTTCACAGATAAGAGCAAACTTGATAATCAACTGGAGCTTTATATTCATATTATTTTGGACAAGACTAATAGTAAAATCACCAATTGGAATGACAAAATCCGGTAAAAATTTCCTAAAATAATATTGGTGATCTCTTTATTATTAGATTTTTTGATATTTATTTTGATATCATGGAGGTAAAGAATTTCCCCAAATTGTAGCTACAAAAAATTTCCATAATAGCTCTTAGTAGAATACTAATATGAATTTATTAATTAATTAAATATTTTTTATTTACAGTACTTGCACATCTCAATAGATTTTGATATAAATTTATTATTTTAGTTAAATAAAATTTCAAACATGAAAATAAATTGTTCATCAAACATATTATAGGAACTAAATATGTTACATTTTATTGATAAGTACTAAATACATTACATTTCATTTATAAAAATACACAATTTTTTCGAAGACCCAAAATAATATGGAAATATAGAGCTAATATGAAAAATCTAAACATGTTTTCATATAATAAATTTAAAAAAATACAATAAAAGTCTTAAGACCACCACATTTGATTATCTTGATCTATATTCACAAGAATAAATGTATATGGAGGGGACGAAGAAGTCCTATGAGACCAATTCATTCATGGTCAATCTCAACATCTCACAAAAAAAGTATGTCTTACTTTATATTATCTGTACTTGGGTGACCACTTACCACCATAAACATCCAAGCTCCCACAACCATCTCTTTTCCCTGTGCTTTCAAAAATGTGTTTAAATCTCTTTTAAATTGTGCAACTTGTAGGCATTTGGATTAGTAGTGGCCTCTGCTCCAAGATGTACATTTTGTCCTTATTCTAGCATTCAAATACTAACAATCATTGCATTTAGATTAAATAGTGTTACTAAAAAGTGTTAAATATTGCATGCATTAACACCAATCAATATTAACACTCCATTGTTTAAACTTTGTCAAAATTATGGATGAAATAGAGACTATTAAGCAGAAACAAATGGGTATAATTCATTCCACTCTTTTTTGGTCCCTTCCCTCAATACTACATAGCACTCATGTGGTGACAGTGTCATTAAATATAGCAGGTAGAAAGAAGTCCATATATATGCATTCTTTCTTAACTAAAAAGGTGACATTTCTTCATCATCTTGCACTCAAAAATCATGAAAAGAAAACAATGGTGTTTTTTTTGTGTTGAGCAACACTTGGCGACTACATATAATAGTTGTCTTAAACCATGTGTGCAGCGAATGACACCTATTATAATATATTATTATTATTAAATTCTCATTGTTTTGATAAATTAAAATATTATAATATTTATATATGTTATATAATTTAATATCTATAATTATAATATATTATGATTAAATTTTCATTGTTTTTATATATTAAAATATTATAATATATTTTATGTAATGTAATATTTATATCATATAGTTAACAAGTTTATCTATCTATATCATATAGTATATGCTACTTTATCTTATTTGTCTTTTCCTCCAGGTAAGTGTGGCCATCATGGCATGGACTCAAGCATTTAAACTATTTCCAACATGGTAGATGATAGGTACTCTAGCGACAACGCATCTCTTATTATTTTGTACCAAACTTATTTGAGGTATCTATTATAACAAACTATAAGTATCTATATTAGACCAACAACTTCACTTCTAACAATAACTTTCATAAATGACTAGAAAATCAAAAAAACTATCACATATGTATTCAATCAGCTTTCATTAATCCCATGAGTGATGTGTTGGACCAACATTAAATTTTGCCTTGTCCCTTCAATATGTTGGCACCAATTCACTAGAAAATGGGGAAAGATATCAACCTTAATCCCTATATCTTTAATTCCACTTGCACCACATTCAATGCTATAAATAAAATTTACATTAGGTGTGAGAATTTGGGATGTGAAATAATTTACGCCATTAACCTCTTTTAATATTGCTTGGTTTTTTAATCTTTAAATTCTTTAAGATGTATCAATTTCAAATTAAAAATTTATAATTATAGTTTTAGTTATTTATTATTAAGTTTTTTAGTCATTAAAACCATATAGAAGGAAAAGCATGTTTGTTTGACTCAATATTATAAATGTGTTAAGGACCACTTGTGACTTCGGACATAATACGCTTAAGGTAATAATTATATTTTGGTTAGCATAGTTTGTTAATTAAAATAAAAATATATTTGAAATGCCATTATTGATTATGGATATGCTTGAGACATGTTGGCAAACCTTATCATTATTGATTATGAATATGGTTAAGACATTTCAAATATAGTGTTTCGAACAAATATTTTTTAGGGAACTTATCATTATATTTATTCATTTCAAGATAGATGATTGTGTATGCAAATAAATACTCTCAGCCTTCAAAACAAAAGAAACACAAATCCATACCTTGAAGTTGTAATCATAAGGAAACTAGCTTCTAAATTGTCTGCACCTTTGTTTCCAATGTCTCATCCCAATATTTCGACTACTATAGCCTTGATTATACTAATAGCTTGCATCAGTGAATATAAAAATTAATAAACCATCACATATGTATTTGAGCAACTTACTTATGCTTGAATACATATGCATCTCTATAATAGAGTTTACAACTATTATAGACATGTTCTCTTAATCAAACAAAAGATTGAGAGCAATTATTTGCATGCACGATCATCTATCTTGAAATGAATAAATATAATGACAAGTTCTTTGAAAAGCATTTCTTTAAATATATTTGCTTGCCATCCTTGATTTTCATAGTTGTCTTGCCTTATGGCCCCATAGTCATTTTATTATTTATACTCTATATTCTGATTTTTTGTTAGAAATTTTTCTATACTCTATTTATTATATTATTTGGTTAGTCTTTACCACTGATTTCTTTTGAGAAATAATCGCATGCAAGATACTTATTTTAAACAATGCACAAAGAACAAAATGAATTATATTATGTGGTTAGTCTTTACCACATAATTATTCTAAACAAACAAAAAACTCATTTTCTCTAAGAAATAATGGCATGCAATATACTTCTTTTAAATAAAATCAATAAATGCAACAGAGCCTCATGATCATTTCAACCATATTTTAGACTAACCCAAAAATCTGCATTTTATATATTTTGAGAACATATCAACATGAAACAAGTATAAATTAGTGAAATGAATAAATATAATGATAATTTTCTTGAAAAATATTTATTTAAATATATTTGTTTGCCATCTTCACTTTACATAATTATCTTATTATTTGGTCCCATAGTTGGTTTATACTCTATACTCAAATTTTTGACACAATTTTTTCTATACTCAGTTTATTATATTATCTCATGGGTCTTTACCACATACTTATTTTTAAAAAATAAGAAATTTATTTTCTCTGAGAAATAATGACATACAAGATACTTATTTTAAACAATGCATAAAGAACAAACTAATGAATGCAACAAATCCTCATGATCATATTGTATTCTATTTTTAAATGTTTGAGGTAATAACTATATTCTGGTTGGCATAGTTTGTTAGTTGAGATAAAAAAAAATTGAAATTATAATATGGATATAGTTAAAACATTTTGGTGGACCTTATTATATAGTTTATAATTTTAAAACAATGAAAATGTTTTGAATATTTTTTTAGTTATGTCATTCTCGCTTTTCATAGTTGTCTCACCCTATGGCCCCATAGTTGGTTTAAGCTCTATACTCCTGATTATTTTGTCACTATTTTTTCTATTATATTATCTAGTTGGTTTTTACCACATACTTATTATAAATAAATAATAATTTTATTTTTGTTGGAAAATAATGACATACAAGATACTTCTTTTAAACAATGCACAAAGAACAAACTGAATAAATGCAATAGATCCTCATGATCATATTGTACTTTATTTTTTAATGTTTAAGGTAATAATTATATTCTGGTTAGAATGGTTTGTTAATTAAAATTTAAAAAAATGAAAGGCCAATATGGATGTGGTTAAGACATTTTGGTAGACCTTATTATATATTTTTTGAATATTTTTTCAATTATGTCATCCTTGCATTTCATAGTTGTCTTGCCTTATGGCCCCATAATTGTTTTATATTTTATACTCTGATTTTTTGTCACAATTTTTTATATACTCAGTTTATTATATTATATGATTGCTCTTTTGAGAGACTTACAAATGTTTGTACTCAATTTATACACAGTCATATGGATATAAAATTTAGCACTTAAAAAGAATAAATTTAATCTTTAAAAATGAGGACAAAATTAATCATTAGAAAGAAGGAATTGTAACCAAGATCTCAACTTTAGACTTATCACCCTCTAACCTCTTTCTCCATTGGTTTTTTAATTAGCACAAATTACCTCTTATAAAATAAATCTACATAAGTGCTTCAAATTGCTTAAAACCCTATAAATTCATTTATGTTAAAGTTGTATTCCTTTTTAGTCATGAGAATCATAAAGTGAGTGATAGTTGCAAGAGGAGGCCAAGGAGGAGTCTATGTAGCTAACAATGAAGTACAATCTGAGTAAGAAATATAAGACCTACATGTCGTGAGAATCATGAAGTGAGTGAAAATTACAAAAAGAGGCTAAGGAGGAGTCTAAGTAGCCAATAATGAAGTAAAATCCAAATAAAAATACAAGTCGTACATATATACAAAAAAAATTCTATGCACTTAACCATTGATGTGTCTATGGATATGTGTAGCCGACTTATGGCTTACATAACCCTTTTTCATATTATTTTACATTTGTCTATGCACTCATATGCTTAGTAGGTTAGTCTATGGGTTATCTATGGCCTTGGTAGACTATATATAAGAGGTTGGCTTAGTTGTTTATCATCATATCAAAGTATTTGTTTCTTATTGCAAGCATTTGAGAGGTTTCCCCCTGGAAGTGGCTTACCTATTATTCATATTTTCTTCTATATTTCCATACCATTGTGGTCTATTATTGTATTTATGCTTATTTGGTGAATTAATATCATTACAAGTGGTATCAGAGCATTGATTTTAGCCATAATTAGATCAAAAACCCTAGATCTTTAGATTTGGCTATATCTCACAATCAATTGCTAATTTATCACAAATATTTTATTATAGGTGAAAACACATTCAAGTAAGTTTCCTTAAAATTTCAACTCATGTTGATCTATGTTTCAAAAGTTATCTTTATTTTATGATCTTTCATAAACTCATTCCATAGCTTGACATTTGTAGAATTTTTCAAATTTATTTACATTTTTAAAAAGCTTAGAAAAAATTAGTTTTTATCTATTCTTTGATATTTGTGATTTGAGCCTGACATATTTAAAAATATTCATGGTCAAAGTTGAGTCAATGGGGCAAAATAAGGCTCACCATCAAAGCCTTCTTATGGCTAGTCCTAACACTCGTGGATGAGGGAAAGGGCAAGACACCCCTAAAACTCCTTTAGAGGATGACATGGAGTCTGAACCTCTGATATGATGTCTTCAAACATGATTTTTCAAATTCATTCAATTTATAAGGCATGATGTAGAAGGATGTACAAGTCAAACTTGAATGTTAGAAATGCAAGGGGAACTCAATGGCATGAATAATCAGTTGCATCAGATCACGGCATAACTATCCATTATTTCATCTCATTTTTCACTCAACAACCCTCCACTTTTTTCTTCCAGACCTCCTCTTCTCAACACTAACACCACCAATATGGGGGTGAAACCAATGTTACCAAAAGTGGACTTGTGCAAGTTTGATGGTAAGGATCCACTCACTTAGATCACTCAAATTTAAAATCTATTTTATATACACCAAACTCCTATCTCTCAAAAGGTGGTTTTGGCATCTATGTATTTGTAAACCAATCCATTCATTTGGTATCATTGGTTGTGTGCTCAAAACATGAAGACTAGTGATCCTAGTACATGGTTAGTATTCTCTGATGAACTAATGTCTCACTATCAGAATAATGTTTTTGAAAACTATTTTAGCCAGCTAGACAAACTGTGATAAATAGGAATAGTAAAAGATTATATTAATTAGTTTTAGAATCTATCCTTACATTTGGAGATCATCACTAAGGTAAATTTAACTAACCTTTTTTGGGGTGGACTAAAATATAGTTTTCAATTGGAGGTTTGCATATTTAACTCCATAACTGTATCTAAAGCTATACCAAGGGCATGTTTAGTAGAAGAAAAAGAATTGAACAAACATCATCCTTTCACTACTAGCTAGGAACACACCTTCCCAACTCCATAACTACCTCAACCTACAAGATTGACATCATAATAAACTAAGAAGTGTGCCAAAGAGTTATGTTATGGTTGTGATAGAAAATAGAGAAAAGGTCATTGATGTGCTAAAAAGAAGTTATTTTACATTGAAGGGGTTGATGAGGATGAATAAGATGAGGAGGAATCTAGTGAGGGTTTTGAAGGACCTAAGGATGAAGTTATAGATTCTTAACCTACTATCTCCTAACATGATTTTGTAGCTATTTTTACTCCTAAGACTCTTAAGGTGGTGGGTTTCCTTAAGAAATAAAAGGTCATAGTATTGTTTGACTCAAGAAGTACATAATTTCATCAATAGTAATTTGGTTTCTCATTTGAATTGTTTTATCTATCCAGCACCATAATTTCAATTCATGATTACAGATGGTGGTACAATTAATAATTCTATAAAAGGCCACAATATTAAGTTAGCAATGGGGGACTATTTTCTATATTCTCTTATGTTTGTTATTCATATTAGTGGGACTGACATTATTTTGGGAGTATAATGGCTCACCACATTAGGCACTATTGGGATGAATTTCCAAGAATTGTTCATGAGCTTTCATTCTGGAGATAAGCTAATAGAACTATGGGGATTAAGATTCAAATCTCCATAATTGGTTAGTTCACATCAAATGACCAAGATGCACACTTATTTTCCATTGATGTTCAACAAGCTAAGGAGTCTATCCATCCTAATTTATAAAAAATATTGGATGACCATTCTATTGTTTTTTACCCCATGTTAAAAGGTCTTCCTCCTAGCCATACCCATGATCATGCCATCAAAATGATTCCTAGAAGTATGCCACCTAACATCAAACCATACATATATCCTTATGCCTAGAAGAGTGAAATTGAAAAAATGGTACAAGAGTTATTGGAGGTAGGAACCATTCACCATAGACAAAGTGAATATTCTTCTCCAATAGTCATGGAGTGAAAGAAGGATGAAACTTAGAGGATGTGCCCAGATTATAGAGAGCTAAAAAAGTTTAATATCAAAGATAAGTTTCTTATTCCTATAATTGATGACTTTTTAGATGAATTACATGATTTTATTTATTTTACCAAATTATATATTTGCTTTGGGTATCATAAAATTTAGATCCATGAGGAGAACATTACTAAAATAACTTTCCATACTCATGAAGGCCATTATGAATTTTTTGTCATGCCTTTTGGTCTCACCAATGCACCATCCACCTTTTACAGTTTGATGAATATGGTTTTTAGGCCATTTTTGAGAAATTTTTTGCTTGTGTTTTTTGATGGCATCCTTATTTACATTAAAACTTGAGAATACCCATGCAGTATGTTAAATAGGTACTCTTAGTTATCGATAAACATCAATTATATGTTAAACCATCTAATTGTCCTTTTGCAGTCTAAGAAGTGGAATATTTGGGTCATATTGTATCATATGAGGGAGTAAAAGTTGATCCTAAAAAAAACCAAGCCATCATGGAGTGGAAGATTCCTAAGATAATAAATTAAGGGGATTTTTGGGGATAATTGGTTATTATTTTAGGTTTGTCAAAAACTATGGTAGAATTACAATAGTACTCACTTCCTTGTTGAATAAAGACTCCTTTCAGTGGACTAATATAGCTACCACAGCATTTAAACAACTAAAAATGGCTCTATGCACCACTCTAGAAATGGATACTCCATATTTTTATAAAACTTTTATAGTTGAATGTGATGCATGTGGATATGGTATGGGTACAGTACTCATGCAAGAAGATAGGCCCATTGGCTTTGAAAGTCATCAATTAAAGGGTGAAAATTAGTTCAAACCCATCTATGAGAAAGAGATGATGGTTATTCTACATGCAATCAAACAATAGAGACCTTATATATTGGATCATCACTTTTAAGTAAAGACTGATAATGATAACCTTAAATATTTTTTGGAACGATGGTTGTCCTTTGAAGAATAACAAAAAAGGGTGACAAAAATTTTAGTCTTTGATTTTGAAATAGTCTATGAGAAAGGAAAATAAAATGTGGTGGTCGATGCACTATCCAGGTGAGATGAACTAGTTGAGGCATTGTTATGTGCCATGACCATTTGGTAGGTAGACTGGCTCAATGATGCAAGGTTAGAATGGAAGAATGACAATGTTACCCAAGCATTGATTCAAAATCTACAATAGGGTTCAGATGGGATTTAAAATTTTACATGGAAGGGGAATGCATTATGTTACAAAGATAGATAATATCTGTGTCAGAATTCTCTTCTCAAATAGAAAATCCTTCAAGAACTCCATGCATCTCCACTTGGTGGTCACTCAAGTTTTTTGAAAACCTATCATAAAGTCAAGAAGGATTTTTTTTAAGAAGGAATCAAGGGGGATGTACAGAAATATGTGGCTGAATGTATGGTATGTTAGTAAAATAAAGGTGTAACCATTAAAACCTTAGGTCTTTTACATCCCTTATCCATCCCAAGTCAATAATGGCAAGAGGTCTATGGATTTCATTACTGGGTTGCCATGATCAAAAGGTAGAAATGTTATCATGCTTATTGTGGATAGGCTGACAAATTCTACTCATTTTTGTTCTTTATCTCAACCATTGGTGGCTAGTATAGTAGCTTTTAACTTTCTCAATATAATTCAAAAAATGCATGGTACTCCCAATATTATTGTTAGTGATCAAGATCCGATATTCACTAGTAATATTTGGATAGAATTATTTGCATGTTTGGGAACCCAATTGGATCATAGCTCATATTATAATCCTCAATCTGATGGATAAACTAAGGTAGTGAACAAGTGTCTTAGAAGGGCACCTTCATTTCTTTGTTTCAAATAAATAGGATAGCGGGTTCAGTGGCTACCTCTAGTTGATTGGTGGTATAATACTTCAGTGCATAGTTCATCCAAAATGTCTCCTTTTATGGCATTATATGGATATCATCCTCCATCCCTCACTTCACCCTTGAAGGCCCACCCAAAGGTGTGTACAGTGGAGGAACACCTTTAAAATCAATAAAAATTCCTTGTTAGTTTGCATGAAGATTTAGGTTTGGCCTAGAATCACATGAAGCAACAAGCAGATCAGCACAGGGGTGAGAGTCATTTTGAAATTGGTGATTGGGTATTTGTTTGCTTGCATCCATTTAAGAATATGTCCTTAAAGAAATAGAAAAATGATAACAAGTTGTTTCCCAAGTATTATGGCTCTTATCAGATCTTGCAAAAAATTGGCAGTATGGCCTACAAGCTAGAATTTCCTCCATCTACTCCATTCATCTAGTATTTCATTTATCTTACCTTAAGAACGTCATTGGTCACAAAGTTTCCACTCAAAATGAGTTACCAGAATTAGATGAGGAAGGGAGATTTATTTTTGATCCTAAAGCAGTCCTTCAAATGTGTACTAAGCATCTACAATCCAAAATGATTATAGAGTATCTGATCAAATGAAAGAATCTACTTTCTAAAGATGCTACCTGGGAGGATGAAGCCTTCATGCAATAAAATTTGATATTGCTTAAATGTTGAGGATAACATTGTTTTGAATGGGAATGGCATGTTATGCCCTTAATCATTGGTGTGTCTAGGGATATGTGTAGCTAACTTGTGGCTTACATAACCCTTTTGCATATTATTTTATATTTTATCTATGCACTTGTATGCTTAGTAGGTCGGCTTATGGGTTATCCATGGCCTTGGTAGACTATATATATGAGGTAGGGTTAGTTTTTCATTATCCTATCAAAGTATTTATTTCTTATTGCAAACATTTGGGAAGTTTCCCCTCAAAGTGGCTTATCTATTATTCATTTTTTCTATTATATTTCCATATCATTGTGATCTATTATGGTATTTATGCTTATTTGGTAAAGTAATATCATTACATGTTTTCAAACTTTTAATGAATTATACCTATCTTTTAAGGGATTCAACCTATTTCCATGTTATTTTTTTCATCATATCTTTGCTCGCAATGTGAAAACCCTATTTTATCTTATATCAAAACCCAGAATATTTGACACAATTTGGTTATCAAATGAGATTGTTTGTTTAGTAATGAGATTAGAAATGTATTTACATTTGTTTGTGATTATTTTCTTAGTAAAGAGATCAACAAGACCTCAAAAATATTGTGAATTTATGTTTGGGCATTGATGTCGTGATGACTTTTTTCAGGTTTACACATACCTGCTTGGGGTTTAGTTTTGGAATAGATCTATAGCAATTATTATTCATGTTGACTCTCATTTCTTCCTCTCTTATATTTATTCATTCATTCAAGTGTCTGAAATGGTTGGAATGCCCCCAATTTCACAAGGCAAAGCAAAATAGTTGATCTAAAAAAATAAGGGTATCCACTAATCATAATCATTATTCCACTTTAAGCATATTTGCACCATGAATGTGTTTGGGGACAGGGGTTTAACTATGTTTTTTTTCATTATTAATTAATTTAAATATGATGTTTAATTCACCAAATATTTATAAGTTTTTTTAAAGAGCTAATAGCGATCACCAGTTAATTTATAATGACATAACGATTTTACCAAAGATTTGCCAATGGAATTATACCTAAAATCTAGGATTCACCATGATGTTATAGTAAGCTTTTATGGATCCATGTTTAAAATTATCCTTGAAGTTAACCTAGGTTTTTCATGGGGGTAAGTGCACACATTTGGGGAATAAAAAAGGGCCTACCTGTGGACATGATTTTTTTGAAATTTCAGAAATTTAAATGTTTATAGATAATTTGAGATGGCTACACTCAAAATTTGAAGATCGTATAAAAACATGAATTGAATAATTTTGAGTCTAGTTTTCAAAAAACTATTTTTTTAAAAAAATAGTTAAGTATAAATAGGTAAAACATCTAAAATATGAAGGCCTCCTATTTTTTTCAAGAAAACAAAGTAGATAAATGGTTGTGTCACCCACCATTTTTTTAGCATTGTTACATATTATTTGAAACCTTTTGGTAAATATTTAGATAAGATCTTCTAGTGTGTCACTATTTTTTTTTCAATGAATTTTTTTTATTAATTTTACAATTAAGTAGATCCTAAAAAATGATTAAAAAAATGGATAGCTGATCGTGAGGCCCCCCCAACTACCTTAAAAAAATGAAATTTGATTTTTTTAAAATAGGTGAATAATTAGGCCTAGTTTGTTACCATATAATTTATTTTGAATTGGATCAACTAAAAACAAATTACATAAACATGAATAGGCATGTATATGTGTGGTATGTAGTGGCCTAAAAAAGGTGTAGTTATAAATAAATATAGTTTGAACCCTTAAAATAGCCTTAAAATTATAAAAATCATATATTTGGAAATATGAAAGCATGCTCATCATGACGGTAATAATGTTTTGAATTTTGATGTTAAAATCCATAGTGTATTTGGTGATTAAAGTTGAAATTTGTTAGTTTTTGTCAAAACTCTTGATCTCAGTTGTAGATGCACAGTCACAAGCCTTTGGGTTGGAAATCCAAGCCATTTTTGATCCTAGAGGCTCGGTTTTGAATTCAAATTCAAATGAAGCATATGCCTTATATAATGTGTACGCATTATATAACATATACGTGTTATATAATGTGTATGCATTATTTTGAAATAACACCAAAAAAAATCATGTTTCTTATAGTAGGGCAAGGATATACCTTACTACCTTACTTGCCTAAAATCCCACTTGACCTTAAATTTCATGTTTATTATTGATATTATCCTACTTGCCTAAAATCCTATCTTACCTTTTTGTTGTTTCTTTGATATCTTTAACCAGACCCCTTTATTTATAAATTTTGAACTAATTTGTTTAAGTGGCAAACCCATTGAATTGGACTATGTAGTATAGATAATCTTGTGTAAGTAGAAATAAGAATTCATCCCTTGGTGTAATAGTTCATCTATTGGATATATATTTCAAGAATGTTACCTAATGGATCCCAATGCCTATTAATCATACATTGGATTGTCCCAAAAACATTCCTAAAATGTGATGAATAAAGTCCCTTGAGTTTCCTCCAAGGTCACTCAGTTCATCTAATTCAATAGGTGCATTTTGAGGCCCCAATTGAAAGTCTAACAAGAGTCTTCTATTATTACAATTATTCAATATTTCCCTAATGTATTCAAATACTTTGTTCAAATTTTGCCTAAAATTAAGATTTCTTTTGAAAAATTGGGTTAATCCTCCATTCTGTGCACCTCTTTCATTTACCCCTCCATCACACATGAGACAATCATCAACCACTCCATCCATTCCCACCTCATTTCAAGAGTGTGTCTTTGAAATGGGACTAGTCCTATCTGCACATGGATGCAACAATAGCAAGCTCAAAAACAAACTAGACAACACTTGGTACTTATCAAATCTATAGAGTTGTATACCTTACTATGTAATTGGGATCGTAATATAGGAAAGTAGGATGATGGTTACAAGTTACATGTTTTTCTTAAATATTTTGATATTTTGGTCAAGTTGGATATGCATTTTGTTTTGTATAAGATGTGGTTTTGAGATCAATAAACTTGAAATGGTCACATGTATCCATTAGTAATGATGTGGTTTTAAGATGTTGTGCCTTTGATGATGAATGTATAGCTTATAAAATATCTAAATGCACTAGGGACCTTGTTCAAAACCATTAACGATGGCTATGCTTTAGAAATATAGGGTGGCATAAACCTGACATTGACCAAGTACAAAATATGTATAAGTTACTCCATCTCAAACTCTATTGAGCTTACTCAAGATACATTAAAGGTGACAATGTCCCCTAAATTTGAGACATGCTTCCCTTCAAGGATGATTCTAAGTAGAGGGACCCAATAATTATTAATGTGGATGATGAACTGCTCACCTCATACAGATGGTTGATCAGAATTGAATACTAGTGTGCACCCCCTCACTAAAGGTTTCAAGATTATATATTTTGTATATATATTTAATTGTCTTGTTAAAATTTCATTTTAATGAACTTAAACCTTATGATGTGAACTGTAAAAAAGTAGTATCTCATAATTATTTCCCTAGCTTGGGATTTGAGGTTGAGGAGTCCCTTGTTGAATTATGTTCTCTCTTACGTGCAAAAATTAATATGAATGTACTTTGGGATCTAGAGGTAATTCAAGGTAGAAGGATATAAATAATTTGAATACATACATATAAAGTGGATAATGTTTAGTGCTCACTCAATTTGGATGGGACCTTAAAGGGCTCTACATGATAATGTTCATATAATGATGACAAGTCATAGGTTCACATCATGTGAATTATTTACTAGACATGAGTTGATGGGATCGATGTCAATCTTTAAACATTTTTGGAATATATGTATGTATAATAAATTTTTGAATAGGCCTTAGTTAGATTAGTTAGAGGTGATGGGACTTGTCTAAGTATCAAAGATCGTGATTTACACTCATGTGAGCAAATAAATGTAGATAGTGTAGCATACACATGCCTAGATTTGGCCCTCATGACATCTAATATGTGTTCATATTTTCCAAGTGTTTATTATTATTTATTGGATCATTAAGTACTCTTGATGACTTAACATAATAGGGCCAGGCCCAGCCTATCAGAGGCTCACATCATGTGAATTATTTACTAGACATGAGTTGATGGGATTGATGTCAATATTTAAAAAAAATTGGCTTATATGTATGTATGATATTTATGAATAGGCCTTAGTTGGATTGGTTGGAGGTAATGGGACCTATATAGGTACCAAATATCATGAATTCCACTCATGTGAGCTAATAAATGTAGAGAGTGTACAGCGTACACATGCCTAGATTTAGCCCTCATGGCATCTGAGATGTGTTCATATTTTTACAAGTGTTCTTATTGTTGATGTGATCATTGATTACTTTTGATGACTTGACATATTAGGGCTATACCCAGTCTATTAGTCTTATCTATTCAAATTGACCACCTGGTGTATAAAAGTACACATGGCCATATTTGATTGGATCAAGACTCCTAGGGTGCTAACATCTTTGATGATTTTGAGATATAGAATGTATGTACATATCTAACAACTCTAACACTTCTCTAGGTGTATTTGACCTACATGTGGAAATATTTGATTAGATTGGGCATCCTATGGATCTAACAAATTTTATGCTTCTAAGACTTGATAGTTATATCTCTAACACAATTATATGTGAGTACAAGATACACATGGTGATGTATCTAATTAGATCAAGCCTCATAAGGCTTTGATATCTCTTTAATGCTTTTAAGACCTAACAAATCTAATAGTGCTAACACTTTCAATAATGTATAAGGTATATGTGGTCATATGTAATTGGATTTGGCCTCCTGGGGCATTGTCAACTCTAAAACTTCTAGGATGTGATGTATATCTAATAACTTTAACACTTTAGGGTGTATGAGGTACACATGTGTCACAACAAGGTTCAATTATAGGGTAAATTAGGGTCAAAATAGGCCATGTATGAACCTATTTTAAATTGTATACATGATGTGATTTGGAGTGAAATTAACCCTAGAATGTCATCATGTATCTATACAATGAACCAAGGAGTTGATTCATTCAATCGAGGAGGCATGGGAGACCAATTTGAACCCCTTCTTGATGTAACTATAAGATCATGATATATGATTTGGAACAAAATTAAGTATGATTCTAGATCATGAATTGAACCAATTGGTCAATCTGTGTAATTAGGGACATGATTTGGGCAAAATTGATCCCCTAAACCAAATTTATGACCCAATTCATTGTATAATCTATGCAACATGTATGATTTAACTAACCCTAATTTAATAAAAAATGTAAATACAAATGCAAATGTATCCATTTTCAACCAATTGAATCTAAATTGGAATCTACAATGTGATTAAAGGGGTTAAATTAGGTCACATTTCATGACATGTTGATCATAAACCCTAATTTTATCACCTAAACATGTATAGTTTTCCTAAACCCTAATTTCATGACATATACACATGTACAAACCTATTACACTAAACCCCTAACCCTAAATCCTAATTCTATAACAAACACAACCCCTAAGTTCCCATATTTCATCATAAATGCATAAATTCATGAATGTGATTAGTGCCAATTTGTGAGCATGTTATTCACCTAGTTTTGTAAGGACCTATGATGGGATTTTGGGAAAAATTAGCTCATTTTGTCTTACATATTGAGCCTTATTATATCATATGATAGTCTTATTACTTTATAGTCTTATCAAGAGTCTTATTACATCATGTATTGGATATTTATGCATCATATTGGGGATTTATAAATCATATTGAGCCTTATTGCATCATATTGAGCCTTATTACATCATATGATAGCCTGATTCCATCATATTGGAGATTTGCTATATCGTATGATAGTCTTATCATATCATATGATAGTCTTATTACATCGTATGATAGTCTTATTACACTATATGATAGCCTTGTTACATCATATTGAGCCTTATTGCATCATATGATATCCTTATTGCAACATCTAATAGTCCTGTTACATCATATTAGGTATTTATGCATCATATTATAGTCTTATTGAGTCTTATTGCATCATATTAAAATATTATAGGGGATTTTATGCATTGAATATGAGCCTCTGTGCTTTTTTTTTATAGTATATACCTATACTTCAAAGAATGTGTACATGTTTTAGTAACGCATACACATTATAGTAACATGTACGCATTCCTTTTCTTGGGTTGCCATTCAAGAGAATATTTTTATGATTTAAAATTTAAGATAAAAAGGATTTATTATAACAAATCAATGTGTCCTATGCAAAGAAGATAATGAAACCATCTCCCATCTTCTCATTAACTGTAATTTCACATAAAAAGTGTAGAATTTATTCTTGAGGAAAATCAACATCTCATGGACACATCCAAAAACCCCAATTGAATTTGGTTGGCTTAGATCTGGCCCTTTAAAAATCCCCATCTTAAGCAATTATGGAACCTTACCCTTCCACACATTTGGTGTAGGATATGGGGAACAACATCATCTTTAAGGAGAAGAAGTGTACTAGTAAAGTGACCTCTGAAAGAACCTTCTCAGTTATTAATGATAATTACAACTCCATCAAAATAAAAAAATAAATGAACTCCTCTCTTTTTAATGGTTAGCTACACAAAACTATCAGATTGATCTATCAATCATAGGAAAACCGGACCCTAAGGAGGAAATCTGAAAGAGAACTAAATGGAATTTTGTAACTGAAGGATGGATGAAACTAAATTTTGATGGTGCATCAAAAGGAAATCTAGGAATTATAGGAGGAATCATCATAGATGTTTAAGGGAAACTAATTAGGTCCTATGTAGGATATATAGACACTAAGACTAATCACTAGGTGGAGGCTCTAGCTACCCTTTGGGGCCTCAGACTAGCTAAACAACTTAATATCCAAAAGCTAGAGGTTGAAGGATATTCCATGAACATTGCCAATTATTTAATTGGCAAACACACCCCAAGATGGACTTAAAAAAATATAGTTGATGAAGCTAAGATAATTATAAACTCTTTCCAATAGGTGCACATTCTCCACACGTACAGGGAAGGTAATAGAATTGTACATTGGTTTGCCTACAAGGGAACTAGCAATGTGGGCTTCAAAACATGGCTAGACCATGAGAACTTACCTAGAGAGGTATCAACAAGAATAACTAATGAAGTGGAAAATTATATTAATATATAGTTATATAGTTCTCTACCTCATGCCTAGGGGAGACTTTATGATTTCGTCTA
This sequence comes from Torreya grandis, assembly GCA_037957365.1. Classification (NCBI taxonomy): domain Eukaryota; kingdom Viridiplantae; phylum Streptophyta; class Pinopsida; order Cupressales; family Taxaceae; genus Torreya; species Torreya grandis. Next base: position 1,093,180 of record JARHVA010005100.1, on the reverse strand, counting down.
ATATATGGGAACCTAGACCCATGGACCTGAATTTCGATTGGGAGAAGCATCTAGAAAATGAAAAAAAATGTGTTGAGTCTCATAGTTTGCATCTCAGTAGCTTTAATGATGTTTTTAATTTGTGTTTTAGAGGAGACAGGAAAGGCTTCCCAAAGCCTTGTGTGAATAGCATAATCAATATGGGCTTACCCAATAGAATAGAACACATGATACAACTAAAGGTCATATCCAATAGTAGAGTCTGGAATGCCCTATAGGTGGGGGGTCTTGCTAGATTCATGGAAAACATTGAGGGTTTTGATAGGGATTTTTCCATTTAGTTTTCTAGAGCTTGAGAGGAAAGGGTTGTCAACATTAATGGGGTCACACTTGAAATCATTAAGGAGTTGATTACCCATGTGATGTATCTATGCATAGAATAAACCAAAAGCTACTACAATTATAGAGACCAAAAATAGGATAAAGAGGCATTTTTGGAGGAGGGTGAATAGCTTGAACATCTATACAATGGATTCAACAGGCATTCTCTTCCCAAATTGTATGTTAAGGTAGCTTTCCATCTTATTCAGTATGTTACATTATAAGGTTGATATAATGTTGTCAAGTGGTCCATGTTTAGGATGCTAAATTATTTTAGACATGGAGTAGGTTTTAATCTTCCTTTTTTCATTCTCAAATCTATGGAAAACTCCATTCAAAAATTTAAAAATGGTAGTTATAGAACCCTTAGACATGAGGGTGTTATATTCCTCATTTACAAATACTTTAAGGGCATGAATCAACTAATGCCTGATCTTACTAAAAGAAAGCAATAAAAAATGAGTGAAGGACTGGTGGACATGATAAAATTTAAGAAAATTTGGATTAAATACCTAGGTAGACCAAGTAGGGGTGTAGGTAGCAAGGCAATAGAATTTGAAAAAGAAACAACAAAGACAGGAAAGGAAAATAACAAAGAGAAAGAGGGGATTAAGAAATGTTTAAGAGGTGCTTCTAAAGGTACCAATGAGGTTATATACGACACTAAATCTAAGGATCCCAAAAATTAGTAGACCCCTCTCCACAAAAAGGGGGCAAAGAAATTGGTAATTATGGACAGCGATAGTGAAGAGAGGGAAGAGTCCAACATTAAGGACATAGCTAAGCCTTAGAGGAATACAGAGACATGGATTGAGAATTATAAGGAAAATAAACAAACTAATGATATTGAGAAAGAAGAGAAGGAACAGTCCTAGAAAGATAAAAATAAAAAATTTAACCAAATTGTGAACTTGCTCAAGAGTAGGAAGAACATTGATGTGTTGACTAAAGAAATAGAGCTACAAAAGTCTCTCATGATATGGTTCATGAGGTAAATGTCAAGTCTCAAAAATAGGATGAACATAATGCAGTAGGGAAATGAAAATTTATTGAAAGCTTGGAATGATAAAGAAGAGGATCTTCAGATTCAAAGACTTAGCTTCAGGGTAGATCTCCTTGAGCATGCCAATGAGGATCTACAAAACAAACTCAATTTCATTACAAACTATAGTAAAGATGATATGAATGAAGGTTTATAGAATATGGAAGACCTCTGAGAGTACCTCAAAGATCTATTTGACCCCAGTTATATAAGTAAGGGAAAAAAGACAAAGTGCCAATGTAGTAGTAGAACACATAACATTGACTATGAAAACATTATCAGGAAAATTGACATGAATCTTATCAACATGAAGGCATGTTGGGAAGACATTTTGATAAGTATGGAATAATCTTAGTTGTCTAGTTTTGCAAGAGTAGTTTTTAGTTGTTATCTTATTCTCTTTGTGTTGTGTCCTTTGAATCCTTTTTAGGGTTGTTTCTTTTAACCGGTTCTTCTTTGGTTTGATGTACTAGGGTTTGGGGACCCTAGCTTAAAAAAATACCCCCCTCTAACCTCAATAAAAAAAACACATATGTATTACTATAACACGTATACATTCCTTGAAGTAAAACAAAAACTTACTTTTCAACGTCTATTTTTATCTCAAATTGAGATTTTTATCCCCTCAGACATTCCCTACATATTCTCTTTGTACTTTATTTGAAATTTTTTTTTTGGACCCCATATTTTGAAGCACTTTCTTGGTTACTTTTGTCATAATGGTCTCCATTCATGTTTAAGGAATAGGAATAAGTTGAAGAACAAAGCATTGGAGTAATTAGAAGAGTTGAGAGAAAAATAAGGTACAAATGTAAGCATTTCATTCCAGACAAGATACAAATACTAACCCTAATGAGCCAAATGCCTTAGATAATGAGGCAATTGACAATAATCAATTGAAAAATTATGAAACTAAAAATAATGAATTGAATTATGATGAAATTCACAATAATGAATTGAATTATGATGAAATTTACAATAATAAATTAAATAATGTTGGAAATTCACATTCAAAGTTTAAAGTTTTTGATTTTGTTCATGAAGAGCCTATGCATGATACTTTACCCACCAATAATGAAGAAAATTTAACGGACTCAAATAATGATGAAATTAATAATGAATAAAATTTCATCAAAACATATAATGAAGTAACAAACAATGAAGAAAATTTCATGGAAACATATAATGATTTTGAAACACCCTCTAAATGGATTCCACCAATAATAACACCTCTAATAATTATGCATAGAAAAGATAAGTACTTAATTGAAGTTGATGAAAATATTTTGAAACCAATACGTAAAAAAAGGTCTGACAACATTTAAGAAGACTAGCTTAGTAAATTTGGGATAGTTTCTTTCATAGATTGGAGTATTATAGTCAAAGATGTCAATTATTTGTTTTGTTGATGAAATTGGTTAAGATGAGACCTAGAATGTACACATTAGGACTAATAACATCTAATATGGATGATTAAAATGATGAAATTATTGAAAATCTACATGATGCATATCATATTGTAGGCCTGAAATTATACAACAAAGATTATAATGTTGCCCAATGTATATTGACAACTTGTGCAGTAAGTGTTGAAATAGGGAAAAAATGATTAATTTCAAAAACAAGCCAAACACTTGATATAAATAGAAAAACATTAATGAAAGTAATTTCAAGACATGAAAGACTTAATGAACCCAATACAAAAGAGCTCTATGCATTCTCTGGTAGACTTTTATGAAAGGACAAGGATATAGCTAATGCTTTTAAAGACTTACTTACACAATTTTGGAAAGATAATATAAGAGTTTCACCCAATGCAAAAGATGTATTGAAAAGAAGAGTTAGTTCTCGTAATCGCGAACCGCATCTAAAACATTTCTTGGATATGACTCAAACATTATTGTACTCTAAGTTTTTTGAAAAATATCCACAAATTGTAATTAGTCAAAGATTTTTTGAGATGGCTAAACCTTTTCATGTAAAAATAAATCATACATGCACCACTTGTTTTTGTAGGCAACATGTTGAATTTTCAATGCACTATGATGTTTTTCACCATATTCATTGTACTTTGCATACTAACAACATTTTCTAGGAGTGTGGCATAGAAGTTTTTCTAAAATTATCTAGGGAATTTATTGCAAATATTTTTTTTGAAAGACCATATGGATAGCTCTTTTATAAGAAAGCATTTTTTAATGGAAATTACAACATTTGCAGTAGATTGCCAAAATTAAAAAATTGTATCCATGAGGAATGTACAAGTGCAATTGGATAGGAATTAGATAATTTGATCAAATACAAATATGTGACTTATCATGTAAAAGATGGTAAAAAATCTAAAATATGTGAGCTTGTTATGAAAGAGATACCTATTTCAAAATTTATGATTGAATTCATGGAGAAAATTGTTTATGAGTATGCAAGGCACACACATAGGGATAAATGGCTGGATGAACATTTCAAGCTAAGCAAGGACACATTCCCACTTGATTTTATTATTTTAGTAGTCGACTTTGCTGAAAATTACACATTAAAACCACAAATATAAGTTTAATTATAGTATTAAAACTCAACACAAGTTGTCATATTCATGCATATAACATTCATGCATGCACCTGATAGTATAGAGGAAGATTGAAAAATATTGAGTACCATTTCTATATCAGTGATGAACGATCACATTGTATAGAGTATGTGAAATGTTGTTTTTATAAGTTCTATGGATAGTTAACTTAGAGGAAGATTACTTTCAAACATCATTACATTTGGTCAAACAATTGCATATCATAATTCAAGAATACATAGATGTTTTATTAGTTGAGCAAGATACACGTTATCACTGGTGTAGAACATATTTGGAGATTCACTAAGGTTGGCCATGGAAAATGGGAGCATGACGGTGTTGGAGCATGTGTGAAAAAAGCCATTGCAAGGGAGGAGTTAAAATTTGACCATGTTGGTAATTTGATTGATGCAAAAACTGTGGTTAAATGCTGTAATGAGAACATATGTCATGGTGCTCAAGCAAATTCTATTGTTCATAGACATTTTTGGTTAATGGAGGAAAAAGACTAGGAAAACTATGAGGATTGTATGACTCTAACATGTTTAAGTGAGCTCTACTCATTTCATAACTTAAATAAATGTTCTTAGATTAGTCATACATGACACTAGGCATGCTTTTGTTCTCCATGCATGGACTCTATTTGGAATGAGTGTGATTCACAAGAGTGAGTAGATGACTAGAGTTCTAGACCTTTAATTCCAATCAACACATATCAGGTTCCACCAGCATTGCAACTTAAAAATATGACATCATCACATGACTTTGACAATATATCTGATCTAGTGTAGCTAGGTAGAAGATTAATCTTTATGTATTATTTATTCTCATTATCTATCTTCATAGTATCATTAAAAATTATTTTTTATGATGTAGGCCATGTTTTTGTAAATATTGTGGATGAGGATAATGAAGAGGGAATAAATTACTATTTATGTCAGTATGTAGATGGAAAGAAATAATTAACTTTCCCAGTCATAGATGGAGAAAACATTGATTATCCCACTAGGTTTGTGGTAGTCACTGTAAAATGGATTTGACGATATCCTATAAAAAATTTAAATATATGGTTGTTTGAAGACTTTAAAACATAGGAAGATATTGTACTATTTAAATTTAGTTCTTGCAATGAATATTTAATTACAAAAATATCATGGGAGGCCAAGAAATAGGAATCTATTAAAAGTTCATGAGTCAAACCATGAAGTTATTCTTGATACTATAAAGATTAGAGCAGATCTAAGTGGTTCATTAGATTGAAATGTGTAGGTATGTTGACTTGTAAAATGTAGATGTAATCAATTTTACCAAATATTTTTTATTTACATGCATAAATTTCATCTTTAACTACTTACTAACATTTTTTTGTAGGTTAGTGGTGCCAAATAAGCTTCCACTTTCATGTGATTAGCACCATTAGTAAAGAATTTCATGTTCTTAAAGCTAAGAGAAGGTTACTAAAAGTACTTGGAATTTTTGCACTCCTAAACAATTGCTTGTGACAAGTCTATTTCTCCTTGTAGCCTTATAAACACATAAACTTTCTTGTTTAGAATGATCTACATGGCTTCTATCTAAACCAAATGCATTAAAATTACCTCAAATGGCATTACATACCAATGTTACACACAAAACAAACACACTTTTCATTGATTTGCATATTTTCATTGGTATGACATTCTTAAAAAGTAGTGAAAATACACTTGTGGGTGGAATTGGATGTCATATTAATTTGAGCACATGTAAATTACCCATAAATACATGCTCAAAGTGATGGATTTGCACCTGCAAGTCCCGAAGGCAAAAATGCTACTTGGAGGTCAACAAGTTGTCTCTTCACTGCCAAAAATTTGCATTTTAGGACCCATTATTGTAACTTCTACCATGGATTGCTCTTGAGGTGATTTAGACTAGATTTAGGGTGTAATTATAGGGATTTCCCATGCACAAGGGGGATCTTATGGTTCATATATATGACTTATATTTTTGGTTTTATGCTTGCCTAAAGTTAGGTTAAAAATTAGCATCTTTCTTGTATTGGGAAGGGCATTCTTGAGCCTAGAATGGGTGTTGGATTTAGCGATCAGACTAGATGCGAAGCCAAGAACTTGGTCTTATATGTTTTCCACCCCTCTGAATGTGTCGGTAGTGCCATTTTTTAGCCAACAAGCATAAAAATTGAGCTCTTGGAACAGTACTAAAAATGCACTTGCAAGTGGAATTGGATGTCATATTCGTTAGATCATGTGTAATTTTATTATATATATGTTCTTAAAGTGGTTTATTTTCACCTGTCGGACTCGAAAGTAAAATTGCTAGTTGGAAGTCAACAAGTTGTCTCTTCACTACCAAAAAGTTACATTTTAGGACCTGTTACTACAACTTATACCATAGATTGCTCTTATAGGTGCTTTAAACTATATTAGGTTTCAATTAGAGGTATTTATCATGCATATAAAGGATCTTATGATTCATCCATATGACTTACAATTTTGGTTTTATGCATGCTTAAATTTAGGCTAAAAATCAGCATCTTTCTTGTATTGAGAAGGGCGTTCCTGAGCCCAAAATGGGTAATGGATTTGTTGATCGAGCCAGATGAGAGCCCAATAACTTAGTCTTGGACATTATCCACCCCTATATATGTGTTGGCAGTGCCAGTTTTTAGCCAACAAGCACCATAAATGGAGTTTCTAAATCGTAACCTCAACTTTGACAATATTTATTATCAGTGTTTTTGTGCTTTGAAACAGTACTAAAAATGCACTTACAGGTGGAATTAGATGTCATTGTTATTATATTATGTGTAGTTTTCATGGATTTTGTGGATTTTTACCTGTTGATCCTAGCGGCAAAATTGCTAGTTGGAGGTCAATAAGTTGTCTCTTCACTGCCAAAAAGTTGCATTTTAAGACCTATTACTACAACCTATACCATGGATTGCTCTTAAAGGTACTTCAAAATAGATTAAAGATGAAATTATAGGGATTTCACATACACATTAATGATCTTATGGTTCATCCATACAACTTATAGTTTTGGTTTTATGCATGCCTGAAGTTAGGCTAAAAATTAGCATCTTTCTTGTATTGGGAAGGGCATTCCTGAGCTCATAATGGGTTGTGGGTTTGTTGACCGGACCATAAGAGAGGCCAATAACTTCATCCTAGATGTTATCCACACATCTAGACGTGTTTTTAGTGCCAATTTTCAACCAATAAATACCAAAAATGGAGTTATCAGATCGTAGCTTTAACTTTGACAATAATTGTTATTAGTGTTTTTGTGCTCTAGAATAGTACTAAAAATGCACTTACGGGTGGAATTGGATGTCATGGTCATTGGATAACATGTAATTTTCATATATATATATATATATGTTATTGAAGTGGTGTATTTTCACTTGCCGGTCCCATAGGCAAAATTGCTAGTTGGAGGTCAACAAGTTATCTCTTCACTACCAAAAAGTTGTATTTTAGGACCCATTATTGTAACTTCTACCATAGATTAATCTTAGATGTGATTAATACTATATTTAAGGTGAAATTATAGGTATTTATCATGCACATGAGAGATCTTATGGCTCATCTATATGACTTACAGCTTTAGTTTTATGCATATTTGAAGTTAGGCTAAAAATCATCTTTCTTGTATTGGGAAGGGCATTCTTGAGCCTGGAATGTGTGGTGGGTTTGTCAACTGGGATAGATGGGAGGCCAAAAACATGGTCCTAGACATTATATTCCCCTCTAGATGTGTTGATAGTTCCATTTTTCTAGTTAGAGGCCATTAAGAATCCAAAAGGTCTAATAGGCCTAATAGTCCAAATGAACCATATACACATGGCTAAAAGCTAGTGCCATTAGAATTGGGTTTCAAGACATTTGAAAGGTTTGTTTCAAGCTTTTAAAATTTTTACAAGGGTCAAAAATCTATAAATGGTCTCATATTTTTAATAGATTTCATAGACTGGTCAAACCAAGGAGAAATGTCAAAAAAAAGGGGCTACAAGCCTTAGAAACCCAAGATGAGCCTTGTATGTGAAATGGGATGTTGGAGTGAGTTGGATAACTTTAAATGGGTTAATTAAAGTGTAATTAGGTCACCTCAAACCATCCATGATAAAATTTTGAGCTCTTGAAACCTAGGTCACTATTTGGCCTTTGAGACCTAAGTGAATTGCCTAGTGGAAAACTAGTGAAAGGGTTATATGGTAAATAGAGTTCAATGATTTGGATATTCATGGAAACCCAATAATAGGATTATTTTTCCACCTAATGGATATGTATATAAATATTAAACAAGGACCTATATTCAATAAGGCATAGCAAGGCTTTGAGGTGTTTTCAAAGGGTGTGGATCATTTTAGGAGCTTATTGAAGTTATCAAAGAGACCATCATGTTATAGAAGAATCAAAGACACCTCTTAGGTTTCAAAAGCTTTCCAAACATCCTCATGCATTACCCTAGTCTATACATCACCTCAATACAACCAAGGATAAATCAAACACCTAATGGGGACTCTATCATCTAAAATAAATATAGTTGGTTTTCGAAGGGTTGATAGTATCAAGAAAGATTAAATGAAGGTTGCCATGTCAATGATGGTGTTTCATTGAGATTCCATGAGAATTAAAGATTATTGGGATCTTGGATCATCTAAAAAATGTTCCTAAACACCTAATGCTTTAGTCACAGTCAAAGGCTTCTACCTACAGTCCATCCTTTAGGTTAGTGTGCATAGATAGGACAGTGGGTCATCTTGACTAATTCCATGGTGGGATGGTGATGTTCAAGGTGAGAGGTGGGATTATAAAAAGTCAAGAATTATATGAGAGGTTTAAAAAAAACACCTAAATTCATTCCATCAAATCATGCACCTACAGCTAGGGAAACACAGTCATGAAGTCAAGATTGTCAATGGTGAAGTTTTTTGGCCAAAACAAGATTTTGAAAATGTGTACCTATAGCCATCATAGGGATTGAGGTCTATATTCAAGTAAATATGGGTTGAGATTAAAATTATTTATTAAAGGAGTGTTATGTATATGACTATGTTTCTTGGAAACCCTAAGAAATGAACCCTAGAGATCATGATAAGGTATTCAACTCAATGTTATAGCCAACATTAAGGCTCAAATACTCACCTACAAGTTTTATAGATACAGGCTTATTTTTAAAAAAAGGGGAAATGATGAAATAAATGGTTATATATTTGGAGTTTCATAATGAAATTTGCCATCATGAATATCATGAAACATGGAAGGACCAATGCAAGGAGGAAGGTTATCCAAGGGAATCTATACTCATGGAACTCTTAGCATTGACACACAGTCATAAAAATATAGTCATCTTTTAGGACTGAATCATGTAGTTTGAGGGTTAGTGAAATCCAATGCAAATAATTTATTAAGGGATAATGATTTCATTATATCTTAATGAAGGTAAGGTGAAGAGGGTCTATAATTCAATGACACACTCATTTGATGAAAGTCATCAAGGATCAAGATGCTTAGCACAATCATATGCTTGCAAGTGTGGACTCAAGTTTCTCTCAAGTCAATAATTACATATGTCAACACATTAATCCATATTTAAATGTAAATTAACAATATCTTAAGCTTCTCAAGAAAACTAAAGCAATGCTTGAACATGAAGATGTAGTACAGGCCTTTGTACGGAAGTTGATTGTGTGAGGCACAAATGCCTTGCTAAGTGGTCAATACATATTAGAGGAAGGTTGAAGGGTGGTTTTCAGTGAATTAAATGGGTGTTAAATATACCAAACACTCCCTTTTATCATATCATAAAGCTCTAATTATTATTGACATACAGTCATATAAGGTCTTTTAAGAAGGTACAAGTTGACATGGAAGATTGTAAGATAGAAAATGAAGGGTGGAATCATGTAAGGAGAGGTTCCATGATATTTTATAGGAAAAATGATCATGATAAGACACAAACCAAGTCAAAATAGGATGAATACTCATTTGTTAAATTTGACCAAACAAACACGTGTCACTAGCTTTTGCCAAAATGGGCCTACAGGCCAAAATATGTATGTTCTAATAATGAAATTTGGTGGAGAGGATCAATATGAAATAATAAACCCATTAAATATCATGTTCAGGATTTTTATAATGTGAAATATTTATTTTTTAGTATAGTCAACCCTATGTCAAATCACGATCAATATTGGAGCCTACCTCAGAGAAATTGGTCAGTTTTAGGAATCTATAGGTTAAGTAAAAACACAAAATTGGTTAAGAATGGTCTCCATGACCTTAAAAAACATCCCATTCCATCATAAATGTATTATACATAGTGTGATTTCCCTTTATTTTGACACAATCCTCTTGTAGTCAAGAAGATAGCCATTGGAGACCAAATGAAGTTTTATCAGATTTAGATGCCAAGAAGTAGTTTAGGCCTTAGAGAGGTCTTAAAATAATATAATATGATGTTTTAAACCTATATTTTCCTATTGAAGTTATAAAATTTAGGGTTTTCATGCAAAAGTTTGAAGAAAGACAAGTTTTGGCATGAAGGAAGCATGTAGGCAACTCAAGGTAAATTATGGTAAAAAGGGTCTACTACACAAAGTACATATCCAAAAGATATGAAAGCTAGTAAGATTTGTCCTCATGACCTAACATACCTATCCATAATATTGGTAAGGTTATATGATAAGTGTATGTGCTCATTGTTTTTTCATAGTCCCCTCCATGTCTCATAATGGTCATTATTCATGCAGGCATACTTTCTGATGTTTTAAGGTGTGTTTGAGGGTTCCAAGATTAGGGAAGTATTTGAAAAGTATGGTAAGATGGTTTTAAAACTATTAAACACCTTTAAAGGGTGTTCACACTCCACACTATTTTAATCCCCATAGGTAAGCTCAAATCCCCATAGGCAGTCTCAAAGGCATAAAGGCAAACTAGATTTTTTTATCATTGGAAAGGTGTTATGAGATGTTTTAGGTGTCATTAGGATGTTTTCAAGCAAATAAGATAAATAGGAAGGTCAAATTGGTCCTTTGGAGAGTATGTACTGAATATTAATCCTCAAAATTCATGCAGATGTATTGAGTATGTATTAAAGATGAATCCTTTGGAGAGTATGTGGATAAGAACCCTCAAAAGTTAGTGAACATCTCTTACAAGAATAATTTCATGAAACAAGACACAGGCCTATATAATCAAGACCCTTGTTTACAATCAATTGGTGAGTTACAAGAATTTTGAAAGCTCAAAAGGATAAGAGACTATGATGATATTGATTTTTAGTATGCTTGGAAAGTGCAGCAATGTTTTATGATGCCCTTAGTGAAGTTTGGAAGACCCTTGAAGTGACATAGTTCAAATATACCCTACACAGTCTACAAAGGAATGCATATTCTAACATAAATAAAGCTAGACCACTAGAATAAAGGGTTGATAATAGCTTTCCAATTATTAGATGAGTTAGGTAGGGTAAAAATATACTTGGTCCTTTGCAATTTGTGGGTCTCAAGATATGGAATTCTTTAAGCCCTTGGGTTTGTATAGCACCTGGGAAACCCTAGATTAGAGTTTGGGCATTTCCAAGATATTTAACAATGGTAATTTAATCTAATTTTGTAATATTATTCCCCTATACATGTACAATGTGAATTAAAATATTTTAACCTAAGATTGTATGGTTGTGTATGGATTTTAGGACTGAGGGTTTGGATTAGGGCTAATTAAGCTTAAATGAGGGTAGGCTAATGAAAGAAGTGATAGTTAGATGTGGATTTGGGATATTAAATTTTACATGGACATGTGAAAGGATAGAGGGTACCTATAAATTACCTTATAAACTCTTGATCAATCATAACTTTTCCATATAAGGAAAAATACATTAAAAAAGGTTATAGGCCTTAAAAGAGCATTGTGTCCATAAGGTGTGGAATGAGAGTAAAAGATTATTTAATTATTTGAATGGGGTTATAATAGGTATTTTATGATCATCTAAGACCATATGTGATAACACGTTGAGCTCTTGAAACATAGACCAATATTTGGTCCTTGAGACCCAAAGAAGGTGCCTAGTAAGAAACTGGAAAGAGATTGAAAGGAAGTTTGTGAATGAGATGAATGGAATGAGGTAAAGGATGAGTTTTGAATGTATGGAAAGATTTAAATACCATAAATTAGGTACTACTAAGATTACAAGGAAGAAGTACTAGGTGTAAGACGCTATTAAGCCCAAAGACTCAAAAGAGGAGTTAGCTTATGAAAGAAGATTCAAATTAAACCATAGCAAGTGAATGTGATCAGTTCGGTTTAAACTAGATAATTATGTTTTTGTACACTTATCCATATCTCTACATAAACATACAAACATAATTCAAATGCAATCATTGATATTCTAACAACTACCAATCTAAGACTAATTCAATCACCACTATGGGATTCGATTAATGAAAAGATAGATTTAACACCCCTTATTATTGTATTTGCATCCTTATAGAAAAAAACCTTATTAATAACAATAAATGTCAATATTTCTAACTTTAGGCTCTCTCATACCAATATTATTTGTAACATTATCCTAACAAGGTATTCTCAATCTCATAACATTTGTAATCCTTAAGAATACTTCAAAACCAATCATTCAAAATATTCTAAACACAAGTGATAAAAAAAGACTTACTTCATTGTTTTTCATAAATAATCATTTACAAAATAATAATTCCATGTATGAATTCCATATATAGGTTTACAATGTCAATAATACATGAATTTCCATATAAGCATATAAAAAATTACATCGTGTCTAACAACATAGTATCTAATGTTGGGTGAATACATCATATACGCATGTAAAATGCCAAAAATGCATACATTACCATATAAGCATACAAAAAAGTACATCATCTATAACATCCTAATCATCAAATAGTCTCCCTCTCTTTGCCTTCTTCGAAGAATACTCTCCCTGGGATGCCTTGCTTGTAGATGGAGATATCCTGAATGCATTGGATTGATCAAAATTTTAACTACGGGTACTTCAAAAGTTCAACTCCAGGTACTATGCTCATGGCTCATTTTTAGCTAAACCTATTCAAATACAAAAATTATTATAAAATTACAAGTATACATAAAACCAAGTTAAGAAATGCATTTTAAACTATACTAAAAAAATCATTTAAACATGCACTTACCACAATCTCATGATCCTTCTCAATTTCTCATTGATGATGGACTAGGTCAGTGTCAAGTTTAGCTACATGAGCAGGCATGTCAAATGATAAAAAAAACATTAGGAGCTACCATAGTAATTTTCTGAATTAGACTATCAAATGTCATATGACAACCCTGCATACAAAATATATTCATGCATATAAGTTATGTTTGCCCAAGTATATAGTAAAATTATTAAAATAAAAGTACTAAATTATAATTCAAAATTACTAGTGAATATACATATCTTAGTGAGTGCCCGTGTAGATGAATTTATAGTAGCAATGTCTAAGTTTGTCTTGACTAACAATGATGGAGGAGTGTCCACCCTAGTCATCAACTGAACAAACAACTTAATAATTAATAACTTGGGCAATTCATTGATTAAACAAGTTGCTAAAAAACTTAGTCTTGCATAAGATATGAAAAATCTAATGAAGTCATGGGAAGCATGAATGTGATAAGTGGATATTTGCAACATGTGACTTGTACCACCACACTAAAGGCAAGAAATGTCAGTTTCATGAGGGAGAATGACAAGACAATGAGGGAAGAATTATGAGTCAATTTTGTCAAATTGAGTCATTGAATGCAAATTAGGTGTTGAAACATCCTTGATACACCTATATACACTGGTTTGGATGCTTGTATAGCTTTTTTGAGGTGTATTTTGGATTTTGACCTGATTAAGGTCATTAGGCCAAATTACCTTAAGGTAGTGACTTGGTATAGTTGAGGACAGTCCTATGAGCTATGGTGTCTAAATTGATTTGTTTTGAAATTTTGATCATGCTAACACCTTGAATACTTACAGACATTCATTACTTTTTATTCTAATTGAGTATTGGTGTGATCAAAAAGCCCTTAGAAACAATCATCATGATAAGACAAGTAACCTATATAGGTGTTTGTTGAGAAGTTTGGAAACTAAGTTTTAATCAAGTTAAGATACCTAGAGTGATAGGTTGATTTTATGGGTGACATATATACAAGCCTTTTAAGAGTGTCTAGAACCTTATAAAATCGGTCTTATCAAAATCTAAAGAAACATATAAAAAATAGAACTAAATATTGTAGAGATAAGAGTGAGTGGACAACCTTCTTTACAAGTGTGTGATTTTGGTTTCCCCATAGGTGACATTAAGTCAACTATATATCCTTAAATTACCCTCCAATTTTATAAGGGATGATCTATATATATACAGTGCAAGTAGGTTGAGGTCAATGAAGGGTGATATAGTCTTGTCGACACTATATATCCATTTTTGGGGGACTTTCCTAATGAAAGGTGGTATTGTCTTATAGAATAGGCATGTCACTCAAGTGATGAAAGTGCATGGATATAGATAGGCCCTTTCCCACAACTAGATATAGTGGGTATTTGGGCACCCTATGTAGGTGGTGGTAACAAACTACTCAACCCCATCTATCTATATGGGGTTGAGGTCACCTATTTGTATATGGTCATAAGGCATATGCCATAAACATATAGGCTATAGTTTATAGTCAACGCTCTCCTAAAAAACCAATGGGATCTAATGGCCTACTCTATATAGCTCTATTAATATAGAGAGGCATACTAGCTCTTATCAAATGGGCTAAAATGACTATCCCCAATTAGGATTAAGAGCCTATCAATCCAAACCAACTATTTTTTATTGACGGTCTATGAAACACAAGAAGAAATAACATTGGCAAAGTTGTATCAAATAAATTCTAATTAAATATAAAGACTGTGAATATTATAGGAGTGAGATAGATAGGGGATAGATCAACCCATTATTCCCCATCAGGATTAAGGGTTTATCTTCAAGTGGGATTGACCTGCCTCTCTATATAAACAAATATTTAGAATTTGGTTGGAAATTGGAATTGACTAGGTATAATGGGATCAAGAGGTTATGCCATCTAAATTTATAACTCCATAGATAGAGATGAAATTGTTATGCTCGACTGGAATAGATGGGAATTGAATTTCTAGCTATGACCATTTTGGATATCGATCATAGAGATTGAACCACTATATGTGATTAGGATAACAAGGAATCAAGTGGTTGGTTATGAGGCTAGTATTTAAAAGAAAAGAGTGGTGTACATATTGATGAGGACACGCTATGCTCAATTGGGAAATTTATAGAAATATATTGTACCAAATAACTTTTATCAAATGAATTCTCTTTATATATACATATACATCCAATCCTACTAATTGGGATTGACCCGCTATGGGAACTACATATAATGGAATATCAAACAAATCTTCAACTTGCTATTTTGGTTATTTAAAATATAGTTTGAAAGTTGAAATAAAATTAAAAAAAAGTTGAGATGGAGGATGAGTTTCTAACACTACACCAATCCATGTTAATACATCCAACAATAAAAAGTCCAACAAAATTATATTAGGTATTTTATATTTTCTTACACAAAATATACCAATGATTCAATTAAGGTTTATGAATGTACATCTAGATTACATAAGATTCACTTGAAATTTTACCTCTGTAAATGTATATGGTATCGTACTGACATGGATAGATGTAGTAGGGGTTGGCCCACTACCTAGCTCAATAAATTAAAATTGTGATGTCGAAGGTAACATCTCCTCCTGGAATACAAAAAAAAAACATATATGTTATTCATTTTAAATGTCTAAATTAATTTTCACCTTTTTAATTTGCAAATATAACTTAAAATTTTAACATGAAATTTATATAAAATATACCTACATGTGTGTAAAGACTCCCAACATATCCAAACCAAATGTGTGTGCCACAAACTCATCATTCAAGACCATATCCTCCAAGCCCCCTATAGTGCCACCATCATCATCTAAAGGTCTAGTACATGGGTGGGCTCAGGTATGACCACTAGATGGAGTATCTTGAGCATTTGTCTCTAAAATCCTACTCATGTGATGAATAAGTGTATTAGTAAGAGCACTAAGCACATGAAAAGTGCCTATCTTTATAACCTCCTTCATCATAGAGGGATTCTCTAGATGAAGTGTATTTTGGGTAGGATCCTTGTAGGCTAATTAGATACATGATGTGTACCTGGTCGATCCTACATGGAGCCTTTCCCTCAACCCTGAAACTCACCATATTGAAAATAGTTTAGAATTTCATTGAGGATGAACTCATAATAGAGTTTCCTTAAAAAGTAAAAAGGGACCTCATGGTTATTACAAGGTGGATAGTCAAACACCATCCACCATTGCTCCTAAAAATTAACTTCAATCAAATTATGTTGGCATCAATGGATTGGGAAATGTTTAGTCATTATTAGAAATGGGGAATTGGTTGTTAGGTCAATAAATAAGGCATAAATTTATTCCTTTATTATTTATTTCTTCTTCACCTCATATGCTGATAACTTGTTAGCATAGTAAGCCCTATAATTATCCCTATATGACCTTCATCTATCAATTTGACATGTTATCAAGTCAACTTAACCTAATACTAACTCTATGGTATTGTCCAAATAGGTGTGGTGGGTGTTTGTGTAATTTGGATCCCTCATTCTCCTAATTATCTGCACAATTTCAATTTTGTTCTCCATTATGTGAGGAGATATATCCTCTTGAGTGCCTAGGGGATCTAGTGGAGCTATAAGAGGGTTAGGTAGAGGGTTAGGATGGTTAGGCAAAGGGTTATGAGGGTTGCATGAAGAGTTAGGTGTAGGATTAGGTATAGGATTAGGCAAAGCATGCTGGTCTATTAGAGAAAAATTACAAATCAAACTATGCAAAACATTCACAAAAAAATCAAAAAAAATTATTTAATCTACAAAACTTACCTCCTCTTTGAAATGACATCATCGATCTCACGATTGAGGGAACAAAAGTAATAATTTCCATGTGATCTACAGGTTAAAACATTAGTTGGAGGGTAACTAGAGGGAAAAACACAAACAACAAGGAGCAAAATGCAAACACAAAGGAGCAAAAGTGAAATGAGGAATTTGGGTTTTTTTGTTTTAATGTTCAAGTAACATGTAAGCATTACTTTTAGTTATAGGAACACGTACGTATTCATATAACATGTATGCTTTTTGATTGCTAAAGGAACACATACGCATTCCTTATTTAAAAAATGCGTACGCATTATGGCTTGGGTATCACCGAGCCATCATGTGTATGCATTATGACCATAATATGTACGCATTATGTAATAACATGTATGCATTATTGGTTATGTCCACATAATTATCCCCCAAATTCAAGCACATATCCATGGCCAAAGGAATAATGGATTCATGTTAGGTTTAGTAGTATATTTTATCTTATCTTTGATTTAGTGGTCTAAACAAGGTAAAACTTGAGAGTAATTTGGATTGTATAATCTATATATGAATTAATCAATTATAAATGTAACTAACCAACTATGATATATGTATTGCACTTGATATAAATATAAATGACAAAAATGATAGGGTACTTGTTTTAGTTTTATTCTGGTCTATGACAGTATCAAGTTGTCAACAGTGGCGTTAAATGGGTTTTTACTCTCTCGGATGTGGAAACTAATTATTTGAGTTTGTTGGGATGAATTTGTTAATGTTTAAATGCCTATGGCAATTATATATGTCTACGTTCTATTGAAATTTTCCCAGTGAGATGTGTCAAATTTTTTAGACATAAATCATTTTGCCTACCTGTAGATAAGTATTTTGTGTGATATATTAAAGGCTGGGAAAATGTGTAGGTTTAGATTCATCTCCCTTCACCTTGAAACCATAGCTTCACTTTCACTATTTATTTTTCCAATAAAATTGAATACAAATGATGCGTTGAGCTGAACTCAACCACCTGCCCCACCTAAGTGACTAATTACTACCTTCATTCCAACATCCCAAAGAGGTCTCAAACCACATGTAGTTCTTCCTATTAATTATGTGTGTTTTCAATAAGTGTAATATTAGCATGTTGTGCAATCTTATGTGTGAATTTTGACACTTCATAAATTATGATTTTGAACTTGAAATAGTATTCAAACTTGGTTTGGAATTATTACTTTGAGAAGCTTATATATTTGGATGATTTAGGGTAGTGCCTCAATGATGTGTAGAGGTTTTGCAGTGATAGATAGATGTTTTATTGATAAGTTCTAGATAGGAATAGACTTAGGCTTGATGTGCTTATATACATAACTCTTTGGGTAATATCCCTATAAAACAACATGTGAAATGTGTCATCTAGCCCAAAATAAGAGTTTGAATTTGGGATAATAACTATCGAAGAGTGCACATATAAGTCCTACTAAGGCAGAAAACTCTAGTAATTAGATTCATTTGAATATGGCCAAAAGCATTTAGGAGATAAGATATAGTGATTTGAGATAAGGTGATAGTCTAACTAAGATGATAATTTATTCAAGTAGAGACTACAGAAAACATGTTTATGAATAAAGAAAAATTTGGAAAGTCAGTCGTATTGATAATTAACTGGCTAGGAGAGAGTATGAGTAAGAGTTATTTGCATACACATAAGTCATGCATATTAAGGTTTGGTCAAAATTGATATTAACAACTATTTAATACCAAATTTGAGTGTCTAAATATTGTTGCCTATATTATTTGAATCATGAAAATGGAATAAAATGCTTGGTGTGCAGTAAACACACCAATATTCACTCCCCTCTTAGATATAGCTACCCATTTAGTCAATACCCTTATATTTCTTAATTTAAGTAGACTTTGTGATCCTTTCTCAGTATTATAAATTAATCTTTTAAATACCCCCAATTGAATTTAAAGTGATAAAATGCTAGAACCACACCTTAAAAAGATTTTATGATAAGATTTCATATATAAATTGGTCTAATACATTCTTATTAAAAATTATTCATCATATTGTGGAAACAATTATCATCTTGAATGTCCATATTAGAAACCATAAATGGTTATTATTAGTTACTTTATATTTCTGAATCCATTAAGATCTTGGAACCTAAAATATATGTTACTCATGCTTTGGCCTTGGCAAAATATTTTGGATCAAAACATGAGGAACCTCCATTGGAAGCTTTGAGAATATGAAATTATACAAGCCCTCTTCATTTCTAAACTCTTATTATCTTTTACTTTTAAAAGAGGAGATATGTGTGTTGATGTGTGTTGATACCTTAGTCTTCACTAGTATAATTATTCTTAAATATGATACTTAATGTAATTGTTATCATGTTAAGTCAAGGGAAAATGTGTGTGTCTTGCTCTATTGCACCTGACTTCTTTGTGGACTCGATAATGCATTGACTTATTGCCCAATTCTACACATAATAAGAAAAGGAAACATTATTTTATTTATTTTTTTATGTTAAAAAAGTGATTGTGGGGTACAGTATCCCTAAATAATTACCTACATAAAAAAGTGATTGCATTTCTTTCTAAAATTGTTGTTGTGTTCAACGATATTGAATTTAGGAGGGCATGTTCACCTTATTTTAATATTATCTAAGATTTTTTAATATAAATTATGAGATCTATTAGGAAAATGAATTAGTGTTTACATATTTGAATAATTATATTAGTATGTGTGACATATAATTGTATATGTGGAATGATTTGTGAGAACAAATCACGTACTTAATCTCTAGAGAAATATTAGGAGTTGAGAGATATTTTTGAGATAAGAGAAATATGTAGAACAATATAAGGGATTTCTAAGTGAGGTCTATTTCCTTATATGTAGGAGAAGCCAAAGCCTATATATATAATAGATTTGAAATAATATAAAATGTTCTAAAGTTTGTTGAATGAATTGAAGATCTCGTATAAAGAATTCATAGTATAATATTTTAATGTGCATATGTATCTTTCTCTATTATTGTGTGTGTTTAATTTTAATAATCTAAACTATATTTGTTATCTAGTATCAGAGTGGGATAGCCTTGAGATATAAGATCCTATAGATATCTAATTGGTATTCAAAATGAGATTTTATTAGAAGGGAGACATTTCAAATGAGGCACCTGAGTAGTGGCTTTAGCGTGTGTAAGTTGCATCATCATATCTACCTAATCAATTTTATGTAGTGATTTTTAGGATATAGATTTCTAAGCATTTTATTAATTAGTTCATGTATCAGATATAGAGTGACATCTTGGTAAGAATAGATCAATGACATTCAAATCTTGCAATTCCATCTATACTCTGTAGATACATGCATCTATGCCTTTACCTGGTGCTAGAATAACTTTCAATATATTTGCATCTTATTAAACTAATGTGCATCACCATTTTTTTTGCATGGTTTAGTTCTACCATATTATTTTCCCTCTACTTCTTCACTGACTAGTTTAGCAAAATAATCCACATACATCATTGCATTCTGGTCTACTCTTGACAACATCAATCCAAGTATCCTTGTATTCTCTACGACATCATATTATTATTATATTTTCAAGGGGTATCATTAATGTAAGTGGTTTACAGTTACATCTACACTAGTATTTACACCTCCAAGTGGACTCCTTGCATCATCAAGACCACCATGTCATTTCCAAGTGCCTCCACCAAGTGTTCAGATAGAATTCATACTTGTAGGATCAAAGCCTATACCATTTCACATATGTTGGCTTGTGGATTATAGTTATATCAAAGTCGTATGCATCATATTCATGGTTCAATGTTCCTAAGCTCAAGATTGAATTGTTGGTGAAACCCATGATTTGTGAGTTGATAAATAACTATGGCATTTTTTATAATTCGTAATAAGAGAGAATATTTGGGTATTATTTTGTCGATTGTTATCTAGAGTTTTGTCAATCAAAGTATTGGTGTAATGTCTATGGTTAGTGTTTTTTAGAGCATTTAATTTGAGTTTAGTCGATATTTATTATTTGTAGTTTGTCAAACTCAAAGTCTCTAGTTTGTCTACTATTAGTTGTTCATAGTTATAGTGAGTCTTTGTTTATCATATGATTATAGTTTAGTTTAGGTTTCATTCCATTTATTATATTTAATTCTTAGTTGTTAGCTAAAGTCTATAGCTTTAAGTTTTTTTTTTAATAGAGTTTATTTTAGAGCCTTAATTTATTGTTATTGTTTATCAGTTTTATTTATGATAATAGCGTTTGTCTAAATTAGAAATTAGAGTTAAGTTTTTCTAGTGTCTAGAGTCGATATTTATAGTCATTTAGGTCAAATAGAATTTTTGTATATTGTTAAAAGTATTTAAAAAATATTTTATAAATATATTATCGGGGTAATTAACATTAATTTTTATAAGTGTGTTAAATTTGTGGGGGGATTTATCCTCAAAAATTCCATACACATGAGCCTAAAAAACAAATTTACTAAGTAGTTAGAAAACATACAGGAGAATGGAGCCAAGAGAGGATGGAGGCAATGGAGGAAGGAAGACAAATTATGTCTTTTTGTCAGTCACCAACAATAGGGTCATGCATATGATTTGGTGAATTTTAGTGTGTGTCTATTTTTAATTGTGGTACATTAGTGCATAAGAACATATGAAACATTTCTAGTTATGTGATGTAATAGGAAAGCATAATTTCTTTGTATGTTACTCTTATGTAGGAAAATGATGAGAGTTGATAAAGTATTGTAGCATCATGATATTTAGGTTGTTGGTGATCCTTGTAAAACCATCATTTGGTAGTATAGTTATTGGTAAGCCACTTAGAAAACCATCATATGGTATTATGGTTGTTGGTTAACCACATATAAAACCATCCTATTTGATTTGAAGTTGTTGGTCAATCCTAGTCAAAACCATTCTGTTTGATTTGAGGTTTTTGGTCAATCTTAGTCAAAACCATCATGTTTTAGTTGTTGGTAACCTATTTATAAAATGATCCAAATCTTGAGCTTGTAGAGGCAACACATTGCAGTACAAGATAATGTTTTCCACATGTTCACACTAAGGGGGGAATGTTAGGAATATGGGTTAGTGCTCAATTGTTTGAGCAGTTATGTTAGTATGTGTGAAATACAATTGTATGTGGTTGAGTGATTTGTGAGAACAAATCATGCAGTTTATCTCTAGAGAGATATTAGGAGTTTAGTGAGATATTCTTGGGATAAGAGAAATATGTGGTGAAATATAGGGGATTTCTAGGTGAGGTCTATCTCCTTGTATGTAGGATAAGCCAAATCCTATAAATGTAATAGCTCTCAAATAATAAAATGTCCTTAATGTATTTAGTGTGCCGAATGAATTTCATATCTTGTATGAATTATTGTTTAGAAAATAAGAATTCATAGTATAATTTTTTAGTCTGCATTCATGTCTTTTATGAAACTCTATTACTATGTGTGTTTATTTTTAATAATGTAAACTAGATTTATCATGATCTAATTTAAATATTTGAGATTGTCCTTAACAAATATAATGGTTATTTATATAGTTATAATTTTGGTACGAGTTCTAGTTGGTTTTAGCCTAAGGTTCTACTTGTTATGAAAGTTATTCATCGTAAAAATGGCCTAAGAATGAAAGGACATTACTTTGTAGGAGAATATATAGACTTATTTTTAAGATTTTGATGGTTGGGCTAATGTATTTAGAATGATCAAATATGTGTGTTATACATGCGTTGAATACTCTTCTTTATATGAGTAATTGTTGTAAGGGATATTATTGATTATGTTGCAAGTTGTAATAGGTTATGAAGTTAAATATGAATATTTTAACTCTACATTGTTGCTATTGGATAATGACTCTTTTATTATATCTCTTCTAGATATCATATACTTGTATATCCTTATTGTGACTCCTTTGGTTGATTGTAACATCATTAAGCTTATATAATTGATACATTCAATCTTTTTCTTGGTAATTTTATTGAGAAGTATAATATACAATTATATTTATTGGACTATATCCAAGAATAAAAGTAAGTATTTATAGTGCTACGGGTATCAAGAATTGTTATTTATATTCATTTCTTGTTTGATTTTATTGACTTATAGGTCATGTTTGATAATTATGGCAACTTAAAGAACTTAGGGGAATAATGTAAAGCTTAACAACTATTATGTATACTTGTTCATTGACTATAATTTTAATTATGTTCTTCATTATGAAATGACTAACTCTTCACTTGTGTGTTGAATATGAATAAATTATTAAATTTGTATTCACTTATGTGACCATTATATGAATAATAATGAATTTGAAAACCTAATTTTGATTTCAGACTCTTTTAGACTTTATGTCAATCCTCAATAGGGTGAATGGATGATGTTGTTTCATATGGGAGGTATGGTACACCTATGTGATGTGTTAACATTTAAGAACTTTATTGATGCTTTATTTTTTACTTTTTTTCTTCTGTGGGTTGCTAAATTTTTTTGGGAAATCGGAAGATGATGATGTTTTATGCATGTGGTATGGGAAACATGTGTGATGTATGATCATTTTCATAATTTTAAGATGTTTCCCTCATGTTGAGTCATGATTTTTTATCTAGATATTAATTCATTGTAAATTACTATTATAATATTGGTTGGGTAATGTGGACTTAGGAATGTGGACACAATGTGGGTTGTGAAAATCCCTAGTTTCACCTTGAATCTGTAATTGGGAACATATTACTATGGATGTCACAAGGTGGACTCATTAATCCCTATGTTTATGGCCATAAACAAATATGCTTAGTATGTATTAGGAATGTCTTATTTTTTGTTTTAGTTCACTATTAAGACTTGCAGTATGCTACACGGAACTCGCTGCAATATGACATGTCTACACATTATTTTCTTCCTTGTTGATGGTTTTGTATCTACCTTTCTCTTGAAGGGTATGGTGACTCTACTATTGAGAGGTTTATGGGGGACCTAAAAGGATCTATGGTTAGAGGTTAAGCCTCCACTGATGTTCTCCCTCTTCTTACATAGTTCTTATAGAATAATGGAATATTCTCCATTTACATGGATTACACTTTGAAGACTTAATATTTTATATGACTGCCATGGGTAGAAAAATTATTGAATTATTATTTGGAAAAGATGTAATCTTCTATAATGTAATTAATGATGAAATGTAATACAATGAAAGAGAGTAATGATGTGTGTAAATATTTTGAGCTAGATTATTCTTAGTACAAATTTGAATATTTATATGTAGTTGTAATTTTTTATGAAAGAGATATATTGAATTATTTCTCCTTAGTTACTTTATATGTATACTCTGATTTTGTAAATGAATGAAATATAGAAGCACATATTAAATTATTTATTGAGCAAAAATTTTAAATATTATAATGTTTAAATCTATTAAATTAAATGATTTGGAATGACAAATTATTTTATGATTATGTAATTTAAAAACTCTAGTTGTGTTAGTTTATTTTAGAACAATTGTTTTAGGATTAGTTAAGAAACATTTTAGGAGGATGACTTGGAAATGCACAAAAAAAAATCTAAGATGTAATTCTAGTATCGGAACAAAGGGGTTCTTATAGAGCTAGGGACTTTCAAAGGTAGATCCTCATTGCCTTCAATGGCAACCTCCTGATAATGCTTCCCCTTGAGAGGATCTTAAAAGATCCCTTCAATATTTTCCTTGAAATCATAGTCTTCCAACATATCCTCATCCTCTATGATAGTTTCTCTTGATCCTCTTTTGAATCACCATTAAAATTATTTTTACCTACACACTTTTCCCTTCCATCAAAGGGACACCTAACTTGTTGGAGCTTCCCACTTTCCTCCAATTAAAATTTATAATTTGTTTCTTTTTAAGTTTTTGTAAACCCACTACATTCATATTGTTTGACACTTTTAGATAATTATGAGTTTTATATCAAAAATTTGATGGAATTTATATAATCAAATATTGTACTCATAATAGGCTTAACATTTAAAAGGGATGCATTCACAAACTATTTATTGAAGCCATTCTAGTCCTTCAATTTTTAATGGTGTACTCTATGATAATGGGCATGGTAGATCTAATTGTATATAGATTCAAGTATATTTTTCAACTTATTGTTATGCAATTGCCTTAGACATAAATGAAACTTTTCATAAAATTTCTCAAAGTCCTAAAGACATAATTTGACCACAGCTCATGTGAAAGGAAATACAAGTTTATCCACACAAGTTCTCTTGTGAGCATTTATTTTGTTCATGTGGAGCTAATGTGTTAGAGCTTCATGAATACTTTCACATTATAAAAAAGTTATAGAACCCCTTGAAATATTTTATCTCTATCTACTTCAATTTTAAAATCATTAATAATTTATCTTTTGGAGCAAGAACTGATCTCTTACTCCCTATAGACACCTAAATTTGGTATAATATTTATTTGTACAATGCTTTTATGCGAATATACATATATAAAATCTTAATGGTGAATAGGGAACTTATTGGCATAATTGCATTGGTATTATCTCTCCTTATTCAATTTTCTTGATCATAAATTATTTTTCTTTAATTATTTTGTCTTCCTTGACTTTGTTATAAGAACCCTTGGTCCTATTCTACTAGTGTGTAATTTTTTATAGATTTAGGACATATCATGTAATCATGGATGGATCCAATATACTGTGATAATTTATGAATACTTAATATGTCTCAGTGTATCTTTTAGGTCTGCTTTGGGTCACATTACCCTTTAGGGTACTTTCTTTTGCATGTTTTGATCTTGTTTGGTATGATTTTATGTGTCAATAATTCCCTAATTCAAAAATAATAACTCTATATATAGAAATCCCTTAGAGGCATTTTAGGGACAAGATCTTACTAATTAACGAAAGTCACACTTAGAGAACAATACACATAGTTTGTTTTCTATTTAAAATCTTAAGTTTCTAAAGATATATATCTATTTTGCATGTGTACATCAAATTAAGACTTGGGAAAAATAACATTTAGGCTTGCATCTAATTGATTTGACACATTCACATTAGTAAGATAACTAAATGTAGTTTAAGCCCTCTTTAGAATATTGGAAATGTAGGCAACACCTAGTCACAGACAATTAGTTAATGTCAATCCAACCCAATCCACTAACCCATTTTATAGGTTTCCTAGATCACAAGAGTGTAAAAAGCTAGGGTTTTTAATCAAATGTAAGGAAAATAAAGTTATCTGATTATGATCATAGGTATTTGAATATATATTAGTAAATTGTAGGCACAAGTGCAATGATCCAAATTGTCATAGACTTGTGCATATTTCTCAGACAATTTTAGACCTTAATAGATGGTTTTGGCCTACCATAGGCATCCAAAAAGCATCAAACCAGTCTTGATCAATTTGTACATTTTGTTTCTTGATTTAATCTAACACAGAGCCCCTAGAGAGTATACTTGATGATTGTGACTGAATAGAACATAGAGAAATCCTAAACAAGCTAAGTACCCAATTCCTATAGTATTTATATAAAAATTATATTACAATAATCTTTTAGTTACACTTAGATTTGTATACGAACTATTATATCTTATTCAGTCTTAATATTATAAAGTTTTGTCTTATTTAGATAGATTAAATTTAAAATTAGATAGAACATATTGGTGAACCATTATTTGTCCAAAACATAGCACACCCAAGGTTCTCTTAAGGTTTCCAATTTTTGTATTTAGATCTAAATTATGGCTTCACGTTCATAAGTGGAATTTTTTCCCTAAGATTTCCATCCTTCAAATCCTAGATCTCCATGTTTTCTCTCATTTTGAGAGTCAAAGTTGTGTTTTTATTCTATCATCCTAGGATTTGGTAAGTTTTCTATAAATATGCATCTTAACCCTTATGATCTACCCATGTCATGCCTTATAAATATGATAATGAATTAACAAATCAAGTTTTAAATGATCATGCATATGTTCCTAATAATTATGTTTATGTAGATAAATAACATGCATGTGTTAGTGAAGGAAATGACTAGGATAGTTATGAAAATGATGATGTTGAAGATTGGAATCCTTTAGATTTACATTTATATAATTCTAGTAAAAAGGAAGAAAAATACAGTAGGTTTAAAATGCAAGAAGTTAATTTGCCTTCTCCCTCTTGATATTCTTCCATGAATCATACACTAGAGCAAGAAGAAATTAATATTAAGTTAACTAATGTATTTATTAATCTTAGTAGGATTCCACTTAAGAATGAAGATATATTAAAACAATGGATAGAGTATTTATATGTTAAATCAAATAATGTTGTGACTTGTAATTTTATTTATTAGACTCATGTTATTTATAGTGATATACAACATGATGTTTCTATTGAAAAATAATGTGATGATTTCCCTTCTTCTCAAATGGAGTTTTATGCAACTAACTTGCAATATGATGTTATTTATTCTCCTTTAGAAATGAAAATTGATGCTTCTCTTGAAAAATAATGTGATGCTTCTCCATATTTTTTTAAAATGAAATGTGATGTCATTCCTTCTCCCCTAGAAAATCAATGTGATGATTGTTCTAAATTACGCAATGATGTCTTTATATAATTTGATTCTAAACAATGCATTGATAGAAATGTTTGTGATGAATATATTACACCTATGTTTAAGATAGATGGTGAGATAAAACCAATGAATGAATCTTTCCATATCATAACTAACACTATTACCCACATCAACTCTATGATGCATACCATAGGTGACCTTAAAAAGTAAGTCATTTCTCTCACTTTATAATTTAAATCATGCCATGCTAATATGGGTGATAATGTACTATAAATCCAATCAATAATATGAGTCATACTTAACTATATTTACCCTAAAGTATTTGTCATGCATAAGTTCTAAATGTTTGATGTCAATGGAAATCCTAGTATGTTGATGTGTGTAAACATTATTAATGTAATAACATAAATATTATTATTATAGCAATATTATGTTAATAGTTTGTAATTAGTTTTAATGAATATATTGTTAGTCATAATATATTCATATTTAGTGGGTTGGTTAGTCGGGAGTTTGTTTGAGTTATAATAGGGAGATGAGAGAGATATTTACAAAGATTGTATCTCCCCATTTATAGGAAATAGCTTTCCTATATATTTTTAATATTCCCATATGGTTTGATATGTAGCAAAAATAATACAAAGTGTGAGATTATTATCATTTTTTTATCATCTGTGTGTTCAGATCTCAGTGTAACTCTAGTTATACCAATACCTAGTATCAGAGCAGGAATTCTCTGATGGAAATATAGGAGAAAAATGGGGCAATTTAATTATTCTTCACCCCTATAGATGAAGAAAGAATAATTATTGGTAGAAATTGTAATATATTTTGAATCCAAATTTGTTTGCAAGTATCTAGGGAAATCATTGTTGTAATGATTGTAGATATAAGGAGAGCAAAGAGGCAAAATATGGAGATATTAGTACATTTTTGTGGTGGTGAGCCTGTTAAATTTGTTAATGACTGATAACTCCTTGAACAAATAGGTTGAACCTTATCCTCGCTTAATGTGAGTGCACAAGTATTTTATTAATATTCAAAAAACAAGTACATAAGGGTGCCTTTACTTCGTTAACCCTTTTACAATGTAAACATTGATTTATATAGTTTTTACCAATGATCGATAAAAACAACTAATCCTATAACCGACTATTTACAAGAAAAAAACTCGTAAGGTAGTTCTAATTAATAAATATAAAACATGAAAACTACCTAAAATTAAACTAACTTTATTTTATGGGGGTGTCTTTACTAAAAGATGCATGCCCCATTTACAATAATATTTATTAACCTACTAAAAAATCTAACCTAATGTTAATACTTTGGAACAAGTCCTAACAAACCCCCCTATGATCCAAAGTCAGGGCTTTGGACACATACCAAGCATTTTTCTAAATTTTTCAAATTTGATTCTATCAAGCGGTTTTGTGAAGATGTCAGTTATCTGATCGGCAATTGGTAATATATTGGATCAAGAACTTTCTTTGCCACCAGCATTCATAAATAATGGTATTTGACATCCATATGTTTTGTTTTGGCATGAAACACAGGATTTTTGGACATCTTTATTGCACTTTGATTATCAATGTATAACTATGTAGGTGCAAACTGAGAAACCTGAAGATCTTCAAGAATACGACGAAGGTAAACAATTTCTCTGGAAGTATCCCATGCTAAAATATATCTTGATTCTACTGATGAATTTGCCACTGTATCATGCTTCTTACAATACCAAGCAATGGCAGCTAAACCCATATGCATAGTGTATCCTATGGTTGACACTCTGTCATCCACACATCCACCAAAATCTACATCATAATATCCAACAAGTTTGAAGTTCTTATTGCAGTGGTATTCAAGGCCATATGTTTTCATTCCCTGAAGGTAATGAAGTACTCATTTTGTTGCATGCCAATGAATTTCTCTAGGCTCATGCATAAACCTAGATAAAATTTCAACTGAAAATGAAATATCAGGCCTGGTAGTCATCAAGTATATTAAACCTCCCACCAATCGTCTATATGTGGTGCCATCAAAAAAGGCACTGCTATCATCCTTAGACAATTTCAAGTTACTTTTTATGGGAGTGAGGGTAGGTTTGTAATCACTCATGTCAAACCTATCTAATAACTCAGAAATATACTTAGTTTGTGAAATGAAAATACTATGTTCTTTTTGAGTTACCTCTATGCCTAGATAGTAGTGAAGAAGTCGAAGATCTGTCATCTCAAACCCATCTTTTAATTCCTTCTTCATAGACTTGTTATGGTTTTCATCATTACGTGTGATAAATAAGTCGTCAACATAGAGAACAAGTATCACCATTTTCTTACCCTACACTCAAAAATAGAGAGTATCATCAGATTCACTACAATGAAAACCAATGGATTTCAAGTATGAATCCATTTTCTCATACCAAGCCCTGGGTGCCTGTTTGAGCCCATACAAAGTTTTTATCAATTTACACACTTTGTGTTCAGCACCCACCTATTCAAAACCCTGAGGTTGTTTCATATATACTTCTTCCTATAAATCACCATTTAAAAAAGCACTTTTAGCATCTAATTGATGTACTTTCCAACCATTTTGTGTTGCTAGGGCAAGTACCATATGAATAGTGTGCCATTTGGCATTTGGTGCAAATGTTTCCTCATAGTCAATACCTTCTTGTTGCGCATATCCTTTTGTAATAAGTCATGCCTTATGTTTATCAATAGAGCCATTTGATTTATCCTTAGTCCTATAAACCCATTTACATCCGATGGGTTTAACATGTGGAGGAGGATCAACTAAAACCCATGTATTATTGTTAAGTATGGAATCATACTCACATTTCATTGCATGTTGCCAAACATGTTCAGCAGAAGCCTCCTCAAAAGTGGATGGCTCAGTGGAAGAAGTAGTAACAACCATAGCATAGTTTCCCTATTCTTGAGAATTCTTGGGCCCTATTAAGCCAACTTCATCTGCTTTCAAGTCATAAAAAGTACTTTGAGCCCATTTTGGATACTTAGTCAAATTATTCAAATCAAGGACTCCAGAATTCTCATCATGTGCATCATTCGAAGGGGGACTTAGAGAATTTTCAACAATTTCTAAGTCATCAACCTGTGAACTTGTAGA